>ML780802.1:880336-926626 GCA_009831015.1 Picea engelmannii
GAAGAGGAAGTGTATATAGAGCAACCCCAAGGATTTGAGGTTGAAGACAGGAAGTCTCATGTATGTCGATTGAAGAAAGCCTTATATGGATTGAAGCAAGCTCCCAGAGCTTGGTATGGCCGTATAGACAGTTTCTTGACGAGTTTGGGCTTTACCAAGAGTAAAGCAGATTCAAATCTCTACTTAAAGATCATGGATAATGAACCAGTAATACTATTACTGTATGTGGATGACTTATTCTTAACTGGAGAAGAAAAGCTCATCGCTGAATGTAAACAGAGACTTGCTGTTGAATTTGAAATGAAAGACCTTGGCCTAATGCATTACTTCTTAGGTATTGAGGTATGATAGAGTCCGAAAAGAATCTTCCTTAACCAGGGGAAGTACACGGTCAAAATCTTGAAGAGATTCGACATGCTCGAATGCAAGTCCATGAATACACCCATGGAAGCAAAGCTGAAGCTGCTGGTTGATACTTCGTCAGATTTGATAGATGCCACTCTGTACAGAAAAATTATTGGATCGCTGATGTACCTGACGAACACCAGACCAAACATCTGTTTTGAAGTGAACACCTTGAGTCAGTTTCTGGTAGAGCCCAGACGTGTTCATTTAGTGGCTGCAAAACATGTGATGAGGTACCTTAAAGGTACAATGGATTATGGTCTTAGCTATGATGGATATCATGACTTCACATTGAGTGGATATACTGATGCAGATTGGGCAGGAAGCGTTGCTGACAGAAAAAGCACTTCTGGATGCTGTTTCAGTGGCAGAGTAGGAAGCAATCCAGTATTTCTCTCAGCACAACGGAAGCATAGTACATTGCCGCATGTTCTGCTAGCTGCGAAGCTATATGGCTTCAAAAGTTGCTGACAGGCCTATTTGATTTGGAGATGAGAGCAACCACGATTCTATGTGACAATCAAAGCTGTATTAAAATGACAGAGAATCATGTGTTCCACGACAGGTCGAAGCACATAGAGATCCGCTATCATTTCATCCGCAACATGGTACAGAGAGGAACCTTGAAGCTCCAGTACATTAGCACGGATGAACATGTTGCTGATGTGATGACTAAGCCTCTATCTTGTGTAAAGTTTGAACACTTTCGAGATAATCTTGGTATTGTCCGAAAGGACCGTCCCTGAAAGGGGGAGTAGATGTATTCCTTGCTTCTGACCTCGTTGTTAGACGTAAAGCAAGATGAGTCATGCTTCTGACCTCGCTGTTAGACATAAAGCATGACACTGTGTGATCCTTGTTCTGACCTCATTGTTAGACGTAAAGCAAGATGAGTCATGCTTCTGACCTCGCTGTTAGATGTAAAGCATGATGTTGTGTGATCCTTGCTTTTGACCTCGTTGTTAGACGTAAATCAAGATGAGTTATGCTTCTAACCTAGTTGTTATACGTAAAGCATAACGCCAATGATTCCTCGCTTCTGACCTCGTTGTTAGACATAAAGCAAGATGAGTCATGCTTCTGACCTAGTTGTTAGACATAAAGCATGATGCAGTGATTCCTCGCTTCTGACCTAGTTGTTAGATGTAAAGCGAGATGATGATATTACTTGCTTCTGACCTTGTTGTTAGATGTAAAGCAAGATGTGACTGACATTGAGCTACCAGCTTAACCACTGTGACATTGAGCTAGTGTAGTACTGTGATGTGACAACCTAGTGCTATGATGAGGTATCATTTTTACTGATACATGTTTGATGCAGATGATGATAGCATTCTTTTGAGAATGATGATGCTGCAGATGAAGAAAACTTCCAATGACTCGTAAATGTGCTAGACAATTGTTCAAGATGATACTGACGATACTGTCCTCCAGATGCCACTGATGATGCAGACCTCTCTCGCCTGATGCTGATGAAGAATACCCTTCTTGTTAAGGGGGAGTGTTGAAATAATGTAACTGCGAAGATAATTCTTATTATTATTTTGTTATTGGATTAAATCCCCATTGTGGATTAATCATGTCATTATTATTATTGGATTAAATCCCCATTGTGGATTAATCATGTCATTATTATTATTATTGTTATCAGATTAATCCCCATTGATGATTAATCATGTCGATAATTGAATAAGGACCAAATCCCCTTTTGCGGATTGGTCATCGAACAATTACAAAGTGCTGAATAAGAAGTCGACCCCAACAGTTATAATGGAAGGCCCATAATTAATTAAAGGTGGGTTTACCCACCCAATGTGAGAGGTCGGCCCTGCCAGATGGTGACTCTTCACACGTGCCAGATTGATATAAATAAGAGGCTAACGCCTCACTTCTTAGACACACTTCACTTGCTCATTATCTTATGAGGCAAGCTACAATTGGAAGTTGGAGAGAGGAGAAGAAGGGTGGCGCATCTCTTGGGGAGGAATTTCTGTATTGGTTTGAGTTATCTCTTGAACATTGTATAAGCCATTTATGATAAGGAAGTTTTTGCTGGGTTTTCTTCCCCTAGAGGGTTTCCCAAGATAAATGTTGTGTCTCTTGTGAATGTGTATTTCTCAGTGATCTTGTTCTTATTATGCTCTTATCTAATGAAATACAAAGAACTATAATAATGGCATAAACATTAACATTATCAACCATTGGATTTTGCTCAAAGTTTGCACACTTATTCTCCTTTGTCCAACGCACTTTTTGCCAAAGTTTGAGGGGATTTCAGTGGATGCTTTTATTGCTGTAATACATTGAATGTTACAACCATATGACTAATATAATTTTCTGAAGACAAGTGTTTACAACAACCTTATCTTTTATGATAAGAATATTGGTTTTTCATCTTGAGTTTAGCTAGTCATTTACTAGTCTTTCTCTTTCATTTTCTAGTTGATCTCTAGCACTTGTTGAGAATCTTATAGTACCATATTATTGCTGATATATACTGTTATCTATTGCTGCAAATTAGGGAAAAAAATCTTAACGTGATGATCCAACTAACATACATCATTGCAAAGTGTCTTTTCTTGTGTCTCGGGCAGGTATTTCACCATTTGCATGTTACTCAACACACTTGGAAACCTTTGGACCTTCCCAAGACTTCAGTCCACACATTTCACTCCACTTAGACTTGATCTCTAGGGGATTCACTTTCCACTTCCCTCCATCTCCATTTCAATCCGCCTAGGGTCACCGAGATCTCCTCCCTAGAGTGACCTAGTCACCCTTGAAGTGCGAGACCTACATCAAGGTGACATTGGGTGTAGGATTCCCACGTTGTAGCACTTTCTTTATGGTTGGGTCAGGATTTTCACAACCTACAACTTGTGCTATAACAATGCTAATTAACCAAATGATTTTTTTTTTAATTGGACTTACCCCCTTGCTAAAGGAATTTATGGATTAGTTGGGCCATATATTTTTTGACACCCATCAGGGCCAAGAGAGACAAGAATTGAAAGAGGGGAAAAGAGGAGAGAATTGATTTAACAAGTACCAATCATCCTTCAGGGTTAATCCAAACTGCCCCCCATGCTTCCATTTTCTCTTTGATTTTCTGCAAAATTAGATTCCAATATTCTCCTGAGAGGGATTTCAGGAAAATAGGAAGCCCCAAATACTTGAAAGAGTTCCAATCAGTAGAGATAGGAAAACCAAGGATTTGAGAAATTCCTAAAAGGCAGTGGGCTTTGACGTTCCACACATAGATTTGGATTTTGTTCTTGTTAATAGGACCTCTAGAAACTATAGTGAAATTTTCCAAGACCAGCTTTAATCTCTTTTCCATTACTCTGGATGCTCCACTTAACAGAAGCGTGTCATCTGCCAATTGGGAGTGATTTATTCTCTTGACCCCTCTTACTATACGAAGCCCATGAATTGTTCCATTTAAGAATTCCCTTTCCAGACGTCTATTGAGAGATTCTTCCATGAGGAAATAAAACAAAGGGGAAAGAGGGCACCCCTGCATTAAACCCCTGGAAGCTTTAAAGAAATGGGTAGGCCTTCCATTGATCAAGGGATCAATCCATGGGCTAGAGATGCAGGATCCGACCTAGGAGATAAAGGCTTGATCAAATCCAAATTTCTACAATAATGCCTTTAGAAAATCATGATTCACTTTATCAAAAGCATTGGCCATGCCAAGTTATACAACCATACCTTGTTCTCCCCTCCAAAAATTAGAATGAATCTCCTCCTGAACCAAGATGATGCTATCCCATATTTTCCTACTTGCAACAAAACCACCTTGATTGGGGAGGATCAAAGAAATGAGGAATGGTTTCAATTTGTTGACAATTATATTGGTCATGATTTTATAAGATACATTACATAAAGAGATAGGCCAAAATCTATCAAAGGAAGAAGCTCCTTTTTTTTTTGGGAGCAATGCTAGGAAGGAGGAATTTGTAGCTCCTCCCACTCCATTAGACTTTTGGACATATCACAACATTATGATGAAATCAAACTTAATTATGGACTAACATCTCTTGAAAAATGGAGGGTGAAGTCATCTGGACTTGGGGATTTGTCTAGGTGGAACTGGTTGATGACTTGCATAATTTCTTCCTCCTTAATTGGATTATTTAACTTTAGGTTATCCACTTCTAAAATCAAATGTGGAATGTGAGAGAGAAAGTTATTGCTCAAATAATTATCTAGATCCCCCTCTGAAGATTACAACTTGTTGTAGTAACTAGTTGCATGTTGTTTTATTTGATCAAAATCACAAATGGATTCTCCTGAATGAGTTTTTATTTTATTGACTTGATTTGACCATTGCCTCACTTTGGCTTGCATGTGAAAAAAGGCAGTATTTTTATCTTCCACTTGTAGCCACAAAATTCTTGACTTCAATCTCCACATAGTTTCTTCCTCCATCAATGCTTTGATGTATACTCTACGTGCCTCCTGCTACAAAGTTAATCATGCATGTTGAACTTCAAATGTTTCAATTTCCTCTTGGATTTCTTCCAACTTTTGTTTTTTCTCCATTACTTTGAGATGTTGAGGACGAGAAATTTTTTTAGCCCATGGTTTTAAAGCCTCTTTGGTAAGATTTAGCTTCTTCTCCCATATATGAAAAGGGGAACCAAAGATCCATTGGCCCCACGCACCGAAAATTAAAGGAAAGGAGTCAGAGCATTCCATCCATAAGGGATTAAACTTAAATGAGATGGGACCCTATTTAACCTCACACTCAAAGACCAAAGAAATTGGATGATGATTTGACCTCGCGTAAGGAAGGATCTGAGAAGAGACTATTTCAAGAGAGGAGAGAAAGGACTTGTTGATTAAGAACATATCCAACCTAGCTGCAATGTGTCCATGACCTGCTCGTTTATTATTCCATGTGAAGGAACCCTTTAAAGGGGGAGCATCATAAAGATCCAAAACTGAAATGAGGTCATCCATTTTTCCCCTGAATTGATCCCTAACAATGGAGACACCTATTTTTTCCCTAATACATCTCGTTATGTTAAAGTATCCCGCAATAATAAAATTTTGAGAAAGATTCCCATTTGATAAATCCAAGAGGAAACCCCAACACTCTATTGTTTCCCAGTAATTGTTTGGCATATAAAAATTAATAATGGGTAAAATCATACCTGAAGAAATCCTTGAGAGTTTTACCATCAACCAGTTTGCTTCTTGATAGTTGTCTTCCAACTTAAAGACATATTCATTCATAGTGCACAAGCCACTTGAGGCGCCTCTTCCACTGATGACCTTTCCCTGACCTACCTTCCAAATTATTTGCATGTCTTGGAGATCTTCGAGCTCCCACAACTTAGTCTCCTGGAGTATAAGGATTGAATGTTTTTCTACTCTGATTAACTTCCCGACTTCTTCTTTTTTCCTTTTACTTCCCAATCCTTTACAATTCCAGGAGATGATTTTCATCATTTACCTACAGGTTCCCCCCCCCCTTAGAGGGTTGAGAGGATGCACCCTTTGCATGAGGATCTTTGGGTTTACCCGATTTGACCTCTTTTCTTAGAGCTTCCTCCATAGTAGTTTGGATGCCTAGTTCTTTTTCCTGATCTGTTCTCGTTTCCCTTCGATTTCAGTTAGTTTTTCTTCCTACTTTCCTTACTACAATTGGCTAGGATGCTTCATACTCAGAATCAATTTTTGAGTTATCTAGATGCACTTCATCAAGGTTTTCAGGGATCCTTGAAGAGGGGTGGGAACAAATTTTTGAGGGGGAAGGAACCTCACCGCTCAAGGGTTGGATTTCCTTCTCTTTTCCACTTAGATCTACTTTGTCTGAGGCTTCCTGAGGGTCCTTTTCATTTCCTTCCCGTGATTCCCTAATTTATTCATTTGATTCTGCGATATTTACTAGTTCCTCATAACTATTTTGGCTAGATTCCCCCCTCTAGGAAGAACTTGGGATTCGATTTGGACTAGATATGCTCCCTCCCTGACCTTGGGGCTGTGACGCAACCACTGCCTTCCCAATGGTTTTTTTCCACTTTGGCTGCTTCCATTGCTCCCGATTACACTCCTCAGGCTGAGTTTGCTTGGTCTATGGATAATTTTTGGCAAAGTGGCCGTATTCGTGGTAGACTTTGCATTTGAAAGGCAATTTCTCGTAGTCCACTTGTTGAATGTAAGACCAATTATCCAAAGTTAGGCGTTGAATGGCCTTTGGAAATCCTTTTTCTAGATCTACTTCCACACAGAGCCTTTAATAGGCTTGAATAACTTCTCATGGTTCGACACGATCAATAAATGTTCCCAATGAGTTTCCTATATTTCTCAAGGTTTCGTCATTCTAGTAGTGGAGAGGTAGAAAAGGAAGCCTCACCCAGACTAAAACTGTTGAAGGAATGTCATTTTCATGATTGAAATCAGGAGTTCATTTATTCAAATTCATTCCCCGAGAGCTCATAAAATAAGGACCAATACGAAAGATCAGGTCCCGATCTTCTTTCTTTTCAAAAAGGAAGACAAAAAAACCCTTACCACAGAAAGCCGAAGACATTTGACCCTTAATCATCTAGTTTAGATCTAACCACTGGTTCATGGCCCTGGGGGAGGGCCATATCCCAGTGAACTGTCCGATGAGTCTCTTTTCAGCCAAACGAAGAGCGAAAGGGTGAGCCGAAGAGGAATGGACTGAAACTTTCGAGATTTCTTCCATTTTCTTCACAAATCTGGAAGGAGATTGCTTCACTGTCTTCGCATAAGATGAGATCAGGGACTGAAGCGCTGCAATATTAGGGGGCAGAGGAGAACTCGTGGGTTCCCCCCCCCCACACTTGGATTTATTGCAGAAAACACCCTTGCTTTAGATATTGACAAACCCTAGCCGCAGGGAAACCCTAGATGCAACCCTTATTTTGATATATCATATCTTGAGCTATTAGCATTTCCATATATTAGCATATATGAGCAATGCAAATTCTAGAGATAGTCTCTAACCCTTTAATATGCTTATCATCCCTTGATGTAGATGCCATTTCCTTGGATGGCATTGTACGTGGTTGGGGGATGCACCTAAGTAGTTAGAGGAGGATAAGAAGGTGGTAGGGGAGTTGAAGGATGTCTAAGTTTCATTAGGGAGGAGGAGGGGAGTCAAGAGATTGAGAGTGATGAGAGAGGATCGCAGTGAAGAGATTGAGAATGAAGGATAGTAATGTGCCATGGTTAATGACACTGCCTACACACATTGAGATGATGTTTGACTCTAGCCACACAACCTTCTTCTTTGAAAAGACAACTTACTCTTACCCATAAAAAGAGACCCCCAAAAATGATCATTATAAATAAATCAAGTAGATGAAAATGGTCAGTATAAATAACTCAAGTAGATGAAATACACTTGTTATATATTTGATGTATTTTTTTTATTGTATTTCACGGTAAAACTTGATTGAAAATTGTTGGTAGAGGTTCAACTGTAGCCATAAAACCTTGTTCTTTTAGAAGATGACTTACCCTTTTTATCCCAAAGCAAGAAAAGGTTTACAATACTCAAGACTACTAGCCTAGCCTTTATTCATACAATTTCAAGACCTAGACGTGCAACTACACCACTATGTGTAGAGAAAACCCCACCACTTGAAATAACTGGTTGGTGGTTTGTAAAGGGGTATACTTACACTCTTGTCAAATGCATTGGAGTATTGAAACATTACCCTGTTTCTTTTCATCTAAAAAAAACGAGCTCTTAACCAATTAAAAACACTTTAAAGCCATACTTCAATGCCATAAAAACGACTTACCTTACTCATAAAAGAGACAAAACCAAATCATCATAAACAACTCAAGTCAATAAAATACATTTGTTATATATTTAATGTAATTTTATAATGTATTTTATGATTAAACATAATTAATAAATGTTTTAATCTAGCTAAAACACTTTCTCTAAAAGATCATTACCCTTACCCATTAAAACACTTCCTCTAAAAAAAATCATTACCATTACCCATGAAAGCAAAAAAAAAATCATTATAAACAAAGGTTAGACTTGAATCTAAGAGATCATTACCCTTACCCATTAATGGAAAACAAAAAAAAAAAATCATTATAAACAAAGGTTACACTTGAATGAACAATGGTGGATATTGAATCTTGAATATATCATTTACATTTAATATATCATATCCACTGTATATATACTTGTACTTCCCATTTGTAGATATTTTCTAACCATGCATAATTATGTGTAGTACAATCCATACTTCGCCCCTTCAAAATTTGTACTAACTTCTTTCCATGCGATTCTCGCCCTACTACTTGTACTGCGAGATTGCGAGCTCATCACTCTATCTCACTTTCTTCTTGGATCTTAAATCAATGGCGACACAATAACAGCGCCGGCCTGTGCATAATTGCAATCACACGCTGCGTAGGCTCGACCGGGCTCACCTTGGAACATATTCACCATCACATTAACAAACATATTTCTCTGTGAGATGGGATGATGGACATGTTCCCAGGTCGCCCCGGTCGGAACCTCTGCATGAGCATTGGAGACGATCTCTGCAAATACTAAACAGAGTTGTCCAGTTCATTTACAATAATCTGGATCTTGACCTGTAAAGTATGCTGCTAGTGGTGCTTATGCCGGGCATGGAGAAAATGCTACTGGATAAGAATCAGCTGGAGAAAAGCCCAAGTAAATTTTCCTGATTTTTTTTTTCTTTCTGTCCCCCACCACCAATGGGATTTGGATAAAGCACATCAAGCATAAACACTGGCTTATGCTGGAACTAATTGTCCAGTTCATTTACAATATAGATAATTAATGTTGTAACGTTCCTTTACTGTCTGTGTCTGTTTATGCTTGATTTTATTGTTTTACAGGTCTAATCCATATGCTGTTATGGAAGACTTGATAAAACTCTCTGATTATGGATTTTGCAGGTTTGTTCTTCCACCTCATCTTTAAGCCCAGCAGATTTCACTTCCTCCCTTAGAATGGTGCTCTAATATAATATGTTTTTAAATAAGAGTTCAAGTTTTTTTTTTTTTTTAGAAATATATCAAAATGAATTTTTTTTTTTTAGAAATATATCAAAATGATGACATTTTCTAGTAGATCTGTTAAATTCAATTCATAGCTGGAGGTGGCTTCACCTTGTTGAACAATATCTTATCAGGTTCATTTATTCATAATTGAAGTTTTAAAATTATGAAAAACAGATTCAATATATTGTAAGTATTGGGGGAGATGCAAGGTACCCATGTGTTTATAGGTAATGGAGGTATAAAAAGGGATATCTATCAAAATAAAAGTTTTTTTTATTGGAAACATGTTGTAGGAGGGGTTCAACAAAAAAATCTCAATAGATATTTATCAATATTAATGAAATTAGAGGTATTTTTTAATAGTCCATAAATGCAAAAGACCCCATAACAATAGTATAATCCTCAAAGCTAAAATAAATCCTTAAATAATGATATCATTCTATAGACCTGTAACAACCCTAATTAATTATTTAATTATCATGATTAAATATTAGTTTAATAAATTATTAATTTAGTTTTTTTTTGAAAACTTATTTTATTATATAATTGTATTGGTAGATGGACCAATTTATGGGGAGGGATAAGGTGATTGAGTGTTTAATGGGGGATAATGCGGTTGGATAAGGGAGGAGAAGGGGGATAAGGCAAGGGGCATCTTTTTGAGGGAGAGTAATATTTTCATATTATGAGAAGGTGAGAAAAATTGGAGAGGGAAGGAGAAGGGAGGAAGTAGTTTGAGACTATGTATCTGTTCTGCAATTGTTTTGTGTTTACAACTCACTGGAGGACTCTCTCAGGGGGCACGTGTTGCTGGGAATTTTGGGCTCGGGGGCCAGGAAACCATAAGAAATCCTGGAGTTAAGGAGCCAGATAGATTGTTCCTAGCTGGTTGGGAGGTTAATCAGTTTGGGCATAGCTTCAATTTGAGCAAAGCTTCAGTTTGGGCAGAGCTTCAAAACAACATTAGTTTGAAGTAGGTACGTTTTATTATTATCATTATTATGCTTCTGTTCATTATTGTTATATTGTTCATTATTATTATGCTGAATATGTTCATTATTATGCTACTCATTTTTAATTCTGTTGAACATTGTTATTATGCTCAATAGTGAATAAATAAGAAATTATGATAGAATTTCTATATCTAGATTTATGTTTTATAAAGTTCTGTATGGACAAGTCTTACAAAACCATATGAATTCATTTCATGACAACAATATGATTCCTCAAAGTTAAAAAAAAAACCCCTAATTTCTTCCATGTTTCAAAGTTCATTCAATGGTTAGCAAGTTGCATTTACTTTAGTTTGGATGTTTTGTTTAATATGCACTTACTCTATTTTGTATGTTTTATATAATAAGCAAATCACAAGCACTATTTTGTATGTTTTATTAAATAAGCAAAGCACAGACATTGGTGCAAAATTTATTCATGATCTGATTTATTTTGTATGTTTTATTAAATAAGCAAAATCACAGGTATTGGTGCAAAATTTATTCATGGTCTGATTTAGTTTTTGACTGAAATACTTTTTTTAATATATCATAAAAATTTATTCACAATCTAAAATAGTTTTTAGATGAAATACTTTTTTTAATATATAATAAAAAATAGTTAATTAAATATAGAATGATTATGTTTAATATCTTTTATACTATTTAAGAATAATTTTAATAATTTTAAATAAATCAATATATTAATCTATATATCTATTTCACTAATAAAATTTTGTCATAAAATTTTCAAGATATGAAATAAGTAACACACATATATTTAATTCTTTTCATATTGGAAAGGGTTGTGAAAGCATTCTATATATTTATATATTTATAATGGGGTTAGTTGAATGCAGTTTGAAGTTGTGTGACATTTTATTGTTTTTATCCTATAATTGTTTTTTATGTATTAGTTTTCATTATTTTTTTATGTATTAGTCTTAGCATAAGGACAATGATGTGAAATTATGTCATAAAATTCTTGAAACTTTAATTTATTAACCAGACATTAAATCAAATACTTTCAAATTGTGACAATATTTATCATTAATCATTTATTAAAATATAAAATTAATACAATTTTAAACTATGACAATTTTCATCATTACCTATTCATTAAAATAACCACATTAATAGTTTTTCAAATTATAATAACAAGTGATTTTAATAACAATGATTTTATTTATTAAGATGTCCTATTTTCATATGTAATAATCCCTTTTATATTAATTTTAAGGGGAAAATAAGGTGCTCTTATCAAAGTAGAAAACTACAACTTTTATGATTGTTAAGAATTTTATTTGTCAAAGTAGAAAACTATAATTTTTATGATTGTTAAGAATTTTACTTTGAAAATGAAGGTAAATTGATTTTATATTTATTAGCAAGCCAAATTTTATTGTGTTAGTAGTTTTATTATTTTGTTGTATATGAAATCCATTAAACTTAATCAAATTAAAAATCAAGACTTTAAGTTTGTTGAGGTTTGAACCTAAGTTATTAGAGTAGTGATGCCCCATCTTAATTACTAAACCAACAAGACAAGTTGATTCATATCACTATATTATCAAATGAATTAACGAACCAATACTTCATAATGTTGGATCTAAAATCCATATAACTTCACTTGTTTGGATTAAACATAATCAATCATGGAAGACACATTTCAAGATGAAACAAGGACTATATAAATGGATGGTCACGACATTCAATTTGTGCAACATGCAATAAACACATTTATGATGGATGATTGAGGAATTGAATCCCTTTATTAACTCCTTTTGTTCATAGTTGGTAAAGGAGAATCGTAGATTGACTTGAATAAAGTCAAAACCATGCTAAAATGGCTTACTCCAATGTTAAGCACCTAACCATAATTCTCATTCATTATATTTATACTTATGTTAGTTTACTACTATTTCATTCTAACCCTATTTATCTCCTATGTATACATCAAATAGATTCATTTGAATGATCATATTATATTATACATTCGATATATTGTAAAAGGAGTTCACCCCTTCAAGAGTTTTCATATTAATTCATTCTTTCACTTGTTTTAGGCATGACAATACTAAATAGGGTCTTTTCTTATGCCTATTTGGCTATTTGTTCCATAACATTTGGTATCAGAGTAGATGATTCTTGGTTTGGCTCCTTCAAATGAAACATCTTACCCACATCAAAAACACAAAGGATGTGAAATCCCCTTTCTTGCAACTCGAACCATGGAATGAGCTATGTTTAGGTATTAAAATTTCAATCCTTTAAAGACCATTTCCCCATAACATAGCCGAGATGGTCTTCCATAGAGGCCCATAATGATTTAAATGCATGCATAGATGCACATAATATAATTACAATGAAACAAACAAGCATGGAATAATATATTTCATGGAAATAAATGCCCATGTTCACAATTAAGGAAAATAACATACACAACATACATAAAATACATGTAGTTTCATAACATGAAATATACTTCAATTGTACATTTATATACAAGGAATCCAAAGATATTCCAAGCAACTGGTTGCATATGAGCAATTTTCCACCCAACCATGGGAATATAATGCATATTCCACCCCTAACCCAAGCTATGAGGTCACCAATGTGAAGGAATCTAGCTACAAGCTTACAACTCACTCAACCCAACCCAATTGCTCTCACGACTAAACCGATCTGCTCACTACAAAGCACTCTGGGCACATCATCCAATGATCAAACAATCATGACACTCTTTTCCATTACTCTACATGACACAAGGGAAGGTCTTTCCCTTATCTATTCACAAGTATCTCAAGTATCTTTCCCCTCTAGTTCTCTTTAGTGCAGGTAGACATAGTTTAATTGTTGTTTTATTTTTGGGATAACTAAGGAGAGTAGATCTTGGGCTCTCAAGTAACCATTGAAAAACAATAAACATGGGTGAAGGATTCCTAACTTACCCAACCACTATGTTCATTTATAATTTATTTATCTATTATCCAAGGTTTGCAAATTCCTTTATTGCAACCCTAACTCGGTCACTTCAAAATTTTGGATAATGAATAACACTAGAGAGTGCAACATGAGAACTATTGTGCTATGAATTAGCATGCAAATGGTGAGAGTGAGGAATGAATGGCATGATTTTCCCATTTGATAGGAGAATCAAGTACCCTTCACATTTTTCCAAACTAATTGTACTTTCCCCATGCTTTCATAACTATGTGAGGTAGACTTCTTCACCAACCTCTACATGCATCCATGGTTGGGTTCCTAACGCAATGTAGTTGGATGGATCATTTAAGGTACATGATGGAAAAGAGATGAGACCTTAGCTTGACACTTGGAAATAGAGGATTAGTTTTCCACAAGGCTTCCCCTTTAGTGGAATCATAGCCACTCTCATAATTTTTGCAGCCATCTTCGACCATTATATATTATATTCCAACATTAATATTTACAAAGCGTGAATACATCATTGTAACCTACCATGCAGTCCATAGAAGTATATTTACCACATATACAAACTTTCCATTCAATAGTCAATCCTTGTCCTTGAGCTATGCATTAGGAACCCATACAATCATATTTACATTATTTACACACATGGTCATTTATTTAAGCTCACATGCTCAACTTCCATCATTAGAACAATACATTTACAATTTATACATAATCTAATCCAATACATTCTATGGTCAAAACTAGGGTATAGAAATAGAGCACCATAAACACAATATTTACCCTGCAAAACCCAATGTGAATCAACCCAACAAGAAAATGAAGGATCACACCTTTCTTCTTAATCAAATGAGAGTACATAGAAAAATATGAAGATCATGAAGCTCACTATGGAACTATGCGACATTATGGTTTGCTACAATCCCCTACAAAATGTTCTTTCTCCTCTAGTCTATTATCCCTCTACTGCCATTGGCAACTACTTTGCTATGGTACATCAAATCAATACAATATGAGTTGAATTATTTTCCCTCCTTTCAATAATGTTTTAACACCCTTTCATCCTTGTTTGGGTTAGGGTTTTCAATTCTCATGATGCTTCTAAAAGTCTTTTGAATGGATCCTCATATGTTACTAACTCCACATGGGTGAATCGTGGTGAGTTGATGTGGTTTCCACATAGATCTACATGGAATAATTGGAGCATCACCTAGTTGAGGGCATAACTTATATGTCACTAACTCCACATGAGTGAATCATGGTGAGTTGATGTGGTTGTCACATAGATCTACATGGAATAATTGGAGCATCACTTATTTGAGGGCATAACTTTTGCTTATAGACTCCATTTAATGCAAATGAACCATAGTTGAAAAGCTATCAACCGAAAAAATGCAATGGTGATCAACATGACACATTTTCATGAGGTCAAAGATCCCAAAATTCCACTTTTTTGACCCCATTTTATAAGATTTTTAGTTGTAGTTTGTTAGTATGAATTTTAGAATATGATGCAAACTAACCTTCCTAGGTCCCAAATTCTATCTCCCCCAATATAAAGTATCAATAACGTCATATAGTAACTATGCAGATCCATTTAGATTAATGATAGGGACAATAGGAGTTAGGTGTGAGGCATTAAGGGTTAATAATTAGGGGTGAGGTATTAAGGGTTAATAATTAGGGGTAGGGTATTAGGGGTTAATAGTCAGGGGTGAGGTATTAAGGGTTAATGGTAAGTGAGTTAGCAATTATTATGGCTATGAGTTAGGGTTTATGTGTTATTGGTGTAGAATTTATGGGGTTGTAGGGGCTAAAGGGATATGCGTTAATATGTTAATGGTTAGTGGGTTATTCAGTTAGTAGGTATACCTTAGTAGGTTAGTGGGTTAGTGGTTACAACTTAGTGTTAATGTTTAAGCCATTATTATAGTTCTTTGCATTTCAATAGATAACAATAGCATACCACAAGATCACTGAGAAATACACAATCACAAGAGACACATCATTTATCCTGGGAAACCCTCTAGGGGAAGAAAACCCAGAAAAAATTCCTTATTATATATAGCCAATACAATGCCAAGAGATAAATCAAACTAATACAAAAGATCCTCTCCCAAAGATGCACCACTCTCTCTCCTTCTTCTCTAACTGCAATTCCGAAACTTGTTTCTCAAAATGAGCAAGTGAGTTGTGTGTCTAAGTGAGGCGCTAGCCTCCTTATTTATACAAAACTGGCATGTGTGAAGTGTCTCTTTACTGGCAGGGCTGACTTCTCCAACTAGGTGGTTATAACCACCTTTATTATATTTCGGGGCCTCTTGTTATATTTTGGGGTTGACTTCTTTTGCCTTTTACAATTACATTATGACCAATCCACAAAAGGGGATTTGGTCCTTATACAATAGTCGACACGATCAATCCACAATGGGGATTGATCCGATGAATAATATATCAAATAATAATAAGAATACACTTTGTAGTTACGTTATTTCAACACTTAGTGGGTTAATGGGTTATCGGTAGAGGTTAAGGGTTATATGGGTTAGCATCTAATAGGCTAAGGGTTATAGGTATGATAAGGGTTAGGGATTAGTGGGTTATAGGGTTTAGGTGTTAGGGATTATAAGGTTAGGGGTTAGTGGGCCCATGATTGTGGGATAGGTTTTAATGGTCAGTGGATTAATGAGTTACAAGTTAGGGATGATAGGGGTTAGAGGTCACTGGTTTAGAGGGTGGGGTTATAGGGGCTATTGGACTAGAGGTTAGGAGTTTGTGGGTTAGGAGTTAATGGTTAGGGTTTGTGATAATTTATTATATTTTGGGGGCTTCCTATCATGTTTATTAACATCATTAAGTCAATGTATCTAGAAGGTTAATGAGTATAAATAGATGGTTTGGTTCCCTTAATGATATATTTTAACACACACAATGAGCATATTTGAGAGAGAGGAGATAGAGGTTCTCCATAGATATTTAATATATTAAGGGGATGTTAATGACAATGTAATCCTAGAAGTTGAGAATCCTTGTTCATTGCTACAAAAGGACTATGAGAAAACTTGTTAGAAAGATATTTTGGTATGTATTGTACACATTTAAAGATCTTTTTTGAAATTTTTGTAGGATGTTAGGGTTTTAGGGGTTCGAGGTAAGGGTTAGTGGGGGTAAGTGATTATGTGCTAAGGCCATCTTAATGGATTACTGGGTTAGTGGTTAGGAGTTAAAGGGTAAAAGTATATGTTACAAGTTAGGGGTGATACGAGTTAGATGTTGTTGGTTTATAGGCCGAGACTTGTAGGGGTTATTGGTTAGTGCTTAATGGTTAAAGGTTAGTAGTTAAGGATCAATGGGTTAAGGGTAATGATATTTTATTGTATTTCTTGGTTGACCCATCAACGAGTTTATTAACATTTTATTGGATGCCTCTAAAAGGCTATTATGTATAAATGAATGATTAATTTCCCTCATTTTCATATATTTTGAAGCCCCCCCAACACATTAAAATACGATGATGGTGATGATGATTATTATCATCCATTAAGGCCAACTCTAATCTATCGAATTTTAATAAAATGATAGGGAATTAATTGATTTGCTTTAGTATTTTGCTTTTATGATTGAAACAATTGAAGATAAACTTTGCCACATCTCCATAGTTTTGATTAATTAACAAGTTTTTAATATTGATATTGTTACACATATTTTGAAATTGAGATCTAATGTGTGCATATTCAGGGCATTCTAAGCAAGTGTGATTTTCATCCTCCTTCTTAGTATCACAAAACCAACAATTTTCCTACATCTCCATAGTTTTGACAAGTTAACAAGTTTTTAATATCGATAATGTTACAAATATTTTGAAATTGAGATCTAATGTGTGCATATGCAGGGAATTCTAAGAGAATGTGATTTTCATTCTCCTTCTTAGCATCACAAAACTAACAATTTTTTTCATCTTATGACATTCTAGGAATTTTCAAATGCCCAGTTTCACTGTGGGGACCGTGAGAGTTCATTCTTATTTTAACAATGTTGATTTTCTTCTTAAGCTAGATATAATAGAGAGATACTTTTGATCTTATATATTGGGGTTAATGACCTCTTTATAGTACACTATTTTATCATAGTCTCTATTTCTTTATTGCACCACAATTTCACTTTAAATTTGGATGCAATAATATTTTGAGCATATTTGAGAGGGGACATATGGATTTGTGAGAAATATGTATTAACTGGATGCTAATGAGGAGTTGAAATTTTGAGTGATATACCCACAATTGCATTAATTCCATATTCATAGATGCATTTTCCCTATTTTTTGCAAAGAACATTTGAGGGTACACCATCACCAAAATATGAAGTGGAAACTAGCATGTACAATGCTAGGTTTCCTAAATGTGTAGGAGGATGTGGGTGTGAATGATGAGGTGGGCATGGACATGGATATGGCCTTGGGAACATGGTCATAGCATTCGTTCATTGTCTTCTCAACTAGATGGAGGGGAAAATATCTTTGTCAACTCTTGCCTACTGAAAAGAGCCATCTGATGAGGAACAAGCCATCAATGGGTGGCCACTTGCCAACAAGGTGAAAACTAGCCACCCATGAATAATAAAGGCCTTATGTTGGGAGGGAGCCCAAAATTCATTTTTTTCAATTTTTTTTAACTAAACTTCAAATATATAAGTAATTAATTATGTAAACGATAAACTATACAAATTATTAAATAACACTCATATTATTTTTTTTGACACACACACACACACACACACACACACACACATATATATATATTAATTTTGGAATGACATGTTAACTTCTTGGGGCCACAATGTTTGTTCTAAACATTGATTGAGGTGCACACTATGTTGGACAACTCTCAATGAGCTATATATCGTGGAGTGTGAGTTATGAAATCATTTTCACTATGATGTGGAGCCCAAAAATGATGGGGGAAAACCCAAATGGAGCGATTTTTGGTTTGGATTCAAAATTACCAAATTCATGATTGTTTTGAGATCATATGGAATGGTTACCAAAATTAAATTTTTAAAAGTTTTAATACACACACACACACACACACACTTACACACACACACTTTTAAAAATTAATTTTGGTAAACATTCTGTATGATCTCAAAACAATCATGAATTTGGTAATTTTGAATCCAAACAAAAAATCGCTCTATTTGGGGGTTTCCCCGTCATTTTTGGGCTCCATATCATAAGGAAAATGATTTCATACCTCACAATCCACGATATAGAGCTCATTAAAAACTGTCCCGTTATCACACAAATTATAGGTTGAGCAAAGCCCGACCCAATCTACAAAGGTGAGACAACTATGGGAATACTTACCTACTGTCACCTTAGATAAGTACTCCCCTTTCTTTAGATATGATGTGATCACCTCAAGGAGGGAATCTCGGTGACCCTAGGGGGATTGAGACAAAGGATGGGGAGATTTATGAAGGGAACCCCTTAGGTCAATGATGGAGGAAGATAAAGGGATTGGAAACGAGTCTCATTGAAGGAAAATGGTTGTCGAAGACTTGAGTACCTGCACCAAAGTGTTAGCCCTTTTCGGAACAAGAAAAATAATGGTGATACAAGCCTTGATATCAATGTGAAAAACAAGTGAAGCTTGTTTTCCTAAATTAAAGTAGTAAACAAATGTATATATCAACAATGAAACCAGTTATTTACTGCAGAAATAACCATCAAAAGCATCAAACATTTATTGAGTAATGAAGCATTAAACAAGTAGATAAATTATCAATACTTTGGCACAAGATTTGAGGGTGAGTTAGGACTACAAAAGGGATGTTTTCAAAGATTTTTCAGAGCAGCCAAATGGCCATAGAAAAAGATTTGCTACAACAACAAATTCCAACCATGAAAATTGATAAGTAAACCAACAAAAAGATAGACAATAAGCATTAGAATAAGAGTACAAGTTTACAAGTAATTTCAGCGGTTGAAAAAACAAGTTATAGTAAGAGATTGAATGTATTTTGTTGCAACCCTAATTGGCTGTATATTTTAATTTATTATAAATAGAGAACTACTAGTCCAATCAAGACGCCTTAATGGCTTGAGAAATCTTAAGACACTAAGAAAAGATTCCAACTTAAACAAATTTGATATCTCTCAAAATCATGTGTACCAATGCAATTAATTTATTTCTCCAATGCAAAATTGTATTAGTGCCTTGCCAAATGGGTTATGGAGTCTTCTTGTACTAGGTTAGGTCTACCACTTCTCTAGGGGTGTAAGCTCTTTTACTCTCTAGAGAAAGTATCCCTAACAAGGTAAATGTAGGAGGGTGTAAGCCCTTTTACTCCTCGTAGCAACCTTCACAATGGCTTATTCAATAAAAAATAGTGATAAAACTTGGTGGAGGGTATATGCCCTTATATTCCTCCAAGTATCTAGCTAAGAACAACCATGAAACAAGCAATAAGAACTAACAATATGCAGATGTTTTTTTACCAATTCCAGGAAGCATGCAAGATAAACCCTTATTTACCAAGAAAATTTCATCACCATAGCAAGAGAATAGCCTCCAAGAGATAGCGCACCACTTATCTCCACAATAAAAGTATAAACCATAACACGAGAGAGAGAGAGAGAGAGAGAGAGAGAGAGAGAGAGAGAGAGAGAGAGAGGTGAATTTCTCCCAAGAGGGGCGGARTCATCCAAGTAGTTCTTCTCACATGAGAGAGTTATGTTAAAATGAAATGAATTTGATCCTTATTTATACAAAACCTCTAAAAAGTTTTTGTCCACATTTAGTTAGGGTAAAGCACAAAATAAGGGGGCCATCCCCCTTAATTTTTCCCCTTTACAACTTTAATTTGATTTTACACATAAATAAACCCTAAAAAGTGACATCAAGCCCTAAGGGGGTGATGTCTTGGTACTTTTGGCAAGTCGTTGAGCAATAGGAGGAAGTCGTTTAGCTTCCAAAGGCTTTCCCTTCATGCGCTAGGGTCTTCTCCATGGTGCAAGGGGTCTTCCTCATCTCAAGGTGCCAAGTGTCCGTCAAATCATCATCACTACCACAAACCCTAGCCCTAGTCAAGACGTCAAGCCCAAGAAGTGTGATGTAAGGCCTCCAAAGGAAAGTCATTGGGCTAGATAGGGCTAGGTGTTGGCTCCAAGGTCTTCTCTCTTGCCTCCAAAGGCAACGCCCAACCTCTATCTTTCTCCCAAAGTCCAGGTCATGGAATCCAACCTATGGGCTTCCTTCCCCAATGAAGGCCCAAGCTAGGATTGTTCCTTCAAAACGTCCATCAGACAAGGTCCTGCAAAGAGATATGAGTGCACCCTCCAAGGGTCTCAAGTCAAATGTATTACGACAAGTAAAATCACATTTAATACAAGAGCCAACTAAACATGTGCATTAAAACTACTTCATCAAATTAAACAAGTGGTCAAAGACCCTATGCAATTTTCCAAGTTTAGGTATGGGAGGGTTGTCAAGGTGACCTATTGGGTGAGTCATTCCTTAAGTCAAGGAGTGTTTCCTAGGTGGACCCCTCTTTAATTCACGTGGAGAAAATTAAATGGATGGGGGTAAGACTTTTGGGCATTGGGTTCATGACATACAATGGTTCATATTGTCTCATTTATGGGTGCCTTTGTAGAGGGCGTGTTGCACCTTCGTTTTCAATGCAACCTTTTTCCATGCCCATTTATTTTCCATTAATTAATTAAAGTCTAGAATAATTGGGTACTCCAAAAGGGTAATATAAGACTTGGGAGGCAGTACCACAATGTCACTTGAAGGGAGAGGTACACAAAGTGCCATAGGGGTAAAAAAAAGGTTGTAACACACTTGTGTAGATCCCTCAACAAGTGGGACGTTTATATAATATGAATTTGTTTCTTGTAGGTATTTGATATTTTTAGGAGAAACGTTTCATTGTTCTCAAGGACTCCTTAGGCAAGCATTTGGAAGGTTATAGTTTTTGTTTTTATCTTTTTTTCAGCTACATTCCCTTTGGGCCTTCAACCCCTTCTTCCCATGAAATGAGGTGCAATCCCTTCTTGGGTCAGTACACCCGAAAATCCCAAAAGATAAGGAGGTGAAAATGATGAAGTGTGAAAAATGATAAGTATGATCGGGAATGGAATGATGACTCATCAAGGGGACCTCCCAGTAGAAAACCCATCCCCAAGGGTGACCACTTATTAGGTCACAATGTCAACCTCCAAGGTGAAACAAGGCAAAGAGAATAATTTCCAAGCATACGTTCTATAATAAAAAAGCAACTTTAAATGCAACATACTCAGATGCCTCAAGTATTAAAGTGACACTTCCCACAATACCTGACTTGTACCTCATGGAGAAAGACCCATTGTCTTCCAGAAATAAGTTAATGTGGTGAATTCCATCGTGACAAGCCAAGGATGCGTGGTGGTGAAGTGGGTCTTTGTCTGTGCATGTGGACGTTGCCAGTCATCTGTCTCTCAGTACTCCATGTCTGCAACCTGAGGGCTCAAGACATCATATCCTTAGTGATCCCTAGAAATTGGGGATAACATGTCCAACATAGTGTGCACCTCAATCAGTGTTTAGAAAAAACATTATGATGCCAAGAAGTTAACATGTCATTCCAAAACTTAAAAAAAAAAATTAAATATATATGTATCCAACAAAAATCAAATGAGTGTTATTTAAATAATTTATATACAAATTATTTAAAAATGTTAATATATATATATATCATTTCTCCAATGAAAATTGTTATTTTTAATTAAAAAAAGTTAAAGGAACAATTCTTACTTGTGTACCCACAAAACTAATAATGAAGACAATGAGATAAGTTATGGATGAGGATTTCATGGACAATGTTGAAAAAATAATGCATACTTTTATGATAAAATTATTTTAAATATGACATATTGTTATGGTCACCTAATGCTATATAAAAAGACCTATTATTTGAATATACACATGGGTAATGGAATGATTGCTTAGAATTTCTCCTCATAGGGTTTTCCACTGGAAACTCATGGTGCCCCTTGATTATATGTGTCACTGAATTTGTATGTTGCACATTTATGTTGCATGGGTACTGCTCCTGGGTTTGGTGAGACCATACCTGGCATTTCCTCATTCCTGGGAGATTTGGAGCAAGTACAAAATGCTCCTCAATGGGCAACGCTTTGGAGCAAGTACAAAACGATCCTCAATGGAAAAGTGCAACGATGGGTATTTGGGAGTGTTTAAGGAGATTTTCATGAAGGTTTGAGCCATTATGAATCAACATTTTAGGGTCTAGGGAGTTGTTTCAACTCTCCCATGTGTCATCTCTATGGAGCTTTTTCAAATTCTTAGTTTCCCACTAAATCTCTCAATGCAATCTTGATAGGTATCGATGGACAACACTAATTGTGATTTCCAATGTAATGGTTCTACTATAGGTTGAAAACATTGTCAGATTGTTGTTGGAATGCCTCTATGCAATAGTCATAGACAAAATTACTTTTTACACAGTAATTTCTGGATTCCCTCATTCGAATGTTCATCAGTTAAAGAGCATGATCGATTAGAGCGCCATATAAACCCTCATTGCAAAGGTTGCACCATTTAATTGGGGAAGTAAGGATAAAAGGTTGTTATCCACCTTCATATGGACTAGTTCAAGTGATGCACAAGAACAAGTAGGTAGATTTGTTGTAGATTTACAAAATTAGGAATAATGAAAAAACGTCATGTGAAAATTATTGCAAATATTGCTGAAGAGCTATATATGTGATTGTTGATATGTTGGAATTATTAAATCATACTTGTCTTATGTGTGATTATATTTGTGGTGGTTAAGATTATTGATCATTATTGGGTAGAGTTCGTCTCTATATAAGGACTCTAATTCCATGTCTTTAGGAGGTTGTTAGAGCTAGTTGGATATGAGAGATTTTCTCCAACTAGTTAACTTCTAGATTGGTGTGTGGTTGAGATATTCTCTCAACTGGTTGTTAGTGTGACCAATATAGTGTGTCTATCTTGAAACAACATTCATGTATTTATATGTGTACTATAACATTGATTTATAGAGTGATCAACACATTTTTGGTGTGTATAATAATGTCTACTCTCCCATTTCTTACATGGTATCAGAGTAGGACTAGGCTTGACTTCCTCACGGGAGGGCCCATGAACATGCTAGAGATAGAGTGTTAATCTACGGTAGGAGTAGATTCATAGGTGAGAGTAGATTATTTTGTGAATGTTGCTATGTTTTGTGTGTATATTCTGTTATGACTTTTTTGTAGTGCTATGATTTGTTCATCCATCTATATGTTCGGTGTAAGCATGCATTTATAGATATGCTACTGAATAAGTGTGGATCGTTGGACTGATTGGATAGGGATAACAATAATCTGTTGCTCATGCTCCTAGAGATCAATGTATTCCATCTATATTTTTACCGTTCAAGGTAGCAATAACTAGGAAAGGTTGGTGGAGCCATTAGACAAAACAATTACTATTGTGGTATGAGTTGCTTCAAAGGTGTTGAAATTCTTGAGAAAAGTCTGTAGAAAGAAATCGTACATGAAGGAGTCATCATTTGGGAAAATATAGTCGCCACTATTTGAGAGGGCATGTTGGTTGGAGTGGACATACATGAAGTCATAGTTGGGGAGGCTCTAGAGATTGTGTGGGTGGCCGTTGTATATATTTGTAGAGAAATGAACATATTGGTTTGGTGAGTAGCTCCCAAGCCAAAGGGGGCTAATTTTTGGGAAAGAGAGAAAAATGCTAGGCAAGAGAATTGGATGATGGAGAAGAATCCATTGTAAAGGAGTCCATAGTTTCCCTTAGATCTACTTTTTTTTTCTACCTTGTCTTTGAGCAGCAGTGGCCCAACGATTGAGGATAAGGATTGTTCCATTAACACTGAAAGAAATATAACTCTACTATTTTTTGTGAATCGGTTGTAGTTTACATAAGAGGATGGCTTGGTTTTTCAGTTGAGCTATAGAGATTGCTATTGTGTGTCACTTGAGGTTTTAATCACCAAAATTTCATGCGGGTATGTGTCTCACCAAAGAAAATGAGGTGTGTCTCAAGGGCATAATATCTTCCCCTCCCCCCTTCTCATCGTTAAAGTGCATGCTTTTGGTGTGGTGTATTTTGATCTATCTCTATAAGAGAAAATCATAGATTTTCAAATTTGGCTTCCACATCCAACGCTCAAAGAAAGCATGGTATTATCAACGACTCTTGGATCTCAAGACTTGAGAAGGAGCACCATATACATTTGGAAGGACTAGTGCTGAGAAAACATCTTTTTGATACATTGAAACTTTTTACTTTGGCAATTTTGCAATATATTAAACAATCAACAATATATGATATGACATATGGATGGTTGTTTCTGCTCACGACTCTTTTCAGTGTGTCTTGAGGAGTTATACTGCTGATAGTGAATGGGCCCCATGAAAAGCATGTGGATGAGATTGTTCACTATTTCAAATTCCAACTTGATGGGTAGATGGTAAAAATGCCTTTGAAGTTTGGGTAATGTTCAGAGTTTCTTTTTTTTTTATGTCTTGGAATCTTTGATAAATGTATTGAACTTTATTGAGCTTAACTAGCTCAATATGGAAATGTAGTTATTTTTTTAGAATTCACAACTCTAACAAATTACAGGTGAAGCATAGAGATACAAGATGAAGACTGAACATAGATGTGGAAGATCTAGATGAACGAAGACATCAAGCATGTGCATGATTCCAGAGGAGGAAGATGGTATTCATGTCATATGTATCATTATCTCTTGCCGATGATTTGTAGCCTTGCGTGGCAAGTGTAAAATCATTCCTAAGTTTGCTTGATAAAGTATGTTGTAGATGAAAGGGAAAGGTAGCTACATGTTTTGTTCCCTCTATCTATTATTTGACGTAAGACTGTTTGACAAATGATGCACTATAAGTCCTTAATGGTAGGTTCAAAGAATGTAAGATTGACTTAGATCCACCTCGTATCCAGACTATTTCCTAGAAAATTGGTGAGCACCATGGTTAGGTACCTAGGTGTTTCGATAGATGGAAATATATCCATAGATGGCCAATTGCTTAGTGCTTATAGTCAAGTTGATGTTAGGCCTTGGAGTACAACATGTTCCTATTCAATCCGTGTGGTACTAGTGGTACAATTGCTTCCTAGTTGGTATGTGTTCGAGATAACAGTGCTACAAGTGAATGGAGGAGCATGAATACCTTTTGGTTATGAGATGGAAGTGAGTTTCTTGGGTGATTAACCATTGGTTGGTTATCATAGTAGTTAAAATTGTTCTCGCTTGAGAAGCCAATGATTGATTGCACACTGAATTCTAAAGTGGAATGGTGAGATTATAGTAGGTAGGAAAAAAATGTTGTTCTGAACTTAATAGAGAGTTATTTTTATAGTTTGGTCCAAGGGAAGTTAGCGATAGTTCTCGTGGCAATGTTGCRAAAACAATGGAGATTGGATGATGGTGGACAAATAAGGAAAAGTTAGTGAATTGTGTGGAATAAAAGTAGATTTGACCATATTGTAATGTGAATCACACCTTGTAGCAAGTCTATGATGTCATGTTTTGATTCGATGYATTGGTCCATGAAAAGCTTGAGCTTGTATCTTGCTTAGAGTTCGTACTCARGAGAAGTACTATAGTGGTACCTAGGCATTGTTTCCAAAGCTTGTACCTAGTGTCTCCATGAGATGGAGTATATTAATTGTACGCACTTGTATCTATGTATATAACATGTAAATGATATATCGATGTAATACCTGGATAGGCATGCATACCCCTTTGCAACGTGTCCCTAATGATTCAAATAACTTGTTGGTATAGTGCAATAGCCTCTTTTATAGAGTTGGTAAACACTTGGAGGATTGAGTCATGTGTTCGTTAGATACTTTATGAGTGGACCATGCTGGTTGTAGATGCTAGGAGGTGCCTTGAAACTAGAAGTTTTACATTCAGGGGGAGTTCATCAAGAAGTTAAATGAACCATGTACTCTAAGGACATCCTAGTAGACCGACAGTTGCAACGGTTAGGAACCCATGCAATCTGGTGGATGGTGGTTCCTTTATATGGAATTTGATAGATTGGTGATGTCTACATGATGAGGTACCCGATATACATGTCAAGATGGATTAGATATAGACTTTATTGACCAGGAGGTTCTTCAATTCATAATGGAGCATTTGTTGTAGAGGACTAGATGATTATGAAGACCTAATATAACAAAGATAAAGACAAGTAGTCATTAAGGGGGAGTGTTGGAATTATTAAATCCTACTTGTCGTATGTGTGATCATATTTGTGGTTGTTATGATTAATGGTCATTATTGGGTAGAGTTAGTATTTACATAAGGACTTTGTTAGTCTCTCAACTGATTGTCAGTGTGACCAAGATACTGTGTCTATCTTGAGACAACATTCATGTATTTATCTGTACTATTACATTGATTTAATAGAGTGCTCAACACATTTTTGCCTTTTCTTTACGCATTTGTTATTGTAGAATTTGGAGAGAGGAGACCTTTTTGTAGAGAAGGGCGGATTCATTTTTCTTGCAGCATAAAGGAGAGCCATTATTTGCAAATTATGTCATGAACATATCGAGAAGGCCCAAACCCCAGACCAATTCTTCACTTTATTTTGCTAATTCCATTAAGAAACCCAAGCGTGGAAGCTGTTAGGATACCATGAATAAAATTTTAAGGGACGAAGAATTATCATACGATTCCGTAGAGCATCCCACACAAAGCAGACAATTTGGTTTGTTTCAACAGTCTTAGATATCAACTATGTCTTTAACAAAATTCCATTCTGTGACCCGATGCTATGAATCCACCCGTGTTTTTCCCATGCTTTGACATCAAGACGCCATGAAGTTTTGTTGTTGTTCTGAAGTCTAATATTTAATATAATTATTTTGAATGATATTTGGGATCCAACAATGTTTGTTAAGTTGCTCTAGACGTGGTCATATTGGTAATATGGATTTCAAGGTTTTAAATGAAAAGATGTTAAATGGATTTCTTTTTATGGTAGGTTAAAGATTCTATGAAATGAAGATTTGTTTTGGAGATATTTGCCCGAAATTTGGCAAAAAATTGTTGGATTCTTAGATTTAAGTGATTATTTATGTAGAATCTGAGTGTCCTGGGAAATTTTCAGCACGTTGAATCCATTTCTACATTCATAAATAGATTTTGAACAAAAAAAAATAGTGTTTCATATAAATTTATATCGCCAGATTTCGGTGAAAAAAACCATTTCGTAGAACAACTAGTCGATGCTTTTTTTTGCCACTGTTGAAAAATAAATGGCTTGTTATTTTATTTTAAAATTGTCTAGAAACCATAACTTTTGTTGAAAGCGGAGTTTAGATGTAGCTTGAGATTCACTGAAAACAATACTCTATATGCTTTCCAATGAGTGGTTACAAATAGGGTTTGCAAACTCTTTTGTTGAAAGTGGAATTTAGCTGTGGCTTGGGATTCATTGAAAATAAGACTTATAAGCTTTCTAACCAGTTGCTACATAATATGGTTTACAAAGTTTTGACATATTTTTTTAAATGTTTGAAAAATAATATGATATCCAAATTTGCATTAGCACACTCTTGATTATATATAATTCAAATAGAAAACTTGAAACAATAATATTTTTTCTTTTAATGTAGAAATTGTTCATATGCCACCTATTCTTAAAGTTTTTCGGTGTCTTAGACAATTGATGATATTAATTTTTTTGTGTAAGAAGCTATATTGAACAGTGTTTCACAACCCACTCATTTTAACATATTACAAAGGAGTGTTGATATTGTACTTTTGAACACTACAAACCCATGCTTTTGTCAAATATTGAGGAGAGATCATGGATCACGAGTTATTATGGTTTTTGGATAATTGAAAATATGTATTGGTTTCAAGGAGATGAATTGAACTCTTCTTGTCTTTATGAGTTGCATGCATGCACATCTTGTTTTTTTAAAGAGAAATGTAGCAATGTTGAAGTCACATTGTATGTCAAATGAGGTCATAAAGCCAAAGGCATATGTTTTCATATGTCATGGTGCTTTAGTCTTAAAATTCATCTTTCTTCGATATGTCAAGTCAAGAGTTTTGGAATGTGAGTTTGAAGTTCAAGTGGTAAGGCATTTGAAGTTCAAAAGAATTTGTAAACTTATCATCAGTTAGAATATTGGGTTCTAGAAGTCCTATATGCATATGCAAGATGATTTCTAGAAGTCATTTATGTATACGTAAGATACTTCATGTTTACTTTTTACACTGATTTCTAGTGGTCATGTTGACTTAACACCAATAAAACAAGTATTATCTTAAGAAAATAAGTCACATATTGTGGAAGCTTCTTCATAAATAAATTATATTTTTGATAGAAAACTTATGAGTTATAAATTATGTGTGCATTTGAGTTTCTCGAAAGAAATAAACACAAAATAGTGGGGTGTGTATGTGTGTCTAAGAATGTAAAGTGATAAGTCATCAAGATTACTAAAGGTCATTGTTGAGGAAAATATATGAAATAATCTTACTCAAGCATTTTCAGATCTTACTTGGCTAAAGAAAGATAGATGGGAATATCACCCTATGTTTATAGCCATCAAAATTTGTTTCCTAATTCACAAGTATTGAGTACAAGTGCTTAGGATGATCTTTTTTATAAATGAAAGTTTGCTGAAAATTTTCCTATTTAAGTAATTTTCTGAATATAACAGATGCTGAAATAAATATAGAGACAAAAGTAAAAACACCAAGTCAATAATCAAAATAGATGAGACATAAAACAATCATTTATTCCATTCAAATTTATCAAAAGAATCATTCTCTTTACAAAATTCCCTGAGGAAGTTTGGACCAAAGTCAAACTTAGATGTCCCCGATGAAAACCATACAAAATGACTTCTGACAGAAAGTAAAAAACTGAGCTTTAAAAGCTGGATCAACTTGCCACAGATTGTTGCCCACTCGACTCTGCACAATAGACTTTGTCAATCATGAAATTTAATTCACAAACAAACAAGTCTACACAGACTATCAAAGATAGATCAACACCTCTGAAAGACAAGTGTCTGAATGATGTAATCAACCCTGAATCTTGTTGTCTACAATATGACCTTGCTATCATGAAAGAGAATTAGGCTTTCAATGAACTAAAAAATGAATGAAAACTGAATTATCTCAATAAAACTCAAAGAGAAGACCTTAGTATGCTTCTCCTTTTATTCTTCCCTTGTTCCTCCTTTTCCTTTTGTCTTTAAGCAATTAGAATTAGTTGAAGTACTTGAACTACTTCTTTAGTTAAGTTAACTAAAACTCAACCAAATTTTTAGTTAAGGGGGAAAAATAATAAAATCATAATAAAGGTTTTTAATAAATAATAACTAGTAGATGGGACCCCTTGCAACTCCCTTTAGTTCTTTAACAAACATAACACAACTAGTTAATCAATCAAACCATCCTTCCTTGTGACTCCCATCATCATTCTCATATTTTGACAATTTATATCAATGATAATTGAAATTATTTCCAAAAATATATTATCCATATATCCAAAAAATAACGTGTTGTCCAAAATTTCAGAAGTCAACTGTTCTCAACAATCAATAAATAAAAACACTTAAAACCCATATTTGCCACTCTGGGAGACAATCTTTCCCTTGTTGCCGCTGTCACTCTTTGATCTCTTTAAATTTGACTTAGGCTGTGTGGAGCCTTTAGGCCTAATTTCACTGATCACATGAGAGCAATCATCTCTCAAATGCATGTGGGAGGTCATGGATTGGGTAGAGTCATTTGAGGGTGAGAAAGGGGCAAGAACGACTTTTCCTTTGTCAGGGGCATGGTGGGCCTTGATTTTTAACCTTTTTCTTGCATGGAAAGACTGTACTGGTGAGTGGACAGGGAAAAATTGAAAAATTTGATTAACAGGTGGAGGAGCAGGTAGAGATAAGTTAGGCCAACCACAATGTTGGGAGACTGTTGGGTGGACAACCTCTTTCCATCCGTCGTTTTCATGGACTTTAGGTTGCAGTGAGACATGAGGGGGCACTGCGACACCAGGGACGTGAGGCTTGGAAGGGAGGCCTTTCTGGCTCAGGTTGGACCACTCCTTGCCCAATCCAGTTAAAAAATTCAGCTTGAAATAGCTGGCCCAACTCTTGCAAGTCTGCATCAAAATGTATAGAGAACCTTGGCCTTCTAGGGCCTCTGTTCCAATTTCCTCTTCCTCTGTTACCCCAACCATGACTACCTCTACTGAAAAAGCTCATTCCTGTATGCATTATTGATTAGAAAATATTTCTTCAACAACCATACATGACATCTCTTTTAAATATGAAACAAAGTTTGGCTCGGCAACACATCAAACTCATGCAATCCAATCCATACAAATCGTTTAATACTTTTCAATGAGCAGTGGGTGAATAAGGGTTTTGGTATATGTGAGGGATTGTATTGAGAAAAACGTGTTAAAATGAGAGGGGATAGATCATGATTACTGCTCACAAATCATCAAACAATCAACTGTATTGTAAATCAAAAGAATATATCATCGTGATTTATCCATGTGCGATCCTTTAACTGTCATAATACATAATTTATCTTAACTATAATTAAATTTTAAGAACAGGGAGTGGATAGTGAATATGTGAAGGCGGGGGGAGTTGTAATGTGCAAAAAGTGAAATAATGGTAGGGAAAACAATGAATATTGTTTGTAAAACCAATTAAGTAATCCATAAAAACAACTCTGAATTCAATACAAACAATTCCAATACCAATTAGATAAGTAATATGTGTCAAAACTTGTTCACTGTCCCACATCTAATTTCTTTAAAATTCTCAATTAACACAATGTATAATCATACTCAGAATCACTATGCCTTTCAACCTTCTTGTTAAGAGAATTCTTGTTTCTTTTTATTTCCTTCCCTTTTTTATTTAAAAAAAATTCAAAAGGAACACACATTCACATTGCTTCATCTATGTCCAACATATTTTTCTATAAAATATCAACCATTGCCCATAATTCACAATTTCCCAAATCAAACATAGACACATGTCTTTTCCCAAGTTGAATAAACTTTTTAAAACTTGTCCGATTTCACTCCTTTGATAATATTAACTAATAAAACTTGAAATGAAACCAAACTATAAAACCCAACTTCATTTATGATGGTGCAATTAAATAAAACAATGCACGATGTCTCCATAATCCATACATAGTAAACAACGAAGTCACAATCATCATTTCCCCCAACTTGAAATGATCCCGATCGGGACTAATAAAACACACAACAACCACCAACTAACAATTGACATCACGCTGTAGGAACACAACGACCAATGCATAACGAAAATAAGCAACCCTCTGACTGTACACCAATTAATCCCAATCAACCAATTTAAAAAAATAAAAAAATGAGCTAGGTTATCGATGCAACTGTCACAACAAAAGGAGGAAACCCCTCGACTGTATACCAATTCTCATCCCTAATTAAAAATTTCAACTCGATCAAACAGAGACGAGACAATACCCAAAGCAACTATCATAACCACTCAACCAATTTATGACAATCAACAAGATACCCGACAAGAGTGCGAATAGTTGGGGTTATAAAAAATGGGCTCTGTAACAATGAACACAAGAAGTAATCAAGAGTTCGCTCGGTCATTAAAACACAAATAGACTGGAGGTCGAACATATCAACAATAGGAAGAGAACCTTCAAAACAAGCACGCTGGAACCACAAGATTTTATAACTATTAGTTTGTGTAATAGTGTGACAGTTCAACACCCGGTAGGGTAGGAAACAATGCATAGGAGCAACAATTGCTCAATGTACAGTAACAAATACCAAGAACACACATAGGCATAACCCTCACGCCTTTCTCAAGGCCGAACCAATTTATAACAATGCCAGTGGAAATGCAGACCTGAGGTATCACCGACAACCATAAAGCATATATCTTGGCATAATGGCCATCCCTTAACCAACTTTGTCAATGCCAATACCACAAAAATAAGCCCAGGACCAGGTGGATAACCCACGACCATGCCTATGGAAGATACACAGTGACCAAAAGGTAGTTCGAAAACATATACAACAACCCCATAACAACCCGAATACAACCGGACATAATTACCATAACTGTGAGGAAGCGACGAGCAAGGCTAAACAGAGCGAAACCCTCCAACCAAAATACCCACAACTGCTTAAAACAACAGAGAGCCATCACAGTTTTCACCACACAGAACAACCAAAAAAATCATAACTTCAACAACCAATTCTTTCATTTGCAAAATAAATAACCACACAGTCATTCCAGAGGGAAGATTCACGCATTTACACAGTTTCCAGTCTCAGGAAAACACAAACCAACACATTACTGAGCCATCGTTTGTTTCATACACAGAGCGAAATTCATGGATGGGCGAAAAGAACCATACCTGTAACCAATGGCTTTAAAAAGGGCGAGTTGGATGAGTAGTTCCTTCCAGGCTTGAATCTCAGAGCTTAACCACCAGCCAAAAAAACAAATGAAACAATAACCATGCTAGGGTGATGGCCCGATAGGAGAAGTATGGAGTGACGTGCATTTACTGCACGTCGCTTCCATATTCCTCCACAATCATTTTCAAAGTACATGACAACCAACGATCACCAATACCATTAACCATAGCATTAATTCCATACATTGAAACTTGCGACATATTGCTTGCCAATTGCGCCACCCCAATCCATATTAACCATTTCCAAAAACCATACCATACCGTATATCAAAATGCGCCCAATATAACTCAAATAAAATTCGCATAGCCACTAACCATTGCTAGTTAGGACTAACACTAATTTCTTTTCATTTCATTTGCACATAACCTCTTAACATAGCATAGTATAGTCCCTTTCCTTGGATTTTTTCATAAGTTTCTTTCCATTTATTTTGTTTCATGTTGTTACTAACATGTGTCTTATGCAGGTGTAACCAGGTAATGAATCATGGTGAAAATATCAAATGTAACAACAATAAATATATGCCACTCATAACATAAAATTTAGAGCTTAGAATAACCGAATCATCACATAAAATGAATTATCCACCTTCCATTATGTCGCAAACAAAACCAAGACTGCATCATCAAACATATAAGACCTTGTAAGTAGTATCGAAGCAACAACATGAAAAGTGTGATATGACTATATGTGAGCCTCGAGTCTACAAAGGGATCCCACCTACTAGTATTATATCTTATTAGCATAGTTTAAATAATAGGTTTTAGCAATACTTTGCGGGTGAAATTCCTCACTGCGATTTTTATCGTAAAAAAATTGGCGACTCCACAGGGAAATCCATTTCCAACAGATTAAGAACTTAGAATATATGGTTTTGCAGACCAAAAAGAACAGTAGACCAAGAAGATATAACCCGAATGATCATGCAACAGGGGGAAGTGAACAGATTTAATGGAAAAATGACCGGGAATTTGGGAATAACTCATGAAAATGTTAAGTATGAGGGGGTTTATCCCTATATGCATAATCATTCAACTATAATTTGTTCTTGAATTCAAGGAGAAAAAATTTATGGACTTGCTCTTTTAACTCTCAAATGGATGAAGAAATGGAAAACATAAATGGGAAGTAACCAATTTCTTCATAAGACAACAATGAAAGCATATAACAAATTCAATTATGCTTTCAGGGGGAACATCGTAACAATTGTGTGAGCTTGATTGTTATTGACTAACAATACCTTGCAGGAGTGTCACTGTGGCAAAACTGATCTAACATCTTATTCTTAACCAAAATTAAACTTAAAAATATGAAAAGCAATAAAAGTCATGACAGAAATGGAACTGCAAAATTTAAAACAACAGAAATAAAATGACAGAATGGCAAAAAGAAGAAGGAAAACTATTAAATAAAAACATAATTTAAACTACTGTAAGAGCAGAAATGAAAAGCAATGGTGAAAATGAAAACATAACTAAACTACTAATATATAGAAAATCCAAACAACATTACAACTTTTCAAGATGGTTCCACGTAGTGTTTTAAGTGAGAACCGTTAGTGCTGTAGGAAAACAATCACTCCTATAAATATTTTAGAATGTAAGAGTTTGTACCCAGGACAAAAGCGATCTTGAAAGGACCAAACCATAATTTTTGAAATTTTGAGTCGATTGATAGTCCTTTAGAGTATACGATTAGATAATCAAGATAGGTATGAATAATATTATCGATCAAATCATCAAAATCTACTTGCATAGGTATTTTAAAAGTGGCACTTGCCTTAGATAAGCCAAAAGGCATACGTTCATAAGTCAAGGTGCCCCAATGAGTAATAAAGGTGTTTTTATATTTATCTGCCCTTTTTTCCTTGATTTGATTGTAACTGGAAAAACTGCCAAGTGAGGACATCGTCTGTGACCCTGCAACTTGCTGCAAAATCATTTCAATGTTACGGAGAGGAAAGTGATCTTTTATACTATCCCGATTTAATGCGCGAAAATCAACGCATAATATGATATGACCGGTTGTTTTCCGAACAAGAACCAAATTGGAAACCCATTCAGAATATTTGACCGAAAAAATGATTCCAGCTTTCAAGAGTTTTTCCAACTCCTTTCGAATAGTTGCTTCTAGTGCAGGGTTGATAGGTATTTGTTTTTTCCTAACTGGTTTTATGCCTTCCTTAAAGGGAATGACATGTTGTATAAGAGCGGGATCAAAACCACGAAGATCCTCATAAGACCAAGCAAAAACATCTTGAAATTCGCCAAGCAGCTTGGAAAACTTCATTTTTTCTTCATCAGAACATTGGGCACCTATTTTAACATTCTTTAGAGACTCGGGTGTCCCAATGTTCAAGGAGATGGTTTCACCCACCTTCCTTTTCAACTCCTCTTCTTTATGTTTCTCTTTATTTCCTACATCACTCGATGAAAATGAAATTTCTAGAGGAGTCAAGCCTTTAGGAATCTTGTTATCTTCCATGGATATAATTTCCTTAGGCTTATAAGGTTCATTTTGAATGAAAGCACATATGATCTCATCGCTAGGGAAGACTTGCCATGATTCTATATTGTGAGGGATATGTGGATGATATAGAGATTGAAAAGTATAATTAAGTTTGTGTGGCAGAAGTTGCCGATTAGGAGAGGCTGCAAAAACAACTAATCGATCATCCATTGAGTTCAATTCCCTCTTAACATGAGTAATGTTGAAAGATAATAGGTTCGAGATAAGTGCCCAAACAGTCTGGGTGTATCGTTTCATCAACTTGTTGCTAGGAGAGTATATCTTACGTACCAGGTTCACAACAAGCTCAGAATCTCCAAAAACTGTAAGGTGACCACAACCTAGATTATAGGCATTTTCAATGCCTAATAATAAAGCTTCGAATTCAGTGACATTGTTTGTGCATGAAAACTCCAACCTATAAAAGAAGTTATGAATTTTCCCTACAAGAGAGTATAAGATAATGCCAGCTCCGTTACCTTCATTAGAGCATGAACCATCAAAGTGCATGTGCCACATACCATCATCTAAGTCGATTTGTTCCAAGGGAATGTTATCCTCCTCGACGAAGATGGAATACACCCCTAGTTCCTCTTCGACATAATTCACATTAGGTTATGGGATGCTCTCTATGTAAGGTGAAATCCTTCCCTCTCTAAGGACTATGATGTTTTTACCATTCCGAGGAACAAATAAGTGTGTCCCTCCAAGTGAGAGGTATCCACCCATCAAATCTTGCCAATCTCTTCATAAGATGATTGAGTAATTTCTTACTGGTATATCAATTACCTGAATACTAAGGGTTGTCCTTATTTCAGGGTGTGTGCACAAAACTAAGGTCACATCTTTAATCTCACCTATGTTCGTTTGTTGTAGACTATTATAAGAGAGCATGCTTCTGGCATTTTCATTTGTACAAGACAAGCCTAGCTCTTCCATAATAATATTCAACATTACACTTGGGTTCAAACGACCATCAATGAGGCAACAATGGGTGATCTTATCCATAATATTTACAGAAATATAAAAAGGGGGATTTTTTACAGGGTATCTAAAGTTATGTACACCTACTTTATTTACAGACGAATCCTCTTCATTTACCTCTTCAAAGAGGTTGGCTACAACAAAATATTTTCCTTCCATTAATTGTTTTAGATGACTCTGTTGTTCAGGGACGACAACCATGTCCAAAAGGGTGGCATCTGCTTTGATGTTGGCCGATTGATTCAGAATATTGTATTTGGAAGAGGGGAGAGGAGAGTTAGTTCTTTGACTGTCAGGAACCTTAGGAACCTGAATAGTAGTCGCTGGTGAGGATGAGCTCGGGCTAGAAGAATTGCGGGGAGGATCATATTTGCCTTTGGGAGCATAGGATTTGTTCCTAGTATTGATGATCATGACATCTTCGGTCTCTGCAAAATCTAGGACATCGATGGTAGTCTCCGGTCTTTTACCAAAGATCTTATCTCTGGCACTCTTCTTTACCTCACATGTGGTTTCCTTGCAAAAGTTACACCAACTTCGAGGCATGATAGCTTTAGGCTGGAAATTATTTTCAATTGGATTTTCAAAGGGGGGTGCAAAAGAGGATGAAGCTCCAGGGGTGAGAGGGGAGAAATTTCCCTTTCGCTCATACGCTATCATACAAATATTCATGTCTTGTACTAGCTATAAGAGGGCAGACATGTCCATCTGTTTAACTGATTCTCCCTGAGGAAGGCCCGTTCTTTCGAGCTATTCTTCATATTCTAAAAACGTATGCAGAGTGGAACCGAGGTTATCAATGGATTTTTCCTGAAGCCTATGACGGTAGGGGGAAGGTAATGCATTATAATAATGCATGAAAACGAATTGGTTCTGAGGTCGAATGAGTTCAGGGATTTGATTGTATAACTTAGTGAAACGCAAGTTGAAGGACTAGATGGTCTCACCATCCTTATAGGTGATGTTATTGTATTCTCGTAACTACTCAGCTGTGATTTTAGATTGCTTATAGGTGGATTTTAACCAATAGACTAACTCCTCCCAAGTAGACAGAATCTTAGGAGGAAGGTCAAAGAAATCGACTGCAACCTTTCCTTCCAAAGAATTGACGAATAAGTGCATGCAAGTATCATTGTCATTGGATCCTATGTTGTGACAAGCATTAGAAAATTCCACCAGGTGTTCATTTGTAGTGACAATGTTATTCCCCGAAAACCTAGGAAGATGCTCCTTGAATTTAGGAAGTGGACGAGTAGCAGGTGCTAGGTTAAGAGGAGAGGAAACATGTCATGTTGTGGTTGTAGCATCTTCTTCAAATTGAAAAAGCCCATACTTTTTAATGACTTTCGYCGGGTTTGTGGTAGATTGGATGTGGATATGGTGGCTATATAAGCTACCAATCACTGCCRAAGCTAAATACTGAGAAGAGGAAGAAATTCCAATGCCACCAGAGCCACCACTAGATGCCATCTTGTGGATGATAAGTAAGGGAGAGAAAGACAAACTGGATGAATCAGACAAGGTTCTCCTTAGAGCACTTTGTGGTAGATTGGATGTGGATATGGTGGCTATATAAGCTACCAATCACTGCCGAAGCTAAATACTGAGAGGAGGAAGCACTTCYAGTGCCACCAGAGCCACCACTAGATGCCATCTTGTGGATGATAGGTAAGGGAGAGAAAGACAAACTGGATGAATCAGACAAGGTTCTCCTTAGAKCACTTTGTTGGGTTGATAACACAACATTCCTTCTTCCTATTTCAACAATATGATTAATTTCAGGTGATAAGCCTCTTCTTCTCCTAGAAACACACAGGTCTAAGGACATGAAAAGAAGGTCAAAGATGAAGGAAAAAGAAGGTTATTGTTGATTTCTAGGCTGTCTCCGTCTAGCTTACCAACGTTCTTGAGAACTAATGTCTTGTTCAATTGCTGCCCATGAATGATTAAGCTCAACCCGAGTATTAGGAGTGTCTAAAATGGTGTTAAACAAATTCAAAGCAATGCTGGTCTGATCTTGAAGACCGGGCTCAATATTGGTCTACCTTGCAATATGTACAATCATTAAGAAATAAAACAGTCAAAGAATCAATATCGAAAAAATAGATGTATTCGATGATAATCAAGCACAAAAATCAACCAAAGAGATATTGAAGATCTCCCTAGTATGGTCTCCAAAATAAATGTCGAGGAAAAGATATGAAATGATCTTACTCAAGCATTTTCAGATCTTACTTGGCTAAAGAAAGATAGATGAGAATATCACCCTATGTTTATAGCCATCAAAATTTGTTTCCTAATTCACAAGTATTGATTACAAGTGCTTAGGCTGATCTTTTTTATAAATGAAAGTTTTCTGAAAATTTTATTATTTATGTAATTTTCTGAATATAACAGATGTTGAAATAAATATAGAGAAAGAAGTAAAAACACCAAGTCAATAATCAAAATATATGAGACATAAAACAATTGTTTATTCCATTCCAATTTATTAAAATAATTTTTCTCTTTACAAAATTCCCCGAGGAAGTTTGGACCAAAGTCAAACTTAGATGTCCCTGATGAAAACCATACAAAAGGAATTCTGACAGAAAGTAAAAAATTGAACTTTAAAAATTGGATCAACTTACCACAGATTTCTTCCCACTTGACTCTGCACAATAGTCTTTGTCAATCATGAAATTTAATTTACAAACAGGCAAGTCTACACAGACTATCAAACATAGATCAACACCTATGAAAGAAAACGCTGGTCTGATATTGAAGATTGGGCTCAATATTGGGTTGCCTTGCAATAGGTACATTCATTAAGAAATAAAACAATCAAAGAATCAATATTGAAAAAATAGATGTATTTGATGATAATCAAGCATACAAATCAACTAGAGAGATATTGAAGATCTCCCTAGTATGGTGTCCAAAATAAATGTTGAGAAAAATATATGAAATGATCTTACTCAAGCATTTTCAGATCTTACTTGGCTAAAGCAAGATAGACGGGAATATCACCTTATGTTTATAGCCATCAAAATTTGTTTCCTAATTCACAAGTATTGATTACAAGTGCTTAAGCTGATCTTTTTTTATAAATGAAAGTTTGTTGAAAATTTTATTATTTATGTAATTTTCTGAATATAACAGATGCTGAAATAAATATAGAGAAAGAAGTAAAAACACCAAGTCAATAATCAAAATAGATGAGACATAAAACAATTGTTTATTCCATTCCAATTTATCAAAATAATCGTTCTTTTTACAAAATTCCCTGAGGAAGTTTGGACCAAAGTCAAACTTAGATGTCCCCGATGAAAACCATACAAAAGGACTTCTGACAGAAAGTAAAAAAATGAACTTTAAAAACTGAATCAACTTGCCACAGATTGCTTCCCACTTGACTTTGCACAATAGTCTTTGTCAGTCATGAAATTTAATTCACAAACGGACAAGTATACACATACTATCAAAGATAGATCAACACCTCTGAAAGACAAGTGTTCGAATGATGCAATTCAACCCTGAATCTTGCTGTCTACAATAGGACCCTGCTATCATAAAAGAGAATTAGGCTTTCAATGAATTAAATAATGAATGAAAACTGAATTATCTCAACAAAACTCAAAGAACATACCTTAATATGCTTCTCCTTCTATTCTCCCCTTGTTCCTCCTTTTTCTTTTTCTTTTAAGCAATTAGAATTAGTTGAAGTAGTTGAACTACTTCTTTAGTTAAGTTAACTAAAATTCAACCAACTTTTTAGTTACGGGGGAAAAGTAATAAAATCATAATAAGAGTTTTTAATAAATAATAACTAGTAGATGGGACCCCTTGTGACTCCCTTTAGTTCTTTAACAAACATAACACAACTAGTTAATCGATCAAAACATCCCTCCTTGTGACTCCCATCATCACTCTCATATTTTGACAATTTATATCAATGATAATTGAAATTATTTCCAAAAATATATTATCCATATATCCAAAAAATAGTGTGCTATCCAAAATTTCAGAAGTCCACTGTTCTCAACAATCAATAAATAAAAACACTTAAAACCCATATTTGCCACTCTGGGAGGCAATCTATCCCTTGTTGCTGCTGTCACCCTTTGATATCTCTCAATTTTCCTTAGGTTGTGTGGGGCCTTTATGCCTAATCTCACTGATCACATGAGATAAATCATCTCTCAAATGCATGCAGGAGGACACAGATTGGGCATAGTCATTTGAGGGTGAGGAGGGGGCAACAATGACTTTTCCTTTGTTAGGGGCATGGTGGGCCTTAGTTTTTAACCTTTTGCTTGCATGGGAAGACTGTACCGGTGAGGGGACAGGGGCAGCTTGGTCAATTTGATTAATAGGTGGAGGAGCAGGTAGAGATAAGTTAGGCCAACCACAATGTTGGGAGATTTTCGAGTGGACAATCTCTTTCCATCTATCATTTTCAGGGACTTCAGGTTGCAGTGAGACATGAGGGAGCACTGGGATACCAGGGACATGTGGGGCTTGGAAGGGAGGCCTTTATGACCTAGGTTGGACCACTCCTTGCCCAATCTAGTTAAAAAATCCAGCTTGAAATAACTGGCCCAACTCTTGCAAGTCTGCATCAAAATGTATAGAGAACCTTGGCCCTCTAGGGCCTATGTTCTAATTTCCTCTTCTTCTGTTACCCCGACCATGGCTACCTCTGCTGAAAAGGATCATTCCTGTATGCATTATTCATTAGCAAATAGTTTTTTCAACAACTGTTCATGACATCTCTTTTAAATATGAAACAAAGTTTGGCTCAACAACACATCAGACTCATGCAATCCAATCCATACAAATCGTTTAATACTTGTCAATGAGTAGGGGGTGAATACGGGTTCTGGGATATGTGAGGGATTGTATTGAGCAAAAAGTGTTAAAATGAGGGGGGGATAGATCATGATTACTGCTCACAAATCATCAAACAATCAATTGTATCATAAATCAAAAGAATATATCACTGTGATTCATCCCTATGTGGTCCTTTAACTGTCATAATATAGAATTTATCTTAACTATAATTAAATTTTAAGAACATGGAGTGGATAGTGAATATGGGAAGGCGAGGGGAATTGTAATGTGCGAAAAGTGAAATAATGGTAGGGAAAAGAACAAATACTGTTCGTAAAACCAATTAAGTAATCCATAAAAACAACTCCGAATTCAATACAAACGATTCCAATACCAATTAAACAATCATTGTGTGTCAAAACTTATTCACTGTCCCACATCTAATTTCTTTAAAATTCTAAATTAACACAATGTATAATCATACTCAGAATCACTATGCATTTCAACCTTCTTGTTAAGAGAATTCTTGTTTCTTTTCATTTCCTTCCCTTTTTTATTTAAAACAAAATCAAAAGGAACACATGGTCAGATTGCTTCATCTCTGTACAACATATATTTCTATAAAATATCAACCACTACCCATAATTCACAATTTCCCAAATCAAACATAGACACAGGTCTTTTCCCAAGTTGAACAGACTTTTTAAAACTTGCCCGATTTCACTCCTTTGATAATATTAACTAATAAAACTTGCAATGAAACCAAAATATAAAACCCGAGCTTTATTTCTAATGGTGCAATTAAATAAAACAATGCACGATGTCTCCATAATCCATACACAGTAAACATCGAAGTCACAATCATCATTTTCCCCAACTTGCAATGATCCTGATCGGGACTAATGAAACACCTAGAAGCCACCAACTAAGAATTGACACCACGTTGTAGGAACACAACGACCAATGCATAACAAAAAGAGGCAATCCTCTGACTGTACACCAATTACTCCCAATCAACCAATTTAAAAAAAAATGAGCTAGGTTATCGATGCAACTGTCAAAACAAAAGGAGGCAACCCCTAGACTGTATACCAATTCTCATCCCCAATTACAACTTTCAACTCAATTAAACAAAGACGAGACAATACCCAAAGCAACTGTCATAACCACTCAACCAATTTATGACAATCAACAAGATACCCGACAAGAGTGAAAATAGTTGGGGTTATAAAAAACGGGCTTTGTAACAATGAATACAAGAAGTAATCAAGAGTTCACTCGGTCATCAAAGCACAAAGAGACTAGAGGTCAAACATATCAACAATAGGCAAAGAACCTTTGAAACAAGCACGCTGGAACCACAAGATTTTATAACTCTTAGTTTGTTTAATAGTGAGATAGTTCAACACTGGCTAGGGTAGGCAACGATACAGAGGAGCAACAATTTCTCACTGTATAGTAACAAATACCAAGAACACACAAAGGCGTAACCCTTACGCCTTTCTCAAGGCCGAACCAATTTATAACAATTTTAGTGGAAATGCAGACCCGAGGTATCACCAACAGCCATAAAACACATATCTTGGCATAATGGCCATCCCCTAAACAACTTCGTTGATGCCAATTCCACAAAAATAAGTCCACGACTAGGTGGATAACCCACAACCATGCCTCTGGAAGATACACAGTGACCAAAAGGTAGTTCGAAAACATATACAACAACCCCATAGCAACCCGAATACAACCAGACATAGTTACCATAACTGTGAGGAAGCGGCCAACAAGGCTAAACAGAACGAAACCCTCCAACCAAAATACCCATGACTGCTTAAAACAATAGAGAGCCATCACAATTTTCACCACACAGAACAACCAACGAAATCATAACTTCAACAACCAATTATTTCATTTGCAAAATGAATAACCACACAATCATTCCAGAGGGAAGACCCACGCGTTTACACAGTTGCCAGTCTCAGGAAAACACAAACCAACAGATTATTGAGCCATCGTTCATTTCATACACAGAGCGAAATTTTTGGATGGGCGAAAAGAACCATACCTGTAACCAAAGGCTTTAAAAAGGGCAAGTTGGTCGAGCAGTTCCTTCCAGGATTGAATCTCGGAGCTTAACCACCAACCAAAAAAACAAATGAAACAATAACCATGCTAGGGTGACGGCCCGATGGGAGAAGTATGGAGTGACGTGCATTTACTGCACATCGCTTCCATCATCATCCATATTCAATTTCGAAGTACACAACAACCAGCGATCACTAATACCATTAACCATACCATTAATTCCATACATTGAAAATTGTGACGTATTGCTTGCCAATTGTGCCACCCCAATCCATATTAACCATTGCCAAAAACCATACCATACCATATATCAAAATGTGCCCAATATAACTCAAATAAAATTCACATAGCCACTAACCATTTCTAGTTAGGACTAACACTAATTTATTTTCATTTCATTTACACATAACCTCTTAACATAACATAGTATAGTCCCTTTCCTTGGATTTTTTCATAAGTCTCTTTCCATTGCTTTTGTTTCATGTTGTTACGAACATGTGTCTTGTGTAGGTGTAACCAGGTAACGAATCATGGTGAAAATATCAAATGTAACAACAGTAAATATATGCCACTCATAACATAAAATTTAGAGCTTAGAATAAGAAAATCATCACATAAAATGCATTATCCACCTGTCATTATGTCGCAAACAAAACCAAGGTTGCATCATCAACCATATAAGACCTTGTAAGCAGTATCAAAACAACAACATGGAAAGTGTGATATGATTATTTGTGATCCTCGAGTCTACAAAGGGATCCCACCTACTAGTATTATATCTTATTAGAATACTTTAAATAATAGTCTTTAGCAATACTTTGCGGGAGAAATTCCTCGTTGCGATTTTTATCGTCAACAGTCATGGATATGGAAGGAAATAATAATGGTATCCATAAAAGTATACATCTTCATGACCTACATATGTCTCTTGATTCACCCTCATAATAAAAGTATGTTCATTCATACATTATATCTTCTTGTGTTTTAAGATGTAATGTTGTTATCTAGTGATTTTAAAGACATAAAAGTAGACAAGTTGGTGAATCTAGGAATCTTACACCTATAGGGTTTTATAGTCAACAAGGCCAAATTGAATACTTCATCATTGTTGTTGTAAATTGGATGGATTTACAGTAATTAATCAAAGGTGACACTGATCATGACATCATAGATGAAATCCAAATTTACAATTTAAAGAGAAGTTGGAATAATTGAGAGCAGAGGAAGGGGGGAAAACATGGGTCCAACTTGGGTCTCTGCAAAATAGTGCTTGAAATAAATTTCTTTTTTAAGGGTCATGATGATGCGAAATATGTATCCAATTTAGATTGTGTTGCAAAGATACATAGTCCGTAGGTGGTTTACAAACTTATGGAAGGATCCATGACAATAATGTGAGATGGAAAACTCCAATGCAAAAAGACAAGCTTTGTAGAATGGAAATAAATTTGAATGAGGGTTGTGTTACCCCCTCACTTCTAGGGGTAACTAGAGGAGATTTTTTCTCCATGATCCACATTATAGAGATAAGTTCTGATGATGGCATTTTGGACTCCCCATAGACAATTTCCCACATATGCCTTATGTTACATGCTTAATTGACTCACATCAGATGACATGGTGCATTACACATTGAGGTACATTGTTTTGATACTTCATATCGAGTGATAATGTCAATGTTTTGGGCATGAAAATGGTGATCATGGGTTGAATTGGATAATGAATCATGATGCTTTGGATTTATACTTTTTTCCTTGTTTCACCTTGGTGGTCATCATCATCCCCTAGTCAAGTGTTGTCACTTTGGGAAAAGTTGTACTACTGGGGGGGCTTAATAGGAATAACATGTCCATATCCCTTACCATACATAACATATTTCAATTGTCCTTTCTCTATTGAGTTTTCTTTTGGGTTGGTTGTTACATGTATCCAAAAAAGGTCCATGCTTCATAATCCCATGAGAAGAAGGGGCTTGAATGCATGAAGTTGATGCAACTTTATAAAAAATGATATAGAAAGAGTGAAATCCCTAATTCAAAATGCAAGGCAAAGAAACAAACAAGAAATACAAAGTCTTAAAAACCAACAAAGAAAGTGAAGCATGAGCTCTACCCCCTCACTAAGAGGCCATCACTCCAAGCCCTATGCAATGGATGCATACCTAACAAAAGGACTTAGAAAATAAAAGTCAAAAGAAAAAATATGTTGAAGCGATAAAGAAAAAGGAAAACCGGGGTTTGGAAAGACACAATGTCGAGGAAAGGGTAACTCATTGCCTAAGCACTCCATTTACAAATGTGTTCATGTGGATGAATATTTTATGTGATCTTACATGTCAACGAGATCCACCCATGAAGTAAACCCTAGTCCATACCACATACAATGGCACATACTTCTTTATGGGTTTCTTGGGACATACTTCTTATCCTGGGTACTGACATACCTAATAGGGGGTAATAGTGATCCTCTAATACCTAAACTTGGCAAATTGTATAAATTTGTAAGCTAGTGTGAAGTTCGAAGAGGATACTTAATGAGATCTATCTAATGGATTTTGCATTGACATGACTCACTTTATATGTTGTGTTTGAATTGTGTACCTTGCCTCCGGTATTCATGGTGCATTGGATTACACGAGCCCCTCCTCGGTTGATGGATTGCACATAGCCACATGCTTGATTGACACACATTAGAGGAAAGTTGCTCAAAAAATGGGCCTTATAAGAAAAACCGTGCTTGTTGAGTTGGAAATTCAATAACCAATAAAATTTCAAAGAATTGAGTCAACCATAATAGTTGAGTTGAACATATAAAAGTCAAGGATGATTATGTGTTATGTTTCTATTTGAAAATATTTAACCATATGTACACCTCAACTTAGTTAAGATCTTCGTGAGATCGTCTCGATATATGTTCAATATCTTTGAAATACTTAATATGGAATATTTTATCTTATTAGTA
>ML780802.1:970904-983297 GCA_009831015.1 Picea engelmannii
GCTGAAGTGTGCACGTCTCTTGGGCACTAGTTTCAAGGTTGTAGAAGCACCCTCTTGTGTGCATTAGGTTTTATGGTTGGGGAATCTTCTCTTGAGAATATAGAAAATGATTGTTGGGTTTTCTTCCCTTGAGTAGAAGGCTTTCCCAGGATATTTCTTATGTTCTTGTGCATGGTAATTCTTCTTGTGATCTTAGTTATTGCAACACTTTGTATGGTGTAGCTGCATTTGTTTAGCGTTCAAGTACACACTAAATGAAATAAACCTCATCCTTGAGCCTAACATAGTGAAAATTCAACAAAGTTGAGATAGAAAGTAAGTTATTTGTCAAACCTGGTACATATAGTACATCCTTCATCTTCATTGGGGTCCTTGAATCAAGTTTGTAATTCAACTCTCCTATTCCTTTGATAGGGTACTGGTAATCATATCCAAGTGTAACTTTCTGGGGAAATTTCTTTTCTGTAAGTCTAGAAAGAATGTCTCTTTGACCTGTCATGTGCTTGGAAGCACCACTATCTATGAGCCAAGTATCCTCACCAAGTGACACTGATCCTGAGAGGGCAGAGATTAAGACATAGTCTTCAATCTGTTCTTTTATCATCTTTGTTGGTGGCTCTTCATCTTCAAATGTATGGGCATGGTGCCTTCTGTTTCTCTTCTTGTATTCTTCTCTTCTAGCTAGAAAATTATTCGCAATATGTCCCATCTTGTCACAATGGTAACATTGGTAGGATGAGAAATCCTTTTCTTTTCTTTGACCTTTCTGAAACTTTTGGAATGTCCTTGGAGGGTGACATTCTTTATGGATGAATTTATTTGGGGAGTGAGACTCCTTATGTTGATGCATTTCCTTTTGGAAGTAGGACCTTTTCCTTCCTCCTTTAGTATGAGCAGCTAGGGATTGATATTCATCTCTTGATAGTACTGCTTCTCGGTTAGCTACTCTTGCTTCTTCTTGAATACATTCTTCCCAAAGACTGTCGAAATTCAATTTCTCCTTTTGGGCACAAATGGTTTGGATGAACGCATCCCAAGGTCTTGTGAGACCATTAAGAGTTGTCATTATGAGTTCATATTCATCTAGGGTATCACCAATTGCTTCTAGTTGTTCCTTGAATTGTGATATTCTAGAGAAATGTTCATGAACTATTTCTCCTTTCTGCATCCTTGTACTTTTGAGTTGAGTTCTTAGATTCATCTTCCGATTGATGTTCTTTCCTTCATACATTCTGGTTAGAGCATCAAACATTTCTTTTGGAGTTTTCTTTGAAGCCACTTGAGGAATCAATTGATCTTTAATAAAGTTTGCAATGATTCTTTTGGCCCTAACCGTGTCCTTTTGGTGTTTTTCTTTAGCTACAACATCGGTAGGTTCTGGTACATCTTCTTTAATAAATATTGCTAGGTCATTCTCTTCAAGAATGAGTGCAATCCTATACTTCCAGGCACGAACGTTATCCACACCTTATAGCTTGTCAAAACGCTTAGTGTTTGAAGACATCTTGACCTGTAGCTGGGAAAATGACCAAAAAATTGAAAATGCTTAGAATTTAGATCTGAACTTACCAAGAGGTGTGCTTGGCTGAGGTGAGTAGCCTAGTGTTGTCAGATTTCAGAAAATCCAAATTTTCCCCTTCAAAATGGGCTTGGGGAATTCTGGTACTGGTTTCCTGGTTTTTTGGTACCAGTGAAAAGTAGGGTTTCACTTTTCGGGAGTTTTGTTCACTGAAAAGGTGCGCTGGCTGTCAAAGAGTTCGCTAGGCTAGGGCACACTTCCTTGATGAGTTTTAGGCTGAAATTACTCTTCAATAGAAAACCATAATTTTCTTGTACGACAACAACGACATTTTTTCTTATCCAGTGAAAGGTGTTATCTTCAGCTTAGTTTTGATACCATGTTAAGTTTTGAGCTATTATTAGGTTTCTTTTCAATTTAATAGATAACAATAGCATAGGTAGGATCACTGAGAGAAACACAATCACAAGATACACAACATTTATCCTGGGAAACCCTCATGGGGGAGAAAACCTAGCATAAACCTCCTTAATATAGATAGCCAAGACAATGCCAAGCTAATAAACCGAAGAACTAGAGAATATCCAACACTGAGAAATGCGCCTCTCTCTTCCTTCTTCTCCCAACTACAAGTACCAAACTTGCACACTTGATGAGCAAATGAGTGAGTGAGACAATGAGGTGCTAGCCTCCTTTATTTATACTAGTTGGCAGGCACTAGAAAGGTGTCTCTTCACTGGGCAAGGCCGACTTCTCTTCTTAGTGGTTAAAACCACTTTAATTAGGCCTAAGGGTTGACTTCTTAATTTGCATAATACAATTAGGGTTTGACCAATCCACAAAATGGGATTTGGTCAAGAACAAAGTCAGACATGATCGATCCACAAAAGGGGATTGATATGATGAATAATAACTCAATAATAAATAGAATACTCTTTGAAGTTACAATATTTCAATAGATTGTGTTGTAACATTTTGATGTTATTGTCGTGGAGAATCGAGCCATTCTTCTTGGAAATCCGAAGTCTGTGCTTCAACCTTTTGATGAGTAGAAAGCAAAACCTTATATTAGTATACTCATTTGGCGACTCCATTGAGGAAAGAAACCCTCTTCCCTATGCAAATTTTGAAGACTCTATTCTTATAAGGTGAAGCATGAATCATTGTAAAGGCATTAAAGATTCACCTTGGCTACTACACACACACATGCTTGTTATGAGGTATTATCACCTATTTTCAAATTTTATATCAAGTTGTATCATATTGTGATGAAATATGGCTCCATGAGAATTTCATGAAAGTATATAAGGCTATTGATGTTAAGAGGGTTTCTAGGTACCCAAATCAATATCCTCTAGATTGGTTGGAATATTGTCCAAAAATTAATGGTTATCCTTATTCAACCATTCCTCATGTTGTGAAATTCCTGAGATACACCACAAAATTTGATGTAATGCATGAAGATGTGTTGATGATATTATTTACTTATTCTTTGGAAGTAAGAGAAAGGGATTGGGTTGTCTATTGCAGACCAAAGAGTATATCTTCTATCACAGTTTTCATTGAATAATTTCTCAAGCATTGGGGCCGAAGAGTTTAGAGGTATGTAGATACTTTCAGGGACCTGATGACATCCCTAGAAGAAGAAGCTCTCCTTAAGCCTATTGACCTTAATGAAGCATATCATGTTGAAGATCAAGTCCATGAAGAAAGCCCTATTGGAGAGAGCACTCCTCATTATGAAGATAAAAAAACATGGTATTTTCTCCTCCATTGAAGATGAGGGTATCCAAGCTTTTGTTTCTCCTTGACATGAAGACAAGGGTATGGTAAGTTGTACTCCTTTCCAAGTTTTTGATTTATGTGATGCATTCTTTAATGATTTGGAAAGTGAAGAGTTTTCGGAAAACCCTTGGATTTGGTAAATTTCTTGTTTGATGAAGAACATGATGATCACAAGATTGAAAATATTGAAGACCTTCTTCATGTTAAAAGGAATGAATGTGATATCAGTTGTTTCTGTTTTGACGAGGATCCCATTTATGATACTAATGATGACTTTAAAGTCAAGAGTGTAGAGTTGTTTCATTTTGAACAACCATATATTTACATTAATGTTTCAGATTTTTGGCAACATGAAGAGGATATGTTTACAGATTTGTTCCAACCACGTAGGGCTGATTTATTACAACATTCTCATGACAATTTCCAGACATATTGTATGAAGTATGATACATATCCTTTTGAGCACTTGGCGTTGTTTTATGAAGGTAAAAGTGAAGAAAATTTTCAGCCACCCCTATGCTCTGGTGAACATTCATGTGTCAAATCAACATTAGAGCACTCAGATGGGGCTGCGATTCGCTTAGGGAAACACGTATTTCATAGAAGAAATCTCCAGCCATCTTTTTCTTGATCTTGTCCTCAATACGTGATTGGAAATACAATTGGAAATTTGTTTTTGGTGTTGAAATATCTATGGGAAAAAAGTGTTTTCAACTTATGGTTTGTTGCAAAGATTTCCAGCCACGTATTGAAGGGAAACATGCCCTAAGTTGGAAGCAATTTTTTTTCAAGATCTGAATTTACACCCATTTTTCATCCACATCTTTTTTGAGCAACCATGAGGTATTCTTTAGGTTTTTTATGATTCCATCTCAAGCCTTGGAAAGTGACATCATACATGAAAACCAAAGTGGCCATTTCTTGAAGTATGTGGATCAACCTTATGAGATGCAAGGTTTCCATCATAAAGGCCTTGCTTGGAGCAAGGATGAGTTGTCATTTTCATATTGCAGCCCCATCCAAAGATGAATAGAGCAAGCTTGCGGACACACATGCCAATATTGGCATGATTTTATTCTTCTAGCTCACCCTCATGAGTTGGATTCTATATTTAGTCATAATGTAGTATTTGACCCATCTCATGATGATTTTGTACTAGATATATCCTTGTTTTGGTTCATAACTAAGAACAAGGGTAGAAATTTTCACCTCGATGAGAGGCTAGGATGGCTTCATTGGTCATATGATTATACCTAACACTTTCTTGTCAACAAGGTTAGTTTATGATAGTTGTAGGTCATGTTGTGTGTTCATGTCATGCATATTGAATGTATTTTCCCATTTACTTGCTTTCAGTTATTGCTTGATCATATGCATTTATAGTTAGTTGTAATTTTGATTTAACCTTTCATCTACCAGGGGGACCGTATCCCCATGCTCGTCTTTACTAACAATCTTATGTTAGAATGTAGCATGATTTTTTAGGTTTAATGCATAGTGCAGGTGTTGGAGTTCTAGAGATTGATGAGGTTCTCATGCTCTTTATGATGAGCACATGTCCCCATGTTGGAGCCAAATGGTATCCCCAAACTTCTAGCGGTAACTAAAGGAGATTTTTTCTCCATAATCTACATTACAGACAACAATTCTAATGATGACATTCTAGACTCTCCGCATATATTTTCCCACAGATGCCTTCCATTACATGCTCATCTCACTCACATTAGATGTCATGGTGCATTATGTTGGAGATATTACACACTCACCTAGGTATTTCTTTTCCTAAGGTTGATAGTACGATGTTGAGGGTGCTTCCATAGGTGAGAATATTCTCTCTTGAAAATATACCCCTACAAATTAGGGTGCCTCCTACAAAATAGGGCGCCTTTCCTCTTCATTTTAGAGTTAGTTACACCTCAGTTAGACTAGTGGAGGTCACTCATGCATGGAAACCTCAGTTTTATCACCAACAATTTCATGTTCACCTCGATTTCCTCACTAGGAGTGCACATATCTCATGCATGTGTCCAAGAGGGCACACATCTTGTGATTGCATGTGTTTCTCTCACTTCCACACGTGTGACTCAATTAACTGATGATTGCATGGATCGATAACTAGGGCTAGGTGGTAGATTATTTCAGTTTCTATCAGTGAGTGTCTAGATCTCTCTAGATCACTACTATGGAGCATTCACTTAGCCATGTAGAGTATATCATGTGTATTTTACCATTTTACTCATTCAGTTAATACAATTCTTTTTTTTTCTCTCCTCTCTTATCTCTCTCTCACAAGTTTGTGTGACTTTTCTACTAGCTAGGTTCATTCTAAAAACTTCACATGGTATCAGAGCCTCGATTGCTAGGAGAAATCTCATAAGCATTTCTATTTGCAGGTACATGAGGAATATGCAATCATAAAAGATGGATTACTCACCGAAAATACTTTTCACGCCTCATAACTACTTCGAGTGGAAGCTAACAATTCTACATCAACTTAGATGCAGAGGATTGTGTCAGATTACCATGGCTACATAGGTGGACCCAATTTCTGCTATCGAGAATAACAAGTAGCTCAATCACATGGATGAGGCTTACGTCCTCCTCTGCATGTCTATGTCCCCTGAGCTTTTGTTTCACATTGAAGCAAGTACCACACCAAATGAAATTTGGACAAAGTTGGAGGATATCTTTGGCAAACAAGATGAAATGAGAGGCCATATGCTTGAGGTCGAGCTAAATTCCTTAGATCCAAGGAATTTTGATAACATCCAAGACTTCTTTACGAAGTTCAAGTCCCTCCTCCTTCATCTAAAAGGATGTGGAATAGACAAATCCACTCAACACAATGAGTTAATCCTTTCTATCTTGGAAAAACTTGGTTTGAATTATGTTGTTTTCATCTCATCGTTTCATACAAATAGATTCACTTCAGGAGCAACCTGGAAAATGTCGACATTGTATCATTTTATTGAAGCCCTCACAAATGAGCAAGATAAGCTCATCAAAATGGGGATAATCAAGGGACCCAATGTGCATGCACTTGCTGTGCATGAGAGAAGCAACACTTCCAATTCAAAGTCCAAACATAAAAGCAAGGGAAAGGCACATGCAGAGCCAAAGAAGGAAGGCTACTCCAAACCCTTCGATGATTCTTCAGGATCCAAAATGTGGAAAAAGAAAGAAAGGGAAGAGAAAATGTGGTTACTACAACCGTGATTATCATCACTGTTATCCATCAAAGTTGCACTAGGATGGACTTCCAGCGAGCCACCAAAGATTGAACATTTATTGTTCAAAGTTCAGAGTTCAGTAGTTCAACCGGTCAATAAAGACCAACTTTTTTCACATTTCCATAAAAAATGTAATAAGAGATGTTGCATGAAGAACTTGTAAAAGGTCTTACCACCTTAATCTTAGGTATGGGTTGTTACTCTGGAGTGTTTTTTTTACTTATTAATTATATTTTGTTGTTTTCAGGCAATTTATAATTTATGAGTTTTTTCACTCAATTCCTCCAGAGATGGAGTATATACTCATGGTTAGGCCTTAGCATGGATCTAAGTCTAGTGTCTAATGTATATTACCATGCTAAACATACTCCTAGAGTCTTATGGAAATGTGCTAAGTCCCCCTTAATTTTTTTTTTTAATTTTTCAGTTAATTAAATATTTTCTGCAAAACGAAATTTTTTTAATTAAAAATTAAAGATGTACTAAAAAATTGGCACTAGAGGAATTAATATGCCTTGGGGGTGCTCATTTTTGGACCTAGATCACCCATATTACATAAGTTCCCACTTGGTTGAGTAAAATTAGTGATTTTAATCACTTAAAAATCAATTTTACTCAAAAAACCAAAAAAGAACAGAAAAAATCAAATAAAATCTGCAAGTGCTAAAATTGGGGAAACATGTGGGGACATGTTTTTAGATGAAATAAAGCCTAAAAGGCTATGTGGAAGCCACACGATGCATTTTAGATATGGTTTAKATTGATTGGGTGATGTATGGTTGAGTTATTGAGTGTGGGCCAAGAGGAAGTGTGCCCTCCTTGAGAGAGGTGGCGAACCCACACATGAACCCACCTACCTTTTGAAATGTGGCGACCTCCTATCCACCTAATMCCCTCATGTGGCAATTTGTGAGAGATTGTGGGATAAGTGGCAGCCCCATCTACACACTTGTCATATATTACTCTTCCAAGTGGTGCRCTCTCCTCATCTCCCCATTTCTCACCTTTGGCTATATAAGAAAACACTCTTCCATTGTGAAAGCTAGCTGGAGCTTGGGATTTGTGCCATTGTAATAGTGTTGTATCATTCATATTTGGAATAAAAAGGCTTTGGAGGCTACATTGGTGTCTACTTTCATGTGTGGAGCTTCTATGTTACATGCTCAATTGTGAGGTATAATTTGCTTATGTGTATTTCTTGCTTTTGCTAGTTATTGTATGCCTTCTTAGAGGAGTTATCTCCTAATTGGGTAAGATTATAAACTTGTTTGTTTATTGATCTTAATTTTTGTTTAAAAGTGATAGCTTTAGGATGCATGTTCATTTCGGTTAATGCTCATGCTTATTACAAAGTTTCTTTGTAAGTAGCATAATATGTTTAACAATTTGTTTGCAAGGAATCTCTAAGCATTTTTGCAGATCTCACACTAGAAGAGTAGTATAGGCAGCGGTTGCACTTACCTCACCCTTTAAGATTTCAAAAGAGACATAGCCCCTATTGTAGATCCATCAACAAGGACTCCATTTGCCCAATTTGTCCAATTTCCTCTTTCTCTTTCTCCTCTTTCAATTTTCTGTTTTGGTTACTTGGTTCAAAGCACATATAAAGTAAAGTTTAAAAGCTGAATTTTTCATTACTTTGTATATTTTTTAAAGGCAAGTAGATAGATCATAAAGCTATTCAGAAATCTAGCTTGCCAAGTGGCTAAAATTTCGTTATTTTTTAGAGAAATCCTCTTAGATAAAGGTAGTCACTTTCAAAGACTTTAAAGTTAAATTTGAGCAAAGTCTTATTGTTTTATTTTCTGTTTTAGGAAAGAAAATAATTTCAGTAAGAAAGGGCTTCATTTAGTTAGTTTAGACTTATAACTTTTGCTAATTTAGCATAGACTTTTACATAGAAATTTTAGTTTCATATACTAATAAACAAAGACACTCTTAAAGTGTTTTTGGCCATCCATTTGCATCTTGTTGCTTGCTGATTTGTGCAGGTCTGCACAAGGACAAAGGGATACTCGGTCCAAATCTTGAAGATTTGAAGCGACCAAGAACCCCAAAGTGACCCACTTTTATCAAGAAAACTTGTAAAAAAACATTTCTTTCGTTTTTGATCCATATATAAAGGTCCATATCTCAGTTTAAGAGATCCAAAGACTCTTCAAAGAGCAATTGTAACCGGAAGAATAAAATCAGTGAGCCAAAGGAGGCCTCACTTTGACTTTCCCCCTGGGGGGTGGGGGGGCGGGGGTGTTATGTGTTGTTTTTGGATCTTTGTCTTAGTTTGCTTCAAGTTTTGTTCCTTTGATTTAATTGCTCAAATCAATTCACAATCAGTTCTAAAGGCTAAAATAAATCACAATTTAGATTAGATTTTATTTCGCAAAGTAGAACACTAGTTGCTAGTTAGCTTCAAGTTTATGCAATTTTAATTTGGCAAACACCCTATCTCCTCGGCTCCTCCAAAGAGGCTGGTCAGTGAAGACATTAGTAATTAAAAAACATTTCAATTTTAGTATTTGCTTATTTGTTTAAAATAAACAACTCCCCTCATCTCTCAGTGCAGTTCCCGACCCTTCCAATTGCGAGCTAGTTTCGATCTGCTGGGAGTAAGTTTCACACACGCTGGGCTGGCCAATGGCGATAGAATAATTAGGGAAATCTCAATAGTTGCTAATTTAATGTGCGAGAAAACGCCTGAAGGAAATCTGTGAAGTAAGGTGGGCCCTCTCGGGACTTGGTTTCCCACCCGTTTTGGACATCCGACACCTTTAGTGAACTTACTGGTGAGGTCCCCAGGGCTTCGGTAAGTTCTCCACAAGTTTCCAAGAAAAGAAGTAGCCTCTAAAGAGGCCACACAAACTTTGATTAATCTACCATCAATTTACCTTAATAAAATACGTGATCTACATTGCCCACAATTACCTTTAAGGCACTGGTCTCATTTACACACTTTGCAAAGCCATATACTTCACATTCATTTTTCAGTCATTTACTTGGAAGCAAATTTGAATTCACTTGCATCTAACAATTGTGTCTTAAGTATCATTTTATGCAATTGTATGTTTGATATATATCGTGGTGAATAATTGATCTATGTATATTTTTGCTTTATGTTGGTTAATGAAAGAATAAACTCCTAGATTCATTTCTTGTACTTAGTTTAGTTCAAGCCTTAGTATATTTGTTAGGGACTACCCCCCTTGGCTTCGCTAGGAATTAGCCTAGACGAAGGAGTTGAGGATTAGGTGACAACATCTTAACTCTCACTTTCCCCCAAGGACACACCGAGTGGATTGAAGATTTATTCCACGTCTCCCAGGTTTGTATAAGGCGACAACATTTTGGCATCATTGTCGGGGATAAATCTTTCTATTCTCGGAATACGACCTTGTTTCCTTTTGTTTGTTTACTTAGTTTTTTTATGCTCGTAGTTTATCAGAATTAGACTCGATCATCTGGTGACTCCACTTGATTCCAATTTAACTAAGTATTCTACAAGGAGGAACTCATAAGACCTACTTAACTTCATTCATAACCTGAACAAGTTTATCGAAGGAGGTTAGCCAAAGCCTCTTATCGTAGAGTACTTATTCATTTAGGAACCGAGTCCATTTCTGATATCCACATGCTCTTTGTTAATAAAAGTTTTACTTCATAAATGGCTATATATGATCCTTGTGACTTTAGTGAAATAAATAATTATCCACACGCTATTCCAGAAAAAACAATTGAGAAATTACCTAGTTTCCAAGGAAATGATGTTATTTCTGCTAAAATGCATGTCAAGTCATTCATGAGATGTATAAATAAATGGTGTGTTGCACACGACTATGAGGATGTTAAAATGAAGTTATTTGTTCTTTCCTTAGAAGACGATGCTTCAGACTGGTATGAAGACATGTCAAATAACTCTTTCAAGACTTTGAAGGAGCTCATTGATTCCTTTACTGAGAAGTGGGGGAAGAAAAGAGATCATCGTCACCTTTTGGAAACCCTCAACACAATAAAGAAGAACGAAAATGTAACTATGGATGAGTTCAACAAGCTAGTTTCAAGTATGCATTCAGATATCAAGCCTCCAGATAGTGCTATCTTGATATACTACATCAAGACATTTGGTGGTGAGATGAGATATCAACTAAGAGATAAAGAACCCACCAACCTCAAAGTAGCTCAAGAAACTGCTAACAAGATTGATAAAAACATGCAAGCATCAGGAAAGTCAAACCTTCCAGGATTCACAAGAGGTAGTTCTTCAAGACAGTCAGATTCTAAAGAAAAGACAACAGTTCCTAATAATAAAGATCCATCTTATGACTCTTTAAAGGCCATAACATAGATGGTTAAAATGTTAAGCCCTAATATTGGCTCATTGCCCCTTAATTGTGGCATATTACATTAGTAATGTTATTTTATTTATGTCATCTTTATTCCATTAGTTGTAATTATACCTCCTAGTCTCCTATATATACCAAGGAGACATTTTCATTTGGAATCATCTTGTATTTGAACATTTATGTGGGCTAAAAGGAGGTTGCCCCCTTAAAGAGGATTATTATCTGAAATTCTCTCTTTTTCAAGGCATTGAGTACTTATTATGAGGGTTTTCTATGCTATATTGATATTTGGTTCTTAACATATGGTATCACAGCTCAAGGTCTTGGGGTTTCACAGCTACATCTGAGACACCGTGGCATTTTCTCCATAACTTTTTTTCTACAACAATTCAGAAGGAACGGCTTGGAGGATATTTAGTAGACGGATTAAGGTACGTTGGGTTAAAAATTCAGCGCCTGAGGCCTTATACTTTCGGAGATACAACCTTTGTAAGATAGGGTTATGGAATCATCCTGAATTGAGTCATTGTGGAATTTTCGCTATAATTTTTTTTCTGTAATGTTTCAGACTCTGAACTTCGGAGGCTATTCTTAGAAATTAGTAAGGTATCTGTGGTAGCAATTTCAGCTTCTAGGTCATCGTAAATTTGTAGATACACCCTGTGGAAGATATGGTATCTGACTAGTCCTATTGACTAGTCTCAAGCAGGTGTTTCGGGTAAAACAATCATAAATTCTTCCTAGAGTATCCAAATTGAGTGAGACCAGCTTCATTGGATAGTGGATAGACCGTAGTAGTTCTGGTACGCGTATAAGAATTTTATATCAAATATTTTGTGCGGGGCACGTTATACAAGTGAGATCTCCTGGAAAGGACAAAAATTAACAAGTTGTGGGGAAGTTACCATAAATTCCACTTGGCACATCCAATTTTTCTTAGACCCGTGGCATTCAAGAGAAGAAATATCAGAGACCTATAAAAAATAAAATTTCATATTCAAAAGGGCTGAAATTTTGGAGATACAATAAAAGGAAGTTTGTCTAGCAGAACCACCTCAAAATCAAGGTTTAAAGTGCTACTTGGCCAACATGACACCAAAAAAGGGAACTTCTACACCAAATAAGCCTCTAGACAATCTTACTTGGACTCTTGATGAAGGTGAAGAAATGCATAGGGACATAAATGATTTACAAAAGAAGACAGTAACAAAATATGAACTACAAGAGATGATGGATTCAACAGAAGCTAAGTTTGAAGCAATAAATACTAAGATGGACGCTTTAAAATGGGAGATCATGGAAGGATTGAAAAATTTCCTAATAGAGAGGACACCTGAAAGTGAATATGTATCCCATGAAATTCATGATGAGGACACAATGAAGGTGAATCAAGAATGGAGAAACTCCAACTTTGGGTTGAAGACCAACCACGTTCCTAAGATCGATATGAGGAAGTTTGATGGCAAGGACCCAATCGCATGGATACTTCAGATGGAGCAATTCTTTGATCTACATAATGTGC
>ML780803.1:2697-34772 GCA_009831015.1 Picea engelmannii
TGCAAGCCAAGGACATAGGTGGGTTGGGTGGTCCTCCGTGCACAGGTTGCACGGGTACTTCACCTTCTATTTCTCAGTGTTCCCCCTGCCAGCATTATCAATGGGTTTCTTATCCCCCTTACCCTTCTTTCCTTGTTTTTTCTTTCCTTCAGGCTGCTGGGTGGCCTTTGGATTTGTCAATTGCACTGTGTGTACATCTGACATTTTAGTAGGGGGAGCATCCAAAACAGTAGTTTGGCTGGCTACTGTGTGTTGTATAGACAATTGTTGCAACTTCTTTGTCAGTTGCTCAGTGGGCTTTATTTGTGCTGAACCAATAATACCATCAGCATGTGGTCTAGATCTCTGTATGGTTTTATCAAGTATTGAGCGTGGCGCATCTGTCAATATCTCGTATAATAAACCAGACTGAGAATAGATGAGCTCAAGATGTTGAGCTCTCATGATGGTGTCTTCTTCGGAAAACACTCCTGAAGTAGCGACATCTTTGGATAACTGTGGGACCAAAGACTTAAGGAACCACTCGAGTAAGAATGCTAGTGGGACTAGTACCTTAATTAAACTCTTCCGGTGTCTCCATTCTCATATGTGATTAGAGATATGGTCCACTTTTGTCTGTGAAAAATTGGCCAGCAATTCTATGCCAACGTCGTATCTCACAGGTAATTGGAAATGGTTTAGGAAGGCCATTTCCATTTCGCTGAAGGAAGAGTATCTTGAGCGATCGAGCTCAATGTACCATATTGTGGCACTCCCAATGAGAGTACGTTGAACCAATCGCAACTGTACGGAGTCATCTTTCAACGAGTTAGATGAGCACCAAAGGTGGAAAGTAGTCACATGATCGCTTGGATCTTCATTCGGCTTAGCTTCGAACTTTGGTATGTCTGAAGGAAACTTCCTTGGCATAGGGGGCCAACACAGATCGTGATAGATATGGTCATTCAACAACCTTGTCAAGTCTGGAAAATGAAAGGTTTCCAGGAAAGGTAGTTTGGGTTGTTGATGATATCCTGGGAAAAAGGGACTGGGAGTTTGACTGGCACCAGGTTGCCAGGAAAAGTTTGGTTGCTAGCTTGGGTTTTGGTAAAAACCATGGCCATGATCAACGTATGGATTTTGCGTGTGAGGAGACATCATCGGATGATTCCCAAAATAGGACGTAGATGGATGGGTGTGCATTACATTTGGAGGACTTTGGGAAGGGTTGCCCCATGCTGATCCCATGGAGATAGGCATAATACCATGTCTGGGGTTCCATTGACTATGGAAAGAATTTCCCCAGATCGAAATTCCTGATGAGGGAACRGATCCCTGCCAAGAATTCCAAGGCCCTTATGTGGAAGAAGTTCCCAGGTTTTCCCCCTGTGCAGGAATAATACCTTGCATAGGAATAGATTGTCCAAAACYGGGGTTTCCCCTAGTCGGGAAAGAAGYTGACGAGAAGGCGTTGTTACCAAACACACCGAACAAAGAAAATGGTGTTGAACCTACTGGAATATTATGTGAAGGTGGTCCTTGACTCCCTACTCCAAATAAACTATGGTGTGCAGGTGGCCCGGTGGGTTGCTGATGCGTGCYACCGAGCGAAGGGGACGAAGGAGGTATATGACCTTCCCCATAAGGGAAAGCATTAAAAGGAGATGAAGTTCCCCCCATGTGACCTTGCAGAGGAGAATTAGAGCTCCCTACCCCCATACCTAAAGTCTATGAAGTGGAGTAGGAAATTATAGGACTTGTACCTGATCTAGGCATCCGATATGAGAACGGAGGGCCTATCGCACTTGGTGGGAAAGGGGTCGTGGTTGCCGCCATAGATGGGATCAGAACACTGTGAGAGGTAGAGGCAACTGAGACCATGGTGGCTTAGAATGGTGATGGTGGGTTAGGAGGTGGAAATTCTCCTATGGTGACAACCGTAGTGGAAATTGAATAATTCCCAGAGGGAGTGACAACATTTGTTTCCATTGCTGCGTGCGACACTGTCTGGCACTCATAAGTGTGAATTGGTATGATGTTGGGTGCCAAAAGATCAGTGGTTGGAGTTTTAGGTGGACCAAGAGATTTTGATCCAAAGTATAAAATGGTCGTTTCCTTCGGATGTTGGTCGGGCACAATTTCTTGTGACCTGGTTGCTTCAAAAGACCCTTGTTGGTCTAGCTTTCGCCTTAGTGGTGGTGGGGGTGGCTCCAGTGGAACCGGTGATAAGCCCTGAAGCCTTCGTGACTAGCAGAGCACATGATCCTCCACTGTGTGAGAAGATCAAAGACACTCTAGGGATGTCTATTCATTCAAAAAACAACACACACTAAAAAGTCCCTACAAGATAAAACAAGCAAACACTAAACTAATTGGAAGAATAGTTACAACAACCAACACTAGAGAAAATTACCAGTGCAAGTGCAACTCAAACATGGAAGCACCCTCTGGGTATAATCATTAAAGTGTGGCCCGATGTCTGTCCTAGGTACCATGGTATACCCCCACAGTTACCTGTGTATGTCCCTAAAAATATAGGCAACTAGGTTACCAACGCGCGAACAGTCACCAGGAGGGTATAGTCGAAAGTCGGGTAGACCACAATAAGTAGGGTATCGAGCCCGAAATCTATCAAGGGTATTGAAAGAGAGTGGTCCGAATGACAACTGAGGACCTTGAATGGATTCGAGACCCATGAAGCTCCGTGGCAAATGCAATCGACAGAATTCGAAGACAAGCCCTCTATATGTGTTCTCCACTACGATTCATCCAGCTTTGGAGGGGTTATCTCCGCTACCTTCCCGCACACAACCTCGTGTTTATCCCCTATCTTAGAGGGGGGTCCTGGATAACTTTCATGATACTGGACTTTGACACTCCCTAACTCAGACTCCAATGTTTGATTTTAATGGCCTTGAAGAGTTTCCTCTCCAACCTAATTCAAGGCCCTAACCCTAAACTAGTTGGTTGACCCTACAAACATAAAAAGTCTAATGAATTTTAGATTTAGCATTAATTTTTATGTCTTGTCTTAAGTCAAAAGTTATGAAAGTGAAACTAGTGATGTTTGAAAGACGAAAGCAAAATAAACAAAAAGCTGGAAACAAAAACCTTTACTTCACTTAACTCTTAAATAACTTTTCAACCTTAAAATTTTTTCTACGATCTTTGAACAACAAACTCAAAGTAGGATTTCACTCGACTACGAGCTACTTATGATCTAAGTAAAATGTCAAGAACTTATGAAAGAAAAGACTTTTCCCTGGTTACTAATGCAAAACAACACTTTTTAACCAACAAAGAAATAAAATAATTTTTTTTTTGAATGCTCACAAAGCAAAAAGGAAAAATATCAACAAGTCAAAACCAAGAAAACTTTCTAGCCTAAGCGCAGATCGCAAAGAGCCACTTTTAAAAAATCACAGACAAGCAAATTAAAATTGGACTCTCACACTTGTCTAAAAACCCTATAACATAAAATTTTTGAGGAAAACTTCTAAATGAAAAAAGAAAGATTTTGTTGTGATCAAACCTAAGACACTGACCACTATGACAAAGACCCAAACCCGAGAGGTATAATTCTTGTCAAAAGAAAGGATGATTTCCTTAACTTCAAGAAAAATTCTCTCCACAAGCACACTGCTAACAGTACCACAGCAAGCGTGTGCACATGAGCTATGTAAAGTCAGAGAGTGTGTACACGTGTGATGGCCTTATATAGGCTACGTGTATATCTGAAACACTAAAACAAATAAAAATCCAAGCAAGCCAGCCCAGGCAGAGACTCCTGGTACTGAGAACCAGAATCCGTTGAAGACTCAGACACTTACTTTAAACAGAAAAAGAAAATAATTCAAGGAAAACTTCATAGAACAAACCAATTCGAGGTGAAACGCAAGCTATAGACTGCAAACAACAAAGACTAGAAAGAGTTCCAGAAAACCCCTAAGAAGGACTAATGCTGAGTGGGGAGAGGATGACTACCTCTTTAAAATAAATTTTCTAGGATCATACACGCGACTGTCACCTCCTCAGCTAGCATGAAAATGCAGGTTGTGAGAATGCAGGGAACGTGTACACGCGTGCAGACCTTATATAGGCCGTGTGTATCTTTGTGGGTCTTGGAAAAAAAATTACAATCAAGCAAAGAAACAAAGATAACTGGTATGGAAGACTAGAATCTCTGTTAGCTCAGACTTTTGCAGAAACTTTAAAAACAGGAAAATGAAACTAGTTCTTAAAAATACCCAAAAATATCCCCAGGAACCCTAGAGATCTCCCCAGTATGGTCACCAATTCTGTTGTGAGAGGGAAATCCCTCTACAGACTAACACTTAGGGTTAAATTATGCATGTAGAAAAGACCTAAATATTTCTACTTTCTACTGTCGTCCTAGACCTAATCCCCATTATTCTTAAGAAAATACATATTTAAGAAGATCAAATGAGCATACCTTATTTTGGGCGTTTGATGTAGATCCTTCCTTACACTTGATCACTTTTTGATTGGAACTCTCCTCCAAAGGATGACCTGAACTCACATAAAACAAACAATAAAATCCACATGCATTTGATATATAGATTAATGGGTTAGAGATTCGATAAAAAAGTATACAATAAACCATGAAAACCTCATATGGTGGGATGGGAAAAGTATTTCTTTATTATCAACTTCATAAAATAAACTTACAATGATGAAGCCAACCACTAATCCATGAACCTGGTCCCGGGATCCTCTTCAAATGTCCTCCAACTTCTTTGATCTATCTTTCTCTTTGCAAAAGGAAGGCTAAAGGGTTGGGACAAAGGGAATATGCAATTGGGTATAGTATCTTTACTATGATTCTCCTCCTCCAAATGAGACCCCTAACCCCTCTTTTATAGGCTAGAAGAAGCTAGGTATTTGGACGAACCCTCGACCATGCATGGCTAAAAGGTTTAGTTAACTCACCCAAAGCTATGTATTCCATCGACAAATTTCCTTTTTTCGTGCTTTTGTAGGTACACATAGGCTATTTTGGGTCAACGAGCGTGTACACGCGTGCAGTAATAGAGCAGGGCACGTGGGCCTTTATAAAAAGTGTTTTTAAGAAGAGTTGTTCAGAAGTGCTTTGGCAAAGAAGGAATCTGAGATGGCCTGGTGCCAGGTAAGCATGTCTGGTGCAAATTAGGAACAATTGACTTCATTGGACTAATCAACCCCATAGCCAAACATTCAAAATATAGGTACATCATTACCATGATTGACTACCTTACCTGTTGGGCAGAAGTAGTATCTGTACAAGACTGTTCGATAGATACTGCTGCTAGGTTCATTTTTGAGAATATCATTACTCGATTCATATGTCCCAAGAGCCTAACTAGTGATCATGGAGCTCATTTTATTAGCATCACTATAGAAACACTTACAACAAAATTTCTGATTCAACATCACAAGAGCAGTCCATACCACCCATAGGCCAACAAAACAGTCAAAGCCTTCAACAATATCCTGGAAATGGGACTAACAAATGTTTGTTGCACAAACCGAGAGGACTGGGATGACTGAGTTCCAGCTGTAATATGTGCTTACAGGAAAACCACAAAGAATATCCACAGGTACACACCATTCCAATTGGTTTATGTGAGAGAGGAAGTGGTGCCTATAGAGTTCATCACTCCAAGTTTGTATATTTTACAAGTCGCACGCATGACAGAAGAGGAATCCATTGTGCAGAGACTTACAAAACTACAAGAACTAGAGGAGACCAGATTTCTAGCAGACTTTCATCAGTTGGTTGAAAAAGTAAAACAAAAAGCTTGGCATGACATGCACATTAAGACCAAGGTATTCACACAAGGATACAAGGTGCAACTCTATGATAGCCAATACCATAAGCATCCTGGAAAGCTGCGTATGCACTGGTTGGGACCATTCATGATTGCGAAGATCCGACCATCAGGAGCTGTCCAACTCACGCAACTGGATGGTCTACTGCGACCAATATGGGTGAATGGCGCTTTCCTAAAGCCTTACCTGTCTCACAATTGAGGAAGAGGGACTTTATCTCTAGTCCAAAATATCTTGTACAATAGTTAGATTTGAGTTTTCTGAAATTTTTGTAAGTTCAGTATTAAAGTCAATATGTGCAGTGTTGCACCATGACACATAGTTCATTTTCTGATTAAGTGTTGTTTTATAATGAACTAATGACTCAACAATGCATGATCCAAAGCTTAAGAGAATCCATTAATGACAGTCATTAAGATGACAGGGACAACCTCTGTGGTCGGAGAAATGATGAATCTAAATATGATCTGAATCCATATGCCACACAAACCTAGTTTAGTCACAGCCTTTATTTCCATTTTGGTACCACGTCTAAAGTCCGTTAAGCCATAAAGCCATGTTATGAAAATATTCCATTGAACTTCATGCCCATATACCCAACCTTCAAACTGAAAGGTCTGAAATTATCCATGTCCCTATTCCACTCATGAAAATAAGTAAATTCCAGAATCAACCTATAGGATTTACCTTGTTAAACTATCTAGTCAGACAACTCAGATCCCGTTGCATCCATATAGTCATGATGAACAACAATTATTGCTAAAATTGCTCGTCAAGCCAAGTATAAGGCCCTGAGAACTCTCCCAAGAATGCATCATTTCCAAAAGAAGCATAGCCATTTCTGAATTCAGTAGATTGAACCATTCAGTACCATTGTGAAATCTACCATCCTTAGCTGGCCACATAAGCCTGAATGCTGAGAGCCACAACTAGCCGAAGTGCCATAGCGAAAGAAGTGGTACCATATGAACCCTATGACCCCCGGGTTGAGGTCGTGGGTGATCTAAAGGGGAAAGTGGAGCATGTTAAGCTCCTCGACATTGACCTCATGGATTCAATATTGTTCCCACAGATGCACACATATGTCTTTTGGGAGATGGCCCCAGATGGACTAAGAGGTATGCAATTTGTGCCAAAATAAGACTTCATCAACTTATTCAATTCGACCATCATGAACCTGAGAGACCTACTAGTATTTGGTACCACAGGTGAGATTGCATGGTGTACGAAGTTTATGATAAGAAGGGTGCATGATAGAAGTCTATGGTTAGACAAGATGTATCCAATCCATGCAAAATACATCCAATAGATTACTGGAATATCCTCCCAAGGAGAGGATGTGTTGAAAGGATTCCAGGTTCCCGGTAAGCATGGGAAAAAGAAAGGCAAGCTCATCCTGTATGAGAAATTCAACACAAAGAGGGGAGGACGCACAACAGTAATTGAACCAATACTACCCAAGACAGTCTGGACTGGCTGTTACATCATAGACAACAAAGTTATGAGATCATACTACAAGGGAGAATGCAATCTAGATGCGTTATCAGTCACTAACTTTTGCGCCAATGGAGCAGTGTTCAATTGGTATATTTACTTTCTAGAGGAACTACTAGTGGCATGCGAGGAGGCACATGAGAAGGGAGGGACCTTCACCTATGGATACATACTTGTGGCATTTGTAATGTTCAAATGGAAGCCACCTATGGGAAGACAACTGGAAATACCAGATAAGGGCGGCATGGAAAAAATGTTCGAGCCATGGCAGTCCATACCAGAGTCGAAGAATACAACCTTCAATGCCACAAAATTTTCTAAGTGGTACAGCGACTTGATAGATGCAACGCAGAAGTTGCACATCCCACATGATCTTATAAACTGCAATATGAGAAATATCACCTTCAACATGAATCAACACCATACATTTGTCTGGCCGAGACATGTCAGCAACGAACATTTCCACACAAGGATGCTACCATTCTATCTAGACGAGGAGGCCTTTGATAGGGAAGTCATGTCATGGTCAAGAGTCAAACGCAATTCGTGCAAGTTAGGGATGCAATACACTTTTCCTACGAAGCTGATGAAGAAAAAAGACAAGGAAGCAAGAGAAGGATCGAGCTTAGGCCCAAAGCCGAAGAAGCCAAATACTCCGATACACTCAGACTCTGAGGAGGAAAAAGAGATACAACAGTTAGAGCAGAGGAAAAGACCGACCCTCCATCATTTTCTAGACGATTCCATGTTTTCAGGTGTGGATGTTAACCAGATCTTGGGTGTTGTTTTCGGTATTGAACCGTTGGTGAAGAGGCCTAGAATCGGGGTCTCACCAAACAAACCTATGAACCCCCAACCCCTTGCATCAGCCGCCCCCCACACCTTCGCAATGGCTAAATCCACCACTATCATTGATATTCAAGTTGACCCAGAGACTGAAACACTTCCGTCCACATTTGTCAATGAGAAACCCCTATCACCTCCACCACCCCAATCACCAAACCCCGCCACCACCAATCCACCCCAGACCAAAACCCCAGAGCCGATGTAGCTCGATCAACCAGAAATAGTGAAGTGAGGACTCTCAGGAATAACCCAAGAGTCATCCAAACCAACATCATAAGTTTCTGGTCCAGACTCTAAAACATCAGAGCTGAGCATGAAGCTGAATGATCTGAATTCAGACACCCAGGAACAACATCCAAAGTCTTCAGCACAAGAAAAAGACGCCCAAACTAGAGAGGAGCCGGAAGCCAAAAGAAACCAAAAAATCACCTCACCGGCCAAGAGTGAGGGTGCCCAAGAAATCAAGGTGCATGAAGCAGAAGAAATAGAAGATCCAGAGACACCAGATTCTCAGAACAACTAGAATCAATAATTGGGTAGGATATGACATCCGCGCAAGCACAAATGGAGCGGGTCCTCCAGAACTCTCAACAATGCACCGAATTGATGCAACTCTGCATAGCTAGAACAAAGGTTCTAACTCTTTTTCCCACAATGCTAAGGTTGAGAATCGCACCAGCGCCACCAACGTAGGAGGAGGTAGAAACCCACTCAGACCATTCCATGGCCAGTGGACTCCCACTATAGGCACGAGCACCCAACGACACAACTCCTTCATTCACCGACCTGGTACAGTGGTCAACGACGCAATTATTTGCTCTTGTTGTAATTGAATGAACCAATTAGAGAAAAGGCTCTAGGAGGCTGAGAGATCCACTCAGATTTCAAGGAAGGAAGAGTTCCTCGTGCAAACATGCAGGATACAAAAAGAGCATGAAAAACTCCAAGTCTAGCACAAAATAGAAAAAGTGCAAGAAAGACTCACTGAAGTCTGACCAGAGATTCAGAAGGTTGTGCCCGACCTACCTAAAGCTACTGAGGTTGATGATCTAGAGCAACAGATTGAGCTGCTATAAGAAGCATGGACACAACTCGCTACTCACATTGGACAACTGGAAGAAAAGTTACAACAAGCCCAACAAGAGGTAGAGCAGCAGCCCCAGACGTTGTAGGAGCAGATGCAAAAGATAATATTTCAAGGTAACAACACCCGAGCAACACTGCATAGGCACACAACGTAATGCACCAAAATCTTCAGGGAATTCAGGGACTGGATGTGAAATCCGCTCGACAAAACCAATTCTTGGAGGAGGTGCACAAAGGTGCTAAATGAAGAAGTTGCAGCCACAATGGACCCCATAGAGAAACAATAGAAGTTTGACCAAATCCAATAGGCTGACAACGAAATGAATACACTCTTTGAGGCACAGTCCGTAGCCAAGAAGGAGTTGCATGAATTTCGACCTATAATTCAAATAGCCTACATGCAAATGCATCAATTTGATGCAACAACAGATTTCGAGTGGAACTTGTTGGTTGATGTCAAGCCAAGGGAATATAGTAAAGAGATGACCCAACAGTTTCTTGCAGAGGCATCACTCCTTGCCTGGAAATGACAGGACAAAGTGGGAAGCTTTCAAGGAGTGAAACAATGAGCCTTAGATTTAGTACCAGAGTTGGGCCCTTCATTTGAAGAGGTAAAAGAAGAGAAAGCATAGAAATAAGAGCCCATGGAAGAAGAAAATATGGAAAAGGGAAAACAACAGATGCTCCTGGAGGATGTAAAGGAACCAAGCACTTGACTCGAGGGAGAGTCAAGGATTATGGTCAGAGCCTATTGGGGCCTTCATTTTTGGATAAGGAATTGCGTAAGTTTTTACTGAGAACGAGTTGCACAAGCTTCATCAGAGGCCTGGAGAAAGAGAAATAGAAAACAGTTTCAAAAGTCAGCGCAACGCCAACTAAGCAACACACAGATGAAACATAACAACAAAGCGTGCAAGTCGAGAAGGAAGACACAACCCAACTTATATATAGGGATAAACATAATTGTAAAAGGGTTGGCCAAGATTATTGTAAAAGGGTTAGTCGGGTTGTGGTTGAGTCGATTGATTTAGTCATTCTTTTTGTTGTTAACCAGTCAAATTATTTTTTGATGATCATTGTAAGTCGAGCGAAGTCAAGTCTTTATTTTGTAATGAATTGGATCTATCAATTTGAGAATTGGAGCTCCGTGACTTGAGTCCAGAGCCAAGAGTCTATACAACACACTGTCGTGTAATTCTGAGTTTATAATCAGAGAAAGATTCCAAAAATAATATGAAGAAGGACTTCAATTTTAAAATATGATGTGTCTCTATGTGTTTACTTATGCATTACAACATCTCCTTATGGATTATGAGTTCTAGTTGATGGTTCTATGTTTAAATGCTTGCTAGTGACGAAAGTAGGTTCAATTCTTGCACATGTATGTTTCAGACCTGTTCATGGCTCTTGCACAAGATCAGGAATGAGTCTTGAAGGATCTATGGATCATCTCAAGTCTTTTCCCTACCTTTCCTTATCTATCTATGTCAATAGCGCTTCAGGTGAGACTTCTTCTCTTCGGAGGAGATGAAAATGCCAGTGCTCTAGACTAAATGGTACCTTTTGTTGGTAACATGAGAAGGACCCTGGTCTGATAAAAATCGTGCCAACAAGAGGTGACCTGAAGAAATTCGGGTACGAATCCATTTTAGTTTCCTTCTTCCTTGAGAGGGTTCCTCACTTGCGTTTACAGGTAGAGTGGGGCCTTCCAGACCTAGAGGATCCAAGGATGAAAATATGGTGCAACGTCATGGCTCAACACATGGCGGGCCCTATTGTCAAATACAACGATGTATTCATTGATTGGTTGAGGCCTCAACTACTGATGGTAGACTATTATGCCTATGCTGGTTTGGATTTTAGAGGTGACCCAGACTTGGTTCTACCCGAGGGTTCTCAATGGGGGAACTTAGATAAGAAGCACATTTTTGTCTTTATAATGTTTTTGTAAATTTTGAAATATGAAATGTTTTTTTATGTTTTTTCATCCGAGGACTAATAAAAAACTCTTTGATAATGCAGATGTAGGATCGCACCGGCCTCTAGGTACATCCCCCATTTAGAGATGAGGAGAAGCAACTGAGGCAGTAGGATGGGATGCTGGTGACTATGAGGTGATCGAGCATAACCTGGAGGGTTTGACATTGGATGTCTCAGATATCTCCATCGATGAGATCTCGATATGATATCAACGCCATATTGTAGGCGTATCCAGTTCTATTAGTCAACTGCTCTGTAGGGTGGTGTTAGCACCATAAGTCACCTCTGGATTGCGATAGAGGTAAGCCTAGTACCCATCAGTTTGTATGTCACAATGACTAAATTTAAGGGTAGTCTAATGGATGCAGTGTCAGGATTATATCGCTTTAACTCAGAAAAATGGGTTGGAGATGCATAGATAAGTGAGGTCTTTATATAAACTAATCCAGTAAGTTTGTATAGTGGTGATTAGGTAGAAGCAATATGAGAAAGGTACAAAGGTCTGATCTAGACAACTGGTCTTCCAACAACCTTTGGAGGAAATGTCTCAGATACAATATCCTCTTGGATCTAAAAACTTCAAGAAACTGAAAACACTACAACAACAAATATAGTCAAACCTACACTATACTATGGTCACAACACCCAACTGGATCATCCATGCTCGAGATTTAAGAGTTAGAAGCAAAGACATAAAATAAGAAGCTGGCTGCCATTAAACAAGAAGTCTCAAGTATTAGTTCATAACAAGAGAACCAGAGGCCTCATCAAAACATTACAATCAGGAGCATAGCTCTACCACCGACACTAACAAAATGGAAAAAATGCATACATATACCTAGAACTGGTTTCCCCCTACTGAAGGCATGATCATATCATGAGTTTAAGGCTTTGCATTGATGAGTTTCTCTGCCAGGATGCACATGCAGACATCGTTCAGACTTCCCATGCAATCTTCTATTGGATGCGATCTCTATTAGACTGGATTGATAGTATTCCTCCACAATTTGTCCCTTTTTGGCTTTCTATTTAAAAAAGGAGACGATGTCTCACCCACCATCCTTATTTACATTAAATGCTACATTAGGATATGAGTGAATGAGGTCAATTCATGCAATTGGAAGATGTGGCAGCCTCTTCTTTGTTGTTTGCACTACGTTGGACCTTTGCGGAGGGACTAGGTGGGGGAGACATGAAGGCTGGGAAGAAAATGTGGTGGTATGTAATTGGTTACAGGGGACGCAACATTACGATAGAGGTGACATGGAGGAGGATGGACATGTGTTGGAAAATAAGAGGGAGGGGTGAAGTGAAAAAGAGGTATAACACAGAGGTGAGACAAGGGGTAGCCACATAGACAAGGGGAAAAAACTCGGGAAAAAATGGGCAACAGTGCTCGTGGGCATCGAGGTCTAATGGGATGATGATGTGATAGACAGAGGAGAGAGGCGGAGTGGAAGACAGATGTCAGTGAGAGAGACAATAGTAAACGATGGTGGTAAGCAGTCTACTCAGAGGGGGTAGGCGACAGTAAATGGTTTTAGTGGGGGGGGGGTCCGAGTTAAGGAGAGGGAAACACGTTAGTGGGGGCCCCACCTTTCAAAACCACCAACTTGGACCCCCCCGTTAAAGGCAAAATGTTGGGGGGGGCTCCGATATGGATCTTGTGACATAGATCTGGGTGCCCGGATCTCAGCCACCCAAATATATGCACCACTTAGCATGATGCATTTGCGCACACAAATTTAGGATAAGTGGGTTTTTGACCCATTTCTTGTCATTTTTTCGCCAAAGGGGGGCATTTCTTAGGAAATTGCCCACCCCAAATTAAATGTGATAACATGTGTCACAGAAAGTTGTGTGTTATCGTGAGAAACATCCTTGATGCTATTTTGTATATGAAGCCATGTGCTTCAAATTTTGATATTTTTGGTCTTCGGACAAACACTTTTTGTAATTTTTTTTATCGTTATATATATACATGAGGCTTCTACCGACTTACTTGCTTTATGTACAACATGTGATTGGATTTATAAATGTCTCAAATGTCTGTCTAACACATAATTATATAATTCATATGTTAATGTATTTAGACATCTAGGAATGTGTTGATATTCAATATAATCAAAATGAAGTTCCAAGAGGCGAATTCGTAAATATACCCTCAATAAAGTAGGAATCCGGATAACATAGACATTACTCAACTACAATACTACTAGCTGTGAATCGAGTCGTACGATAAGGTGACAGATTCCAAGTGAAATAGCGTCGGTCAATAATTCAATGACTGCACTATATTCCGCGATATTGTTAGTTGCACGACTGAGGCAGACACCATGTAGACTGATTAATTCATTCGTAGGTGCCTATATTTCCCAAGCAACAGATGATAAATTATGAGTACTACAAATAGCACCATCGACAAAGCCAATGTAGGGTAGTGAAGACACCGACATATGGAAACCAAGAACAACGCAAGGTAAGCAGTTGGGGGTCAAAACTGAATAACGAAAAAACACACAAAAGTAGCACACAAGAGTATGATACAGTAAAATATGAGCACTCATGCAAATATAACGTAAGCATAGTACTTATTCATGTAAATCCAAATTTGGGGTTCACTCAAAGGAATTCCATAATAATCCACTAACTCATAATCTCCTTTCTCCAACACTCGTTTGACAATATAAGGGCTTCGCTACATAGCCTCAAATTTTTCTGCCCCCAGTAAATCACGATCTTGTTCGTAGAGGAGAACTAGATCACCTTCACATAAAACATGTGGCTTAACATGTTTGTCTTATTAGGATTTGACACGCTTTTTCTAAGCTTCAATAACTAGGGTGGCATCATGACGAGTTTCATGTAATTGCATCAGGCACAATAGATGTTCCTCTTCGGTAGAAGTGTTGGGAAGAATTTCAACGACTAGCTTCAAAGATGGTATCTCACATTAAATCGGGAGGTCAAATTTGATACCATACACCAATTGGAAAAGCATAAATCTCATGCCATACTTCACGGATGTCCGATAGGCCCATAACACTGAAAAAAAAATTGTGTGCCAACTTGTCTTATGAATTCCTATTATCCGTCGAAGCATAGTGATAAGAAATTTATTTATCGCTTCAACCTGACCATTGGCCTATGGGTAATAGGGGGTTGAGTTTTCATGTCGAAGACCCAAATTTTCAGTAAGCTCAAACATGATGAAATTTTGAAAATGGATACCATGATTAGTGATGATAGCTTGCGGGATTCCAAATAGAGTGATGATATGATTGAATATGAACAAGGCTACAGTTTTTCTGGTATTGTCAAATGTCAACATCGCCTCGACCCTTTTAGTGAAATAATCCACGACTACGATGATGTATCCATGCCCCCTGATCGAGTGAGGGTTACATGTCATGAAGTCAATACCCCATTTTGTGAAAGGACCAATGGAAACTACAGGGTGTAAAGGAGCGAGATGCGATCTTATTTTGTTATTATACATTTGACAAGCATGACACTTCTGGATAACATTAATATAGTCTTTAAACAAAGAAGGCCAGAAGTGCCCTGCTCGTAATATATTTTAGGCAGTGGCATACCCAAACATATGACCACCACATGCTCCAGAGTGGTAGTTATTCAAAGATTTCTCAGCCTCATCATAGGTGAGACAACGTCGGAAAATAGAGTCAACAACATGACGATAAAGAGTGTCACCGAGAATTATGTATTGACGGGCTTGATACCATATATGACGACTGTCTATGCTAGAAAGTTCAGGTAAGAAAGTTTGAGTCTAGAGATAGATGATAATATCTCCGTACCAAGTGTCATCATAACTGATCAGAAAAATGGATTCATCAGGCAAGGAATCCTCTGCCACGTTTTCTGTCTCAGTGGAGGGAAGGTCACATATCAGTTCGACGAAAACCAATGATTTCTTAGACTTAGTGCATTCAAACTCTAAGTTGAACTCCTAGAGAATCACTATCTGATGCAGGAGCATCTCTCCACATTAATCAGCCAACTAGCCAGCCACGTCAACACATGCATTCAAAGCCGAAGAGAGGCGCAACCCTCGTCTTCCATTTTGAATTTGAATGTAATTTAATTTTTATGCTAGTGAGCCATGAAGCCGTGCTTTTCATAGGCGTAGAAGTAGGTAGGCCTTTAATGCTTTGAAGGTTGATATCTAGATCTGATTTGCGGACTAGACAGCCCATTCAATGCCATTGAATAGGGTAGGTAGATTGGAGGGAAGATCTCGAAGAGCCCCTCTTGTAAAAGATCAATTTCGATCTCATTTTGTAATAGTTAGAGTATGCATAAGAGAGTTGCAAGAGAAGAGAAGGAGCTGAGACTTTGATATAGTTCATGCTCAGGAACACCTTGTAAAAACATGCATTTTCCATTTAATACAAACATCAGTTTTTCCTGCATATTTCCTGTGTTGAATGAATGTCTATGTGTGTTCAAATTATGCTGTGAATGCATGCTGTAGTTTTGCATTTGCAGGAGTGTGTTTGGTTTCAGGCTTGAGAGGTCTTTGAGGCTTCACACCATGAGGGTGTGACAAAATGCTGCGGGTTCTGATAGCCATGCACAGAGGGTGCATTTATAAATTCCGTGGGCTTAGACAGAGGCGTGCCAGGTGGGCACATAAGCTGAAATCAACAACTCGGGAGGAAGACATCAAGGTTGCTGAATGCCTTGGAGGCAAGGCTGTGTATGAGAAAACACGGTTGCAGACATAATCTCTGAGGAGTTCTGTGAAGCTCTACCAGGAGGGCATTGAGCCAGTGTAAGGAGTGCACAGGAGAAGAACTCTGTTGTGAGTTCAGATTGAAGTTAGAATCACTAAGGATTCTGAGAGCTCTGCCAAGTGGGAATTGAGCACATGCATAGTGATGCATTGAGAATAACTCTGTTGTGAGTTCAAACAGGAGAAAAATGATCACTAAGGATTCTGAGAGCTCTACCAGAAGGGCATTGACTAGGTTCATAGGGCGCATAGAAGGGGACATAACTACTGGATGTTCTGTAAGAGGATACTCTGCCAGGTGGGCATTGAGTAGGTGTGAAGACAGACAGAAGAGGAGAAAAGAACTCCTTGAGTTCTGGAATTAGTAGAAGAGTCCAAGAAGAAGGATATTCACAAGGTTGTTGAACACCCTGAAACTCTCAACAAAAGGTTGCTTGAGAAGAGGGATATCCAGGAGGGCATCTGAATTCTCCATCTGAGGGAGAAAGGAAAAAGGGACTTAGTTCCTTAGAGATCTGAGTTTGTGAGTAAGCTCAGAAGGGATAGCACCTCGTGCGTCTAGAGACTTTGCAAGGAGTGCAGGAGTCATGGAAATCTCTTAAGGTTCTAGAAAAGGTCAAGCTCAGGAGGGTGAGTGATTTTACGCACAAAACCATAGCTGCAAGGAGTGCAGAGGCTACAGAACTCCTTGAAGAGTTTAGAGTTTTTAAAGCTCGAGAGGAGTGGCGTTTCTATACGCGGAAGCAAGACTCAAGGTGAAGAGCTTGCAGGGAAAATAATTCAAAGTTAAGGCCTTAGACATTTGGAATTATTCCAAGTGTTAGAAGAAAGCGCAGAAGCTCAGGAGGGTGCACAACAACCATCAGATCAGGCTGAGGAGAAGAGATCTGGACCGTTGGTTTTCCACATCCAGGAAGCAACAGAGAAGTGCACATATGAAAGGATCTAAACCATCAAATATTGAGTGAAGAACCGATAGCCATTGGATATGTAGAGAGTTTCTCGAGGTTTAAACCCTCACAGGTGGAAGCGAAAGCCCCGAAAGGATCTAAGCCATTTGTTAGGAGTGGACATGTGTCACGAGATCATCCATATCGAGGATTCAAACATCAGAGGTTAGAGAAGGAAGTCTCTTGACTTTGAGAGTAGTGAAGTTACGAGAGAATCCCAGCCATCCATCTGAGGAGGATTGGTGGCAAAGATCAAGGGATCTCACGAACTCAAAGGTTCGCAAGGTGAGAGCCCAAAGGTTGGGTGCTCCAAGTCGTGAGAAGCGAAGTTGCGAGAGGATCGGAGCTGTCCATCTGAGGAGGACAGGTGGCAGAGATCTAAGGATCTCGCGAACTCAGAGGTTCGCAAGGTGAGAGCCTAAAGGTTGGGTTCTCCAAGTCGTGAAATCGTGAAGTGTCGAAGACAGGCACGAGAGACACGTGGCAGAACTACGCTGTGGGCTCGAAGGATAGACAGGCGGACACATGTCACATTGTGGAAGGAGTCAAAACTCTATTAACTTCTTGGGTCTCGGGGGTTCGCTAGATCAAAGCATGGGAGTTCAACCTTTGAACTCACGAAGTGGTGAGAAGCGCTTGTGTTAAGCCTAAGCTGGTGGTCATACATGGAGGGCGCTGACAAGGGAAGGAGTTATACCCATCTCATGATCTCAGATATCGCAGGATTGGACAGGAGGAGTAGAGAGCCTCGACTCTCGAACTCGCGAGAGGCGAGTTGTGACAAGCACCTTTTGAGATAGGCCTTGGTTATAGCACTGTGGTCGTATGAAGAGGGTGGAGCTCGCACCTAGTGCTGTTCGCACAGGGGAGCTTCCCGAAGGACCTGTGGATCAATTTACAAGAGATTCCAGTAGGGAATCGAAGGAGCCACTTCAGCTCATGAAATAGAGAGAACGATCCTTACGACTGGGAGGTCATGCAGAGACTCTGCCGAGGTAGAGGTGGTGTATGCGTCAGTGTAGTATCAGAGCGAGAACTCTGTTTGTATATTTCAAGCAGAGGGAGAAGGCAAAGGAAGAAAACAGAGTGCTGAAGACTCTGTGGTGATTGTTCGTAGGTAGGAAACCATCCATAGAAAGTCAGGAGGACTATGGAAGAGGCTGGAGACACTCAAGGTTTCAGAGTGACAACAACAGATTTTCCAGCAGGGAAAATAGAAAGCGGGATGGATAAAAGATAGTGTAAGCTGTTCAAATGGTGGTTGAGGCCTACTGAAAACCTCAACAAACTAGAGAAAAGGGTCCAGATATGTAAACCAAAGGCTGGGAGAAGTCTCAGTAGTAAAGATGAATTGGGATCAACTGAAGATCTCAAGCACTGCCAGGAGGGCAGAGAAGAAATCCCATATTTCCAAGTGGTCAAGGGGTTGAGATCACTGCATGATATCATAGACTATCATGAGGATAGCCAGGGAATTTCACAGTGCTAGGTGGGCAATGGATCGAGATCGCTGCGAGATCTCATAGACTGTCAGGAGGGTAGCGGAAAGTTTCCAATTTTCTAGATGGGCAAGGGAACAAATATGGGATTAGTTGATTCCATAGACTGCCAGGAGGGTAGCAGTAAAATCCCATATTGATAGGTGGGAAGGGATGACCAGATGAGACTATCTGAGGGTCTCACAAACTTATAGGTAAGGATGGATCAACAGATGCAGCTGGCAGAAGAGGAAGATCTGAGGAATATTCAAATGATTGGGGGAATTTAGGTATTCCTACCACATAGCCTAGGGGAGGCATAAATCTGTATTGCACATGCAGCGATAGAAGTAGGACAGCCAGCTGAGACTGTCAAAGAAGCATTGGAGCAAACTTTGGAAGTTTCCCAAGAAGAAAAAGAGAATGAACATTCTAAGGAGTGGCTCAACATTTTCAGCCAGGAAGTTGAAAAGAAAGAAGCTGCAGCACTGAAGCTGACAACAAAAGAATAAGCCAAAGAGAAGGCAAATAGATTACTCACTACATGGAAGATGGAGCTGGAGATGTTGGAGGATTGGATGAACAATCCAGAGCCAGTAGGAGAACTGGAAAAAGTTGAGCTGTCAGAGAAGGTGACTAAACAAAAGGTCAGTCAGGAAGAGACTACAAAGATGAAGTTTGCAGCAGAGTGAACACTCAGTGCCACAGAAGATGATGAATATGAAGAAGATGGCAAGGGAGATCACAATGATCTGCCCAATTGCAGAAAATTTTTGCAACTGAGGAGACTGCATGAATAGAGCCAACCACTGGAGCAGCTGGATGAAGTGATTGAGATGATCAGGAAGTTGATGATCAAATCAGTAGAGACTTCCAGTGGGGAGAAGCTGAGCAGAGAAGTAGAAAAATAAAGAAACAACAGTAGCAACGTAAAAGCAACAACAGTAGTAGGGAGATGGAGCAGATGAACAGCTCCATAAATTTGTTTGGGATCCAGGAGGATTTCCAAAAGATGAGAGGGGAAGCTCATGAGCAAGAGCTCATGAACTTTTCAGCTGAGGAGTATGATGCAGGAGCATCTCTCCACGTCAGTCAGCCAGCTATCCAGCCACGTCATTGCATGCATTCAAAGCAAAAGAGAGGCGCAACCCTCATCTTCCATTTTGAATTTGAATGTAATTTAATGTTTAGGATGGTGAACCATGAAGATGTGCTTTGCAGAGGCATAGAAGTAGGTAGGCCTTTAATGATTTGAAGGCTGAGATCTAGATCTGATTTGCAGACTAGACAACCCATTCAATGCCATTGAATAGGGTAGGTAGATTGGAGGGAAGAGCTCGAAGAGCCCCTCTTGTAAAAGATCAATTTCGATCTCATTTTGTAATAGTTAGAGTATGCACAAGATATTTGCAAGAGAAGAGAAGGAGCTGAGACTTTGATATAGTTCATGCTCAGGAACACCTTGTAAAAACATGCATTTTCCATTTAATACAAACAACAATTTTTCCTGCATATTTTCTATGTTGAATGAATGTCTATGTGTGTTCAAATTATGCTGTGAATGCATGCTGTAGTTTTGCATTTGTAGGAGTGTGTTTGGTTTCAGGCTTGAGAGGTCTTTGAGGCTTCACACCATGAGGGTGTGACAGAATGTTGCGGGTTCTGATAGCTGTGCACATAGGGTGCATTTCTAAATTCTGTGGGTCTAGACAGAGGCGTGCCAGGTGGGCATAGAAGCTGAAATCAACAACTCAGGAGGAAGACCTCAAGGTTGCTGAATGCCTTGGAGGCAAGGCTGTGTATGAGAAAACACAGTTGCAGATAGAATCTCTAAGGAGTTCTGTGAATCTCTACCAGGAAGGCATCGAGCCAGTGCAAGGAGTGCACAGGAGAAGAACTCTATTGTGAGTTCAGATTGAAGTCAGAATCACTAAGGATTCTGAGAGCTCTGCCAAGTGGGCATTGAGCACATGCATAGTGATGCATTGAGAAGAACTCTACTATGAGTTCAGACAGGAGAACATGGATCACTAAGGATTCTGAGAGCTCTGCTAGGAGGGCAGTGAGCAGGTGCATAGGGAACATAGAAGGGGACAAAACTACTGGATGTTCTGTAAGAAGATACTCTGCCAGGTGGGAATTGAGTAGGTGTGCAGATAGACAAAAGAAGAGAAAATAAATCCTTGAGTTATGGAATTAGTAGAAGAGTCCAAGAAGAAGGATCTTTGCAGGGTTGTTGAACACCTTAAAACTCTCAGCAAAAGGTTGCTTGAGTAGAGGGATAGCCAGGAGGGCATCTGAATTCTCCATCTGAGGGAGAAAAAAAAACGAGACTTAGTTCCTTAGAGATCTGAGTTCATGAGTAAGCTCAGAAGGGATAGCACCTCGTGCATGCAGAGACTCTGCAAGGAGTGCAGGAGTAGTGGAAACCTTTTAAGGTTCCAGAAAAGGTCAAGCTCAGGAGGGTGAGTGCTTTTACGCACAAAACTGTAGTTGTAAGGAGTGCATAGGCTACATAACTCCTTGAAGAGTTCAGAGTTTTTAAAGCTCAGGAGGAGTGGCGTTTTTGTACGCATAAGCGAGACTCAAGGCGAAGAGATCACATGGAAAAGAATTCAAAGTTAAGGCCTTAGACATTTGGAATTCTTCCAAGTGTTAGAAGAAAGCGCAGAATCTCAAGAGGGTGCACAATAGCCATCGGATCAAGCTAAGGAGAAGAGATCTAGACCATTGGTTTTCCACGTCCAGGAAACAACATAGAAGCGCATAAGCGAGAGGATCTGAACCATCAGATCTTGAGAGAAGAACTGACAGCCGTCATATCTGTCAAGATTTGCTTGAGGTTTAAACCCTCGCAGGTAGAAGTGAAAGCCCTGAAATGATATGAGCCGTTCGTTAGGAGTGGACATGTGTCACGAGATCACCCATATCAGGGATTCAGACATTGGAGGTTAGAGAAGGAAGTCTCTTGACTTCGTGAATATCGAAGTTGTGAGAGAATTACAGTCATCCATTTGAGGAGGACAGGTGGCAGAGATCAAGGGATCTCATGAACTCGGAGGTTCACAAGGTGAGAGCCCAAAGGTTGGGTTCTCCAAGTCGCGAGCAGCGAAGTTGCGAGAGGATCGGAGCCGTCCATCTGAGGAGGACAGGTGGCAGAGATCTAAGGATCTTGCAAACTTGGAGGTTCGCAAGGTGAGAGCCCAAAGGTTGGGTGCTCCAAGTCGTGAAATCGTGAAGTGCCAAAGATAGGCATGAGATACACGTGGAAGAACCATGCTATGGGCCCAAAGGATAGATAGGCGGACACACATCACATTGTGGAAGGAGTCAACACTCCATTGACTTCTCGGGTCTCGGGTGTTCATTAAATAAAAGCACAGGAGTTCAACCTTTGAACTCACGAAGTGGCGAGAAGCAAGAAGTGCTAGTGTTAAGCCTAAGCTGGTGGTCATGCGCGGAGGGCACTGAAAAGGGAAGGAGTTATACTCATCTCGTGATCTCGGATATCACGGGATTGGACAGGAGGAGTCAAGAGCTTCGACTCGCGAACTCGCGAGAGGTGAGTTGTGACAAGTGCCTTTCAAGGTAGGCCTTGGTCATAGCGCTGTGGTCACACGAAGAGGGCAGAGCTCATGCCTAGTGATGTTTGCACAGGGCATCTTCCCAAAGGACCTGTGGATCGATTTAGAATATATTCCAGCAGGGAATCGAAGGAGCTGCTTCAGCTCATGAAATAGAGCGAACGATCCTTAAGACCATGAGGTCGCGTAGAGACTCTGCCAAGGCAAAGGTGGCGTCTGCGTCACTATCCCTTTGGAGTACTTTCCCCTTATAAATTGGCATGTAAGGATATGCTGCATAGGGTTGCAATTGGAAATAATAGTGGTCCTGTGTAATAGGATATAGTGACAGAAACATTGAACATATTGAATAGCTTCCAAGGCCAGTTTTTCCACATGTAGGTATTTGGATTTGGTATTCATGAGACTCCGACTCAAATAATAAATTACATGTTCATCGTGTGAATCATATTCTTGTACTAAAACCATGGCAATGGTAGAGTCCACAGTGACGAGGTAGAGGAAATAGTCTCGACTCTAATCGGGTGGGAGAAGTAGTGGTGTAAGGGTTAGGGAAAGTTTCAAAGATTTGAAGTCTTTGTTGGAAGTCTCGTCCCATAAAAAATCATAACCCTTCTTCAATATTTGAGTAAATCCTAACGTTAACTCAACGTAATTAGGGATGAATCGACGCAAAAAGTTTGCCTTCCCTTGCAAACTTTGAATCTGGCGTAATGTGGAAGGAGGAGGTAGATTAAGGATAGCCTCAACCTTTAAAGGGTCCACCCTAATTCCATTAAGTGACACAATAAAACCCAGAAGTCGGCCGGACTCCACACAAAAAACACATTTGTGTGGGTTTAAACGTATATAATAGTAACGATAGAAAATGGAAATGGCTCGGAGATGGGCCAGATGATCTTGGCGACATATGGAATGCGTCGGTAGATCATCGAGATATGGTTGTATGATGTTCTTGATATCGTTAAAAGCATAAGACATGGTGTGTTGAAAAGTCGCACTAGCTTTCTCTAAACCGAAAGCCAGTTTTCGGTAGGCAAAGGTACCCCAAGGACAAATGAAAGCAGTTTTGTGTTGATCCATGGGAAAAATATTAATCTGATTATAGCCGAAGAAATCGTCCATTAAAGAGAATATTTCAATCCCAGCACAATCGTCGATGATCTGGTCGATAAAGGGGGTTGGGTAATTGTCCTTAGGAAAAGATTTATTAATATCTCTATAATTAACACATACAAAAATCATGCCTTGTTTTTTGTTGACCGAAATTAGATTGGATACCCCATCGGTTAAATCCACAAGATAGATAAATCCATCCTTAAGAAGTTTTTCAAATTCTAGCTTGATAGTGACGACTTTACAAGGGTGGACTGAGCGAAGTCTCTTCTGAACTGGTTTAGCATCTAGGTAGGTCTTAATTTCATGCACAACGATATCGATATCAATACCTGGCATCTCTTCGTATCTCCAAGTGAAAACGCCATGAAATTATTGAAAGATAGCTTTATTAGTGATGACTTCATCATCAGAACATGTGTCTTCGATGTGAACATTTTCGACGACTCCAGGTTTAATGGATATGTCAAGAGGAACGGTAGGTGAAATGTTACTCAGGTTCCCTTCATAAAGCACATCGTGTGTTGAATCGGGAACATAGGAAATGACAACAATGGTCGACGAAGTCGAAATCCATTGGTAACTCTCAACGGTGTGTTGCTCTAGGAAGATAATGGAACGATGTTGTCCATCATCCCATGGGGTGTATTCCTTGGATATAACTGACATGATCATCTCATCTGTAGGAAAGATGATGTTAAATGGATCAGGAGATGAATCACCAAGAGAGGGAGTAGAAGGGGTTGCCTATTGAATGGCTTGATAAGCAGATTCAACTGGACTGAAGCAAATTTTTTCTCTATAGCAAAGATAATCACCATGATCGGGTACTATCCACGGGTCATGAGACACGAGGGTTTCGTGGATAGAGGTGGAAATCATGTTGATTGAGGTGAAAAAAGGAGGTGGAACATTGGGTGGTCGTATTGGGAAGGTACACATTAAAGTGGAATCTTTCAGGAGACCCACACCGATGTTATTGTACCCAGGAGGTGTCTTCGATATGGTACATTGCTAGTACGGGAATCAGAGTTAAAAAAGGCCAGTTGGTTGACAATAACTACTTTTCCTTGGTGTGGGAAACATAAAACAAAGAAAAGTGTGGACACAACTGCACACATGGAATCAATCCAGTTATGTCCAAGTAAGAGGTTATAATCAAGAGGCGCATCAAAGACCTCGACCTCGACATTGACCGATTTGCCTTCCAATGTAATAGGCAACGAGGGAAGAACACCATAGGGTTTGAAACCAGAACCATTGAAATCCTTAAGTGTATTTTGTGATTCAATAAGGGGAGGAGAGCCAATGGATTTCCAAAAAGAAATAGACATAACACACATCGAGGCACCCTCGTCAATAATGGTTCTACAGATATTCTTGTTCTCGAAAACAACTTGAATCTGAAACGCTAACTGAGGAGGTAGCCTTGGAATGTGATCTTCCAAGTCAAATATTATCAAATTCATATATGTGGGATCAATTCCTCCGATGGCCTTTAACAGTTCCTTCCATTGAGTGGGACAACTTTGAAGGACTTCGAGAGATAACATTGCAGAGGGTGCTTGTGCAAGATATTCTATAATACTGTAGTTTTGAGCAGCACATGCATAAGGATTGAAGGCATACTTCCAAACAACGCCCTTTGGAGGGGGGTAGAGAACTGTATCGGGACCCGGTCGTTCAATATGAAGAGGACCATTGAGAGGTGAAGTTGAAGGAGGCGGTTGAACCAATGAAGGTGGTAAACTATCAACTTTCTCCTTTGAAGGAGAATAATCTTTGGCTCGAGTGGTGATGGCAACATCATTCTTGGTAGAATTACCAGTACACATAAGGACATAAGAAGTGGTGGAAGGAGAGGGTTGGTAATGAATGACCAATTGGGCCTGCTATTGAGAAGGGAAAGGTTGTGACAAAATGACAGGTGTGGGAGGCTTTCTGGTCCCTTGAAGGAGCTTAGTGACCTCATCGCGTATTGGAAAATCTTTCGTGTAGTGATCATCGCTATAGATAAGGAAATGATATCGAGGTTTATGCTTATCCTTATCATCAACAGACTGTGTCTTGGGTTTATCAGATTGGGCTTTATTATTTCTATCCTCCTTATTCTTACCCTTTCCTTTTTTAGATTTATTTTTTCTGGCAAGGGTGGATTGAACGGAGTTAACCTTAGAATTTTTGCTGGTGGAAGGAGTAGGAGTCATAGCACTTTGAACATTAGAAGAAGGAGATTTGGGATTGGTGTGAGTGGTCGATGTGGATTTAGTGTCAGCATGGAAAGTTCCAATCACTCCATCAAAAACATGAGAATCTGCTGGGGTTGTTGAGGTAGCGATGGTAGAAGGGAGAGCAACATAAGGTAGTAAGTCATAAAGAGTGTCCGTTTTTGAATAAACGAGATCTAGGTACTGAGCGTGACTGATTGCCTACTCTTTAGTGAAAACTCCACCCATGGAAATATCACAGGAGATTTTATTGACGAATGATTTGGTGAACCATTCAACCAATAATTGACTAGGAAGGTTGAATTTGATCAAACACCATCTTTGTCTCCACTCATGGATGTGATCATAAATATGAGTGGACGAAGATTGCTTAAAGGAACTAAAAATCTCATTTCCTGTCTCATAGTGGATGGGAAATTGGTAATGTGTGAGAAAATCCATGGCGAGGGTGTTGAAGTCATTAAAGAAGCCTCACAGTAATTCTATGTACCACTTTGCAGCCAAACCCGTGAGAGTTCACTGGAAGAGTCGTAACCGAATGGAGTCATCCATCAAAGAGTTGGATGAGAACCAAAGGTGAAAAGTTATAACATGGTTGTTTGGGTCTTCTCCCGGTTTATCGTCAAATTTGGGAATGTCAGATGATATCTTGGCTGGTATAATGAGCCAATGGGGAGAATGCAATATAGGATCATTCAATATTCTAGACAATTCGGGTAAATCCAAAGTGGCTAAAAGGGAAACTGTCGATTCACTTGAGGGTACTTGTGACTTTGGGGAGGAAGTCCCATTGGTATACCAGTAGGAACGTATGTAGTCTACATGTAAGTCAAAGTTCCTGAAAGATTCAGACGTGGATGTGGAGGCATGTAGCCCATGGGGTTGGGTTGGTTGGAAATGTTCCCTTGAAAAGGGACACTAGAGTGAACGTGTGGACCACAAGTGGGATTCAAAGAACCTTGATACGGATGGCCTGAGTGAGGCGGAACAAAAGAGTTGACTTGAGGATTTCCCCCCCCAGATGATTATGGATTTCCTTGGTAAAGGAGATTCCAAAGGTGGGCTAGTGATCCGCATGTGTTTTTTCCATACAGTGGGTTATAGAGTCCAACCCGAGGTTGTCCTCCAAGTGGAGGATAACCCCCAACATGAGATTTCCATCCAACGACAATCTAGTAATCTAAAGTGAAAGAGTGATTGGTTCTCCCAATTGGATTGGAGCCACTAGGGCCAGATCCCCAAGGAAAAGGTGGATAGGACCCTTCGGAGAGGACCTGGGAAGGTGTAGGAACAAAACTGGTAGCAACATTGTAATCAGGTGGAAAAAAAAGTCCAAAAACTCTGGATGGAACCTGGGTAGGGACAATAGTGGAAGGATTCAAATCTTGGTACCCAGGAGGAAGTGACGGGATAGGTTTAGATGAAAGTGGTGTACCGATGGGAGCTTGGTTAACCACCACATTTCCAGTGGGAAAATTCGTAGCGTGTGGGACCATAGTAGCATGGGCCATCTAGAGATAAAACATCGAGCTAGGACCAACTGACTGTGTGTCTGGAACGATGGTGGTGCTGTTGTTTGTACCATTAAAATGATCTAAAGGTATCATGTAGGTAAGATACGTTTCATGAATTTGGGAGACGACAGGTATATCAACATCTTCTCCTGAGCTGTAAAGGTCATGCACCGTGCGAGGCAAGATTCTAAATATGTCAGTAGTCCAAAGGGGATTCTTGGCTCTAGGGCCTGTATGGGGTCCGATCGGTATTCCATAAGTGTCAACAACAAGTTCTCCTGATGAATTCAGTTGGGGAGTACGTCTCTCATATCCAGGAGGTATGCGAAAATCTTATAGAGAATCAGAAATAATTCGAAAACTTTCTAAAGAGGCAGAACCTTCCTCTTGTGAGGTTATGGTTTCCTAGACCTCGCTTTGTTGAGGAGATCCCTCTAGTGGATTATTAGTCAAAGGTTGATAACCCTCCAGATCTTCCGGGGATAGCCCTTGCATCCTGCGCGAATGACGTGGAGGGTTTGTGTTGGCCAAACCAAATATTTTACGGAAAAAATCTATGGCCAACTATGTAAACAAATAGCACTCGCTAATAAAATCTAGAAATCAAACCAGATAAACAAACCTTCTTATTTCAAAGTCACTAGTTGGTGATGAAATCCAATGTTGTGAATTCAAGACAAGAAGGGGCTAGGATAGAGTGGGTAGAAAAATTACATTGACAACTTGCTTAACAGACTTACACGCTGGTGCAAGCTCCCACACATATTCATGGGTATACCCTCAAAGGAGCTTGAGTGAGTCTGCCCAATGTCGATTCCAGTTACTGTGAAGACTTTCCCCTCCACAGTCACCTCATGTAAGACCCTAAATATATAGGCTATTAAGGTTACCAAGAATAACAATGATGCCCGAGGAAATAGTCGACAGTCTGATCCACGTGCAAGGGTAAGGTATCTAGCCCGAAATCAAATAGAAAGGCTTCCACTCATAATTTTGGGTATAACTTCAAGTGACCCCGATAATACACACAATCTCTACACTAAGACCAACAAAGTAGGGTGAGTAACTCTTCCAGCCTTGGGTTTGATCCTTGTGTGAGAAGGGTGTTGTGCCTCTTTTTTCACCTAAATGAGCAAAACAAAGGTGCTTACAAGCTTAGTTGGGTTAGATAAGAAAGACATTAGTAAAGGAAAGGGTTAGAAGAATAAACATAAAAGACTAAGCTAAGAATTAAACTAGGAAGGGAAAAAACAATTAAACTATTGTGCATAAGGACATAAGAACAAGAAACAAACAAGACTCATGTCACCAATGGAAAGGATTGTATTAGTGAAAACAAAACACCAAAGAGAAAGGGGACTTTGGGTCCCTTCTTCCTCCAAGGGAAGGATCTTGGACCCCCAATATTGATCTCTTCTTACAACTTGAAAACTTGAAAGAAATGGTGAAAGAATCCCAAGCTAACCCACTCAAAAGGTGATGTGGATTGCCCAAATGGAATGGTGCTAGTATGCTCTTGATGAGAAGAGAGGTTTCCCTAAGAAAATAGCAACAACATAACCTTGCAAATGAATTCCTTGAAGATGTAGTGCACCCATGGCCTTGTTTTATAGCAGCACTTTGAGGTATTGTGCAACCAACGTTTAGTGTGAAAAGGGGCTATTTAGGGTACCTTTAGGTATTTGACCAACCACCCAGCCGGATCTAGCCAAGATTTGGATGTCAAATCGACTTGGAAGCTGAACCAAAAGTGGGTGGGAGGTTGACCAACATCATAAATGCACCCTTCTTAGATGTGCACGGATTTTAGCGTCCACAGTCACGCATCGTGAGCATGTGCGCTTTTCTTGCATTTCTTGATGGCGCATGTGCACGCGCGCCCTGTATATTCATAGCGCATCCTGATTTTATAATTGGTTGGATAGTTTTGGACCTTTTGGAGATGCTTTTTTGGTAATTTTGGTCCATGGGTGAACTAATAACTATTTGAAGATGGATTTCTGTAACCATTTGTGGACAAAATTTCAGTGATAACAGATGCCCCTTGATGGATGAGGTTAGGAGCATATGGATAGCCAAAATTCATCAATGTTTCTTCTACTGAGAGTACCGTTGTAAGAAAGAGCGATATTAGAGTATCAAGAGTGACCTGTTGGAGGGAGAAGGGAACCTATAGCACCCAAACTTTCGCAAGGTGTGGAAAATAAATTGTGTACAAACGAGGCGGGCATGCCCCATGCTCGTGTCATGTAACTCATAAAAGGGTGTTGTACAGTAACTGAAATTGTGTGTTGATGTAGAAAACTGTAGTGCCCTCGGGGGTGGTTTTGATAAAGGCAGAGGACAATTCTAATGAGGAACAATACTCTGAACAGTAGGCAATGATACTTGTAAGAAGCGTCACGAATTCTGTGGACATTGATAGCTCAACAAAGTTCAGAGGTCTTCGACAAATATAAAAAACAACTGCAATAGTTGCAAAGTAAGACCCATCGTAACATGAGAAAGTGTTGAAGTCGAATGTTATGGGGGTCAATGACAGTAGAGAGAAATTATGGTTCTAATTGTGCCGTCTGAGACTCCTCATGATAAGGGTAATGAGAGTCAAGATATTGTCGCCCTTCTGGAAACTGTGCTGATGTTGACACAAAGGGAGACATGACTCCAAGAAGCAAAGGGCTTCGTGAAATCCACTAGGTGAGGTCAGGAACCGAGGAGGTACATGGATGAAGTCAAGATGCATGGAGACTCAATACTTCACTTGGTCGGGGATATATGCGAAGTATAAGTGGCCGCAACCGTTCAACTAGTTCGAATGTTAGGGGGACAACGAGATGTGGGATAAATTGTGCCAGAGGCGAGACAAAATGAACAAACTCAGAGAGCATAGGTAGGTGGCTGTGGGATACTTGGAGTTTATGGATGATATCAACAGGAGTAGGTGATAAGGAATGCCCCAACCAAGGGCGACATGGGTTGCATCTGCCAAGAAGGTCGCCAAAGGTGACGACAAAAAGCTATGTAAAATGTTGGAAACAACGGCTTAATTACAAAAAGAATTAAAAAATCAGTGGGGATAATAATGCAGATAAAGAAACAGGTGCCCCAATGTAATATGGCTTGGCCTTTGAGGGGGTCCACAGTAATGCCACATTGGGAAACTATGAACCCAAGAAGTCGCCCATCAGTGATGTAGAATATGCACTTGAGGGGGTTCAAGTGGATATTGTATCGACGACACCTGTGGAAGATGATTCATATATCATCGAGATGCTGAGTGCGTTTCTTAGATCGACCGGTGAGGTTGCCTAATTATGCGAGGATGATATGAGCCAGAATGTGAAAAACATATGTCATGGCCCGTTGGAAAGTGGTGCCGACATTCTTGAGGCCGAATGGCATGACATGATATGCAAAGGTGTCCCAAGGGGTCGTGAATGTGGTTTTGTACTGATCGATGGGGTGAATTTGGATTTGGTTGTAACCAGAGAAATCGTCCATGAAGGACAAAGCCTCGTGACCTGCACAATCATCGATTATTTGGTCGATGAAGGGTGTTGGAAAGTTGTCTTTGGGACAAGCGTGATTGATGTCGTGAAAGTCTGTACAGACACAGACAATGCCCTATTTTTTGTTAACAGGGATAGGGTTGGAGACCCATGACGTATAGGATATGGGGTAAATGAACCCTGTAGTGCGTAGTTTGTCAATCTCGGCTTTGATGGCCACTGCTTTAGATGGGTGTAGCGGTCGCTGTTTTTGGCGAATGGGTGTGATATCAGGCTAGGTGTCTATGCAATGTTCGACAATAGAGGGATCAAGGCTAGGCATCTCTGTGTATGACCAAGCAAAAATGTCCTAGTATTCCTGGAAGAGGGCTTTGTAGGCGGTGAGTTCTTCAGGAGAACATGCAGTGCCAATGGTGATTTCCTTGATAATTCCAGATTTGATGGAAATATCTATTTTGATGGTTGGGGATATATTGGCCATATTGCCTTCCTGAAAAGCATTGGGGGTAGGGATAGGGTTATTGAACCAATCTATATGCCCTGATGGGAGAAAATATTTTCTTTCGACTACGTATATGGGGTGTTGGTTAGGAGGCATGAAGGCTTCCTGTGAAAGAAAGAGCACTATGTGGTGGATCACGTCCCATGGAAAATCAGGGATAGTTAACTCCTTGAGGATATCTTCATCACAATGAAACTGGTGTGAATATAGGGGATCGAGAGGAGTGACCTTGGTGACTATCACTGTGGCATTGTCTCCTTCTAATAAATATGTAGGGATATTGATGGAGGGGGATTGAGATGGTTCACTTGACATAAACCAAATATCCAAATATTGTGGGTTAAAAATGGTAGTTGAGTGTAAAATTTTTGTGGGGAAATGAATTCGAGAATTGGGGGGATTTGGGGGGTAATTCCTCACATAAATCATTTAGGAACCATGGGGGAGAAGGGAGTGCATCAAGTTCTGGTGGGAAGATATGAACCATATCAATTGATGGGGTAAGGGTATTTATCAGGTTTGTTGGAGGAGGGGGGGTATGATTTTGAATAGGGGCCAATTGACGATGCTTGTATTCAATGAACATAGGACATTGATATGTGAAATGCTCAAGTGATTCACATAGAGAGCAAGGACATCTCATGCATTCGTTGACTAAGGTTGTGACATAATGGATGTCAGTGACAGGATTTGGGGTGGGTGTTTGCTGAAAGCTCTGGCATACAACTGTTAGTGTCTATTGGAATTGAGGTAACACTGAACAGTGGTGTGTGTAATGGCCATATTCTGAATAGATGGCGCATGCGAATTTGGTTCGCAGTCCTTTGTTACTTGTGTTCTATGATATAGCGACAATACTAGAGGAAGTGACGAGTGGTGGTGGTGCTTGAGGGAGTTGGATGAGATTACGTAACTTGGGGAGAGATGGGCATTTGTTGGTGGGGTGTCCATATTTCTTTCATAGCACGCAAAGAGGTTGGATGTGTGGGGGAAGTGGAGCTGTGGGCTCCTTCTTCTTTCACCTACCCCCATCTGTAGTAGGGGGGTTAGTGAGTGGGGGTGTAGGGGGTATGGTGGGAGTGAGTATGGGAATTTGCATCGGGATTCCTTCTATTTGGGGAGGGAGGGATGGTTGAGGAACCATCTCAGGTGGATGTAAATACCAAATTGGGATTTCTAGCACCATATTAAGAAGGGTAAGCGTTGCAATGACCTAGAAAG
>ML780803.1:39380-51502 GCA_009831015.1 Picea engelmannii
AATGATTCCAACTTTTAGTCAAAGCAAGCCATCCATGTGGCAAAATAAAAAGCAAAAAGAGGAAAAATAATGATTTTTAACCCCTAAGTGCCTATGTGTTTTGACTAATCCCTTTATATGAGAGGGAATGTAAGTGGTGCATATTACAACATGCATGGAATCATCTTTAAGAAGGATATGGGCCTTCAACAGATCATAAAAAATCTTACAATGTGTATGTTTTTGCACAGGTGCACGGGTTTCAGACTAGACAGAGGCGCTCTGAGCGCCAATGCGCGAACTGAAAAAGAATTTTGAGCGTAGGTGCATAGAAGGCGCTGAGTAATGTAGTGATTTTGGTGCATGTGCACACGATGTGCAACTGTGGGCCAATAAACCCATGCACAATTGTCACACGGCCGTGAAGAAAATTTCGTATGGAATTCTCTCAACTCAGCTTTGAATTTGATGTTTTGTAGGTTAGCCTGGGCCGGTTATGGTACCTACAGGTTAAATAATTAAAAAAAGAGCTAAAATAACCCAAATGGGGTAGGAAATTGATACCTTTCCCCAGTGGAGTCGCAAATATATTGCACCTCTTTTGTCACCTAAATGAGCAAAAAAAAGGTGCTTACAAGATTAGTTGGGTTAGCTAAGCAAGACAACAGTAAAGGAAAGGGTTAGAAGAATAAACATAAAATACTAAGCTAAGAATTAAACTAGGAAGGGAAAAAACAATTAAACTATTGTGAATAAGGACATAAGAATAAGAAACAAACAAGACTCATGTCACCAATGGAAAGGATTGTATTAGTGAAAAGAAAACACCAAAGAGAAAGGGGACTTTGGTTCCCTTCTTCCTCCAAGGGACAGCTCTTGGACCCCCAAGATTGAGCTCTTCTTACAACTTGAAAACTTGAAAGAAATGGTGAAAGAATCCCAAGCTAACCCGCTCAAAAGGTGATGTGGATTGCCCAAATGGAATGGTGCTAGTATTATCTTGATGAGAAAAGAGGTTTCCCCAAGAGAATAACAACAACTTAACCTTGCAAATGAATTCCTTGAAGATGTAGTGCACCCATGGCCTTGTTTTATAGCACCACTTTGAGGTATTGTGCAACCAACTTTTAGTGTGAAAAGGGGCTGTTTAGGGCACCTTTAGGTCTTTGACCAGCCACCCATCCGGATCCAGCTGAGATTTGGATGTCAAATCGACTTGGAAGATGAACTAGAAGTGGGTGGGAGGCCGATCAACATCATAAATGCGTCGTTCTCAGGTGTGCGTGGATTTTAGTGTCCACAATTGCGCATCGTGCGCATGTGCACTTTTCTTGCATTTTTTGATGGTGCATGTGCGTGCACACCCTTTATAGTCATAACACATCCTGATTTTATAACTGGTTGGATAGTTTTGGACCTTTTGGAATGCATTTTTGGTAATTTTGGTCCATGGGTGAACTAATAGCTGTTTGAAGATGCTGGATTCCTGTAACCATTTGCGGACAAAATTTCAGTGATAACAAAGGGATTCCCAAGGAAAAATGTTGCTAATGGATTTGAACACTCCCTATTAGAAGATGCTATAGTGTGTTTTATGCTTTGGAGAGTGTGCCTCACAACCTCTTCCAAAGATATAGCCTAGCTAGTGTTGGTGGAAAGATCCCTAGAAAATAAAAGTTACTAATTAAATTTTATAATTACACAGTGGTTTAGAGGCTGTTGTCTACGCAAGAGGGAGATGGAGATGAAACTGATGTTGTATGATACCTTCACCCAATAATATGAAAAAATAGATGAATGATTCAATGTTTCAGTTCGATGAACTCTAAGTACAAGAGGGAGAAAGTATTTATTCATAAAAAATGAAAGCTACTAAATATAATTCCTTTTTCTTGAATGAACACAATTTCAAACAATCATAAGCAATGAAATTTTCCAAATCATTCTCTTGGAAGAAAATTTGAATGTGCAAATTTTTCTTATGAATGATTACTACAAAGAATAGATGACTTTAATTATTCCTTTCCAAAACCAAGTCACAGATATAATGAAGAAAGGAAAAGTAACCAAAGAAAATTGATACACTCAACAAATACCCAAATAAAACTTTCAGTGAAGATACAAATAAGGATGATAAGAAAATGTTTCACTAAATGCAAAAGAAAATGACTTTCCAATCAATAAGAAATCCAGAAAATGTAAACAATCCAAAACCTTAAATCAGAGCAAAGACTTTCGTCAATCAAGCACTCAGATCTCAAAATCAGAGATTATATCCTTGTTGATAAAAATCAAGAAGAAAAAACTTATAAAATGACAAAGAAAGGTTTTCAATCCATGAAAATAATTCAACGAAAAGTCTTTAAACTCAGAAAACAGTCAAATACAGGCTCCAAAAGTTCCTCCCAGATGATCAAAGAAAAACTGGGTAGCAGAAGAAAAAAAGACCCAATCCAATTTTTTTTTTACATGCAATGTCGTAGCCCAGCAGTGGGGTACAGTGCAGGAATTAAAGGTTTCCACAGGCTGGATATGGGGTAGGTTACGAAAAGTATGCACTGGTCTAAGAAGTTAGGGTGCGGGTATATAGGGTTTCCATAGGCTATATATGAGATATAGTGCGGAAATTCCTGTAAACAAAGAAAATTGGAGAGAGGGCAAAGAGTCCAAAAGAAATTTCAGATCCAGTGAGTCTCGATGGATCCCCCACCAACTCAGAGACTGGATGGAAATGAAAAGAGGTAGGCTAAAGGAAATTGGACAACAAAAAATCACAAACAGGTCTTATCCCCAGTGGAGTCGCCAATTTTTTTATTGGATAAATCAGTGAATGCAGACATAGACAGATCTCCCTAGATCCACCTAGATCTAGAACAAATCAAGACATGACATGGTGATTTCCCTAAGTTTCATCATTGAATTTAATATCAAAGAAGAGATGAGTGACATATCTTTGAATATCACTTCCTTATGCCTTTGTTGTCCTTGATTCGCTCCGGTGCTCTTGTGCTATTGATCCTGCAATGGAACACAAACCAACCAAAGTGAAAGAAACAATAGTGTGTTCAATGAAAACCTATACATGTGATCAAGGAGTCATGTAATAAACAAAGAATTATTTTATGGGAAAGAAACATGCCACCATATTATATTAAGTAAAAGTGGAAGATACAACCGAGCCGCCTTGATGTTGCAAGGTTCCCTTTTAGTGGCCCTTTGCTCCAACACACTCTTGCTTCAAACTTGCATGAAGATGACCCACGATAGCTTGATGAAACAATGGATATCTAAAGAATCAATTGAAATAGAGTTCCTCACACAATCTTCAGCCTATTCCTTCATAAATTCCTTACTTGATGTTTCTTTCTTTTTTCTTAACCTTTCCCATGAGAAATCCATCATTATATAGGAGAAAGAGAGATGGTTAAAGATATGAGGATGATCCCACCAAATCAGGGAAGCCAGTAGGATCCCAACCATATGAATTCCACCTCATATTCTAGAATATTCCCTTCTATAATCTTAGTGAACTTCATCCCTTTTCTTAGTCTTAAAACGCCGCCGCACCCTGTCTATAGAGCAACCTGCAGAAATTCTGCAAGCTAGGTTAAGGACAACCTGCGGAAATTAGGCATTTTTGCACTATGTATTACTCTTAGCCTACAAAATCCTTCTAAAAACAAGTTTTGTAGAGGGAGAAACCAATTACTTTTCTCATGCAAAAGATCCTTTTGAGAGCTCGAATACATGCTTGTAGAACATCACTAGGGTGACCAAAATAATTTGTAACGCCTCACCACCATGGTTGGGATGCACATAGGCAAGAGCTCATCCATCACCTCGATATAGATAACTGAAATAAATATTGAGTTTGAACCCAAGCAGTAGTTTCATGCCAAGTCTATCAATCTAACATCCCCCAATAGTAGGGGGTCATCAGGCAGGGCCATCCCCCGGAAGGGGAGCCTCGTAAGAAAATATACATCCTCCATATTTGAGAGTGTCAGCTGGTGTCCACTCACAATGAAGCACTTCAGATCAGTGCTCCACATGGATATCATATACTGAAGTAGGAACTCCTGTGACTGTATGAAAGATAACTCAAAGAACTTGAGCAACCCGCAGGCTGCCAAGTGTCTCCGAACACCTGGATGCTCTCTCACGGCCTCTCAGAAGCGCTCCCAGTCTCACTCCCTCTAGTGGACTAGCATATTGACTCTCCTATCATAAGTGGATCACCTGCATCCACACAGAAACACTTGGTCAACCCTCATCATTCATCAAAAATATAAAAAAACTCAAAATTTAAAACACCCTTAGCTTCGACTCCAGTGCGCGACTTTCACCCCCACAGGTGCGAAGAGGTGCGCGCCTATTATTTACACAAATGCACACTAATGCACAATTGTTTGATAAAAAACTATGCATCAATGAAAAAATGTCACCCCGACAGGTTCACACACATGCACACCTATCCTCTACACAGATGCGCGCTGATGCACAACTCTTTGAGAAACAACTGCGCACATTGTGCAACTGTAATTTTAACAAGCACGCATATCATGCACACCTATTTTTCCCTCCCCCATGCCCCTATGCATGACTGTGTCAAGCAAAACCACACATCATGCGTGGGAGATGGAATTATACCCATGCATCTGTGTGTGAGTATTATTCCTTCTCCCGCGCATTAGTGGGGCCATCCCTAAACCTACCCTTGTACAACCCTCCGTATGACCCCTAACTCAAAACTAGGAAATTCATGCTATAAAGGAGGATGGGACCACTAACCCGACTCTCGCAAATGCTAGATTGTTCAACTTGATCTCCTGTAATCTCCAAATCTCCTCCAAATATGCTTGTCAAATCACTATAGCAACGGGTATGAATGAGGTGGCATTCTGGGCCCACCGGCCATATATAGTCTATTTTTCCAAACTTTCACACTCAGTTACAGGAGCCCAGAGCCTCTGTTTCCTAATCTGTCATAGCCACGGGATCATGGTCCCACCATATACACAGTCACGTTCCCTGTGTCACCATTTGCACTTGACCTCGAGGGAGCATTTTTCTCACTTCACACCTAGGTACACATGCTCATGTTCAAAATTATCAAATAGTTGTTATATGTTCTGTATCATCAAATATTGTTCACGTTGAGTATTTGGTTTTAATGTGTGCAGGTACTTGGTCATAAAAAAAAACAAAGCCCCTTTAGGTATATGTTCGACACTGAAACATAATCATTCCCTCTGAATATCAATTACATCTCCCAGTCTCACCCTCAAACGTTCACCTTTAGGGTCCCTACATCCGGCTCTGCAGTACCATCACTTCTGCTGCATTTTGGTATTTTCACCTGGTAGCACTCTCCCCCACATGACTTGTCCCATTCATAGTTCCCCTTGGTACTTTGACACTCATGCTTCTTTCACTCCCTAGGGATGGGGGTCCTGATAGTCTTATGCACTTGCGAGAATAAGCCACATACTTATTCTCATCATGTTTCTAGCTTTCCCAATGGACTCCCATGCTATCTCATCTTGGTTCTATTTAACTACACCTTCACAGTATCATTAACTCTCCATTTCATCCACAATCAATTTTCCCATCTGCAGATTGTCCTCCATTCATTTACCTCATACAAAAACCCACCCATGGCCCCACCACCCTCCACCAGTTCTCTTCGCAACTTGTTCCCTCATAGGCCAAGCCATCTCTCACTGGGGCACCTGTTTCTGTATCTATACACTCATCCCAAATTATTCTTTATTTGTTTGGTAATTGTAAAAAGCCTTTATTTCCATCATTTACTTAGATTTTTGTCGTCACCCTTGATGAACTTCTTTTCCTGGCAACAAAACCCATGTCGCCCTTAGTTGGGGAATCCACTCTCCTTTTCTCATTTTTACATCGTTCATAAACCTTGAGTATACCAAAGTCCATGTACCCCTGATCTCTAAGTTTGTCCACTTTGTCAAGCCTCTGGCACAATTTAACCCCATATCTAGTCATCCCCCTAACACTAGATACAATTTTATGGTTGCTTCCAATCATCCTTCAAACATACCCCCAACCAAGGGAAGTCTTGAGTCTCACTACATATTGATTTCATTCATGTTCCCTATAAGTTCCTGATCTTATTTTCGTGGATTTCACGAAGCCCTTTGCTTCTTGGAGTTGCTTATCCCTTTCTGTCGACATCAACACAATTTCCAGAATGGCAACAATATCTTGACTCTCATTACCTTTACAATGAGGAGTCTTGGACGACACAGAGAGAAACTATATTTCTCTTTGAGTCTGTTGACCCCCATAACATTCAACTTCAACGAAATCTCATATTATAGTGGGTCTTACTATGCGACTATTGTAGTTGTTCTATACTAGCCAAAGACCTCTGAATTTGTTAGGACATCAATGCCTACGAGTCATCGACAATTCTTACATGCGTCCTTGCCTCTTTTCAGAGTATATTCACCATTCAGAATTTTCATCTGCCATTATCAAACCATCCCAGAGGGTGCTTCAATTATCTACATCAACATACAACTTCAATTATTGTCTTACATTTTGAGTTACATGATAGGAGCATGGGGCATTCCCACCTCATTTATCTACAGATTTTATTTTTCTCCCTAGAGAAAGATTTGGGTCCCACAGTTTCCCCTCTCCCTTCGACAGATCTCTCTTGCAGTTCCTCTCAGCACTCTTCATTACAATGGCACTCCCAATATAAGAAACATTGAAGTATTTTGTCTATACATATGCTCCTAACCTCACACATCAGGGGGAATCTGTAATTAATGAAATTTCATCCGCAACATTGCACACAAATGGTTACAGAAACATAGCAATGGCAACATTAATTAGTTCACTTGCAGCATCAAAATACATTTCAAAAGGAAAAAACTATACAATTGGTCAAAAATTGACATGCACAAACTCACTAAAGGAAGCACGTGCACAATGTGTGGACCAACAAAGCCCGTAGAGTGCACAATGCGCCATACACACAACTGTGTACGAGAAAATCCATGCACTCCTATGAACGATGCATTTATGGTTCTTTTCATCCCCCCAACCACTTATGGACTAGCTCCCAACTTGATTTGACCTTCAAATCTGAGTGAAATCCTAATGGGGGGCTGGTCAAGGACCAAAGGGTGCCCTAAAGGGCCCCTTGTTCACACTAAGAACCAGTTGAATTTTTCCTTGAAGAAATGCTATAAGTGGAGTCCATGGGTGCACTAAGAAACCAATATATTCATAGTATTGTTATGATGCCTAATTTCTCCCTTGATAATCCTCTTTTCTTCTAGGAGCATTCTAGCATCATTGCAATAGGACATTCCACTCACCTCTTGAGGGAATAGGCATTGATTTTCTTCATCATTTGTCATTTTTCTTCCATTGTAAGAAGAGCTCTCCATTAGGGAACTCAAGATCCCTCCCAAGGAGGAAGAGGGGACCCATAAGTCCTCATTTTGCTCTATGGTGTTTTTCCAACTAATATAGTTATCCATTGGTGGCATAATCTTGGTCATTGGTTAATTGTTTATGGTTCTAAAAGTTTCTTATGCATTCTAATTTTTATTTCCTTAGTTGTTTTAGTTTTATTACTTGTTTATTTCATGTGTTTGGCTTGTTTAATCCACTCACTAACTTCTGTCTTGTCTAGAAGGACCAACTAGACATGCACGTGCCATTGTTTTTCTCACCCAAGTGACGAAAGAGGCACAACAAGGATGTCTACTTCTTCACCTGTTGCTTTGTTGTTGCAAATGGATGGTCCAATCTGAGTTTTGATTCTGAATTGAGATTTATTCTTGGCTTCTACAAAATTAATTTCATCTGAATTTATCATCTGCGTTATGTACTCCAATGCAAAAATCCTCATTGGGAGGTATTTAGGCAACTTGTATGGTGGCATCTCACACCCATACACCCTAATTTCTGTATAATTCTGGTATAAATACCAGTCACCTGTCTTGGCTTGTTCAGTTAGATGTAACACCTTCTGAATTTCTTCACTAACCCTGGGTTCTGTGCTGCTTCTCAGTAAACGAGTAGCTGGATAGATGAACTGATCAATGAAATCTTTGAAGTTGTACTCTACTGCGTTCTTTCTCACCAATGAAGTCCAAAATATGATTGACTGTGGGATTCCTTTTTCATTTATCTTTTGGAGTGAAAAACTAAGCCTTTCTGCATGACAAAATAGGAACATATAAACCAGAATTGAAGAATATTTGAATATCCCTTCAGTTGGAAACTTAAGGAATTATTCATGAATGCTATCAGCTAAGAATTGACTGAAATTAAACTTCACAGAAACCTTTTCTTTTGTAGAGAAAATGGACAGAAAACCTAAAATAGGTTCATCTACCCATTCATCAGAATAATAAGCTAACAGACATGAGAGCATGGAGATAATTTGGTTAGCTTTCTCTGTGAAAATAGAAGAGGGGTATGGTGGATTTTTCTTAGGTAGTTGGGCATCTTCAGGAAGGAAAATCTCAAAAATTTGGGCTCTTTGGGGAAAAGTCAATTTATGATACAATTTGTTTAGGGCTTCGACAAAGAAAGGGGTGGTGGAGTCACTTTGAGGTATCTGTAGCAATTGGTCAATGGTTGTAGGGGTAATTGTAAAAATAATCTCACCAGTGGGAGAGGTTATGGATCTTTGGTTTGGAAGATAATTAGCTTGGCATTTGAGGACAAATTCAGGGAAAAGGTAAGTTTGGGGAAACATGTAAAGGGGAAAATTGGATGCCCAGAGTCCAATTTCATCGATTTGGTTGTGGAAAGTTTCCTTTATCCAATAGTGTAATTCAAAGAAATTGAATTCTCACCTTAGCTCTGCAACTTTGTAGTTTATGTTTGCCAGAGGAATGTGGTCCAGGTCGATTGGAGGGGAATCATTGGATTTCCAGAGGTGTCGAAAGACTTGCCTTTGGGAGTCATAATTGTCAAATTAATAGTAGAATGATTTGGAACGTTGAAATTATCAGAAAAATAGCTCTCCTATTGAAGGTAAGAGGTGGCGGTGGTAGTTTGACAACTATCTTGTGTAACATACCCTGCCAGTCATAGGATGAGGTATGCTACCTGCAAGCCCACCCTTGGACCTCTTTCTCATACCGATACCTTCTTTATTTATTAAAGATTCATAAGATAAGATAATTAATGACATGCACATTAATATCCAACAAGCATGCATGTTCTAAAGATTCAATTAACAATAATTAAATATACAACGGAAAAAAATTCATACACAGATAATAATATCACAATGAAGAGCACTTATATTTATGAAAGATGACACCAACTGGCTGCATACCAAGGATGTTTCACCCAACCGTAGACACTATTACTCCAACTCTCAACAAAAATGTCACCCTCGAGACAGGGCTATGAATCCACAAGGATGGTTCCATAGTGAACTTGGCTTCACAAACCAGTCATCTCTCAAGATCTCAAAGGCTTCCCAACACTCACAAAAATCCAAGTACCTAAGTCTCTTCTACCCAGATTTCACCACCTGAGAGAACGAACCTCCACCTTTCTTTTCCACGCAGTCCCTAAGGTAGTCCTTCTCCTTATTCGGGCCTCCAGTGAAACTGGTCTAGAATCGCAATGCTGGAACTTTCAAGACTCGCAGCTATGAGCCATGTTGGACACAGGCCACTGCATCTCAGACATGCAGGCCTCAAGGCACGAATGGATCACACCAACGACCACTACAACCAACTATCCCGTGGCTAATTCTTTCGTTGTTTGGTCCCCCTTCCTGAGACCAATACGCAGGTGATGATGGATGGAGGAGGTAGGTAAGTTCATGGGAGTGTGTGAGGTTAAGAATGAGGTAACACAAAGGTGACAGAGAAAACAAGCCAATGAAAAACCCCACAATCAGACTAGGGGTAGGTTTAAGTATGTTCGTGGGGAAAACAAGAACCTCCTGGCCTCCCCAAGAATCTCACGTAACCGATTCCCCCCTTTAGGAAAAAAAGTAATTAACATAGGAATAAACATTTAGCCTCTCAATCCCCCTCTCTTGTTGAATCATATACCTCTATAACTCTATTCCTTGTCCATCTAGAAGCCAACAATGTGTTTATTATTAATAATGATCTAAGCATTACATTTCTTGGGAATACTGGCCCTTTAAATAATTGTTTGGGCACTCAGACCTCTCAACATTCTAACAATACATTATTTAAAATGGGGGTTCACAACCTGGGGTGTTACATCCCCTCCCCCTTATTTTGGTACTGTCCTCAGTGCATATACAAAATAGATATCAAAATCTCAAATTTATTCAAAAAGATGCGGGTACTCTGCCCGCATGGCATCTTCATGCCCTGTTGGCACAGGGGCAGACCCAGGGTTCAATGCTACAACAAAGCACCAACAAAACCCTAACTACTGACCCTTTCGACAACACTTATGAAGTAGATGAATTCTTACCCAAGGTAGAGGCAGGGGTGGTTGCAGAACTCAGATTTCTGCAACCTTAGCTGGGACATAGAACTATGATTCTAACACCTTAAGAGAGCACTTAGTTATTACAGTTCCTTAATATTTAGCCTTAGTTCACAACACAACTAAACCCTAACAACATATCAACACAATATTCACACAGATCCAATAGATTCAATCACTAAGCATACCAACAGAGATCAGATCTAGCATTCGTTCACATTATTCAGCACTAAGATACCATATCAGATTCATCTATCATCTAACAATGCACTAAGCATATAAAAAAGAGATCATTCATAAAGAACAAATCATTCATAACATAGGATATACGTGGTTCACCCCCTCCCTGGGGCTACATCCACCAAATCTTCATCTTCTTTATTATCTTCTTTCAATCTTCTTACATGCACAAAGCCTCCAAATCAACTCCGCAGAGGACAGGGGATATGCGCACCTCGCCTRATCCTCCTTCCATGAGTAGATCCAAGCATAGATCCTTACATAGTATTTTACAATCTCTTGCACTTAGCCTTGCAAGTCTCACATAGTGCGCACAAAGCCAAATCACATAGATCTACTTTTTCACTTTGTTAGGGTCCTAACCCGCACATAGGTAGAGAAATATATTCGGATGTAATAAAGGTCAATATTAATAAGGCCTTTCAATAAAATAGAATAAGGCGGATGTAAGAAGACCTAATAGAATCTTTCACTTCTAGAAGGATCTTCCTCTAGATGCTTCTCTTGATATACATATTTAGTATAAATAAGGGTCGAGGGTATAAAAACCCTATCTTGGAGATTATTGTAATAGAGCGCTGCTTGACTGGAGGTTTCCCCCTCGAAGAGGCCCATGAACATTGATTTCTGAATCAAAGTGTTATTTCTGTTGTTGTTCTTATATCATTTCTGTGTTATTGTGGAGATTATGCTGGTTATATTACTGTTATTCTGCCATTTTTAGCATTTTATTTCTGTTCTGCATACTTTTTATATCTGATATATTACAAGTGGTATCAGAGCACTTTCCTTGGCATAAATTGTGGGAATTTTTTTTCAGGGTAGATACGTATTCCAACATCTTTAAGCCACATAGATCTGTCATTATGCACATAAACCCGCGGTTGAGGGATTCATACATGTAGGAAATACAAGTGGTTCTTAAGTGGACATCTGTTGGCCACACTTGTAACCCCTGTTGGTACCCCTTTGAGTGGTAGCGCATCAGACAACACCTGTGTACGGATCGACCTAGATTTCCTGAAGCCCTCTTTATATAAACCAATCGGTCGTCTGACTGCTATAGTTCCACCGAGAACAACACTTGGGAAGATACTCTCTAGTACCTAAGTAGTCGGGTAGTACGACTAAGGGTACGGTCTATCCTCCTTAGTTAGTGCCCTGAGATATTGGTCCGAGTACTATTGTTGGACCCTGCATGTATATAAGAGAGTTATATCACAGGGCAAACCCTTGTCTGTATAACCCTTGAATACCTAACCCTTGGGGGGATAGAAACATAAACAAATTAAAACAGACAAGATCTGTTGCCGTGCAACTGTGTTCATGTTGTCAAATCACTACACTTTTATTACTGGTTAAGCATTTTGGGATTTCATCACTACTGTATTCTTCAGATCGGAGTATAACTCCGC
>ML780803.1:51593-69450 GCA_009831015.1 Picea engelmannii
CCCCTTTTCAGTTCACCTATCCTCATGGCCCATACCCATAGCCAAGACCTGGAAGCTTGCTTCAACACCTTACAATTTGGTCTCCTCGAGACCCAAAAAGAAGTAAAACAACTCAATGCCAATGTTGCCTCCATGGATACAACCATCAATACAACCATAAATACAACCATGCAGTCCTCAATGGAGGAATTCAAACAAGAACTAACCACCCAGCTTGAATTTGTTTTTTCATCACTCTGCACCAAACTGAAGATCCCTACAGATGACCCTTTCTCTGACGCACCTCCAAAGACTGAAGGTGAACATTCCTCCCATTCCCATACCTTTCAGCACCATCACTTTCAATGTGACCTACACCTTCCGCGGGTGGATGTGACCAAATTTGATGGCTCGGACCCCACTGGTTGGGTAACCCAAATGGAACATTATTTCTCTTTATATGGCATTACAAATGACTTGGCCAAACTCCGGTATGGTGTTCTCCATCTAGATCAAGAATGTTGGCAATGGAAAAAAACTTCCCGTCAAGGGTATATTGCTTGGAACCAATTTGTGACTGAGCTTTATGAGTGATTTGACACTGACACCAACCATTTGGGCCGTTTGGCAAAATTGAAACAATCAATAACAATAGAAGACTTCATAGCTGCCTTTGAGCGCCTGGCTTTTCAAACAGAGGGCATGACTGATGCTTTCTTTCGAGAGTGTTTTATCAATGGCCTCAAGGAGGATATTTGGGCCCATGTCCTCACGGCTCAACCCTCGAGTTGGGTGGAGGCTACTAAAAGAGCTAAAGAAGAACAACAGGTTGTATCCTCTCAAAAACGAAAATCCTCCTTTATCCCTCACCCTAAACTCGTAAATCCCACTACTCCCTCTGCCCCATTAAAGATCCAAAAATTGACCAGGGTTGAAATGGCTGAATGCCAACTCAAAGGCCTTTGTTATAATTGTGATGACACATATTTCCCAGGCCACAAGTGTAAGGAACAAAAGATTTTTATGGCCATCTCCGAGGATATTTCAGAAGAGGATGTTGAAACTCCCCTTGTGTCCGAGTCACCTGAAATTACTGACACAACCCCTCCCTCAGACCCTCCCAAAGTGGAACTGGTCATTTCCCTCAATGCTCTCACTGCCTTCTCCTCTCCCCAAATCCTCAAGTTAATCAGTTACATGAAGCATAGGAAGGTCATCATTCTGATTGATAGTGGAAGCACCCATAATTTTATTCATCACCGCATTTCCCAAGAAACTCATTGCTACATCCATGCCGTCAACAATTTCCGAATCATGATTGCCAATGGTGGTTCAATGAAATGTGGAGGGCACTGTGAAAATGTCCATCTCCAAATCGGTGACTACCACCTAAAATCCCATATGTTTTCTATCGACATGGGCGGTTGTGACATTGTGTTGGGTGCAGAATGGCTAAGGACTTTGGGTCCCATTCTTATGGATTTTAAGGAATTAACCATGAAATTTGACCAGGAAGGCCACCAATATAAATTCCAAGGCATCACTACTGGTTCACCTGAGGTCATTAGTTCCCATCACATGGAAAATCTGCTAAAAAAAGGTCATTCTAGTGTCATTGCCCAACTCCATGCCATACAAGCAACAGAGACACCCCCGGTGCCGCAAGACCTCCAAGACCTCCTTTCTAAACATCAAATGGTATTTTCCACTCCCCAAGGACTCCCTCCTTCCCGCACTATTCATGATCATTCCATTCCCCTTGTACCCGAAATCCTTCCTCCCAATATTTGTCTGTATCGCCACCCCTTTTCACAAAAAAATAAAATTGAGAAAATGGTCCAGGAACTCCTTAATGCAGGCGTTATCTGCCCTAGTACGAGCCCTTACTCTTCTCTTGTAGTCATGGTCCTGAAGAAAGAAGGTTCTTGGAGAATGTGTCCTGACTTCTGTGCCCTCAACAAACTCACCATTAAAGACAAATTTCCCATTCCTGTCATTGATGACCTCCTGGATGAATTGAGTAGCACCCAATTCTTTACTAAAATTAATCTTTGCTCAGGCTATCACCAGATACGTATGAAAGAGGTACACATTCAAAGTCGCTCTGAATGTCAATTTGCAGAAAGGGATTAGGTGTTTCTGCGACTGCAACCATACAAGCAAACTTCCCTCAAGGCTGAGCATTGTCAGAAGCTAACGCCCAAATTTTATGGTCCTTATACAGTTCTCAAGTGTGTGGGACAAGTCACCTATTAGTTAGCTCTACCCAGTCATTTGAAGCTATATCCTATTTTTCATGTTTCATGATTAAAGAAGGTGATTGGAACTAGGTGCCAAATTCAAGCCAACCTTCCCGAATTAGCTGAAGAAGGATCCATTTGGCTACAGACATAAGTAGTTTTGGATCAGCGTGAGCATTGCCTACATCAAAGAACTATCAAGGAAGTGCTAGTCCTGTGGAAAGATACAACTCCAGCAGATGCCACTTGGGAACCAACTACCATTCTGCAATAGTTTCCACATCTCAAGCCTTGAGGACAAGGCTATTTTTAAGGGGGCGGACATGTTAGGGTCCTAACCCGCACATAGGTAAAGAAATATATTCGGATGTAATAAAGGTCAATATTAATAAGGCCTTTCAATAAAATAGAATAAGGCGGATGTAATAAGACCTAATAGAAGCTTCCACTTCTAGAAGGATCTTCCTCTATATGCTTCTCTTGATAGAAATATTTAGTATAAATAAGGGTCGAGGGTATGAAAACCCTAGCTTGGAGATTATTGTAATAGAGCACTGCTCGACTGGAGGTTGCCCCCTCGAAGAGGCCCGTGAACATTGCTTTCTGAATCAAAGTGCTATTTCTATTTTTGTTCTTATATCATTTCTGTGTTATTATCGAGATTATGCTGGTTATATTACTGTTATTTTTCCATTTCTAGAATTTTATTTCTGTTCTGTATACTTTTTATATCTGGTATATTACACACTTAGAAACAATGGCTCACACTGACTAGTCACTACTAGTCACTAGTCACTACTTCTTACATCGTCTAGACTTCTATTTATACGTTACAACATAGGCCTAAGCATGGGTAAACCCATGGGGTGACATTTCCATTCCCATTACATAATCCCAAAACCCAAAAATCCCTAAAAATGGGCCGAGATCCCGCGATCTCCACTTCAACTTGCGCTCCACCTTCGACAGCCTGTCGAAGTCCCAAAATGGTAAAAAATGACCAAGGATCCTCAAAAATTGGTCAAGGGACAACATGAACCCAAAAATCACCTGTGACTCATCCCGATTCACTATGCTCTAGGTAACTCTGCTTCAAAATCTTTGAGCTTGGCTCGAGCTGCTTCGACCTGTTGTTGTGCCACGACCTCTTGCTCAGTGAACTCTTGGATTACTGCTTTGTTGACAAGTCCCTCTAAGCACTATTTAGTTGTAGTCACGACTTGTTCCAATTCTTCTCCTCAACCTTCAATCTCTATGAATAGTTGGCAAGCCTCATCCTGTATTGGTTGGAGCCTCTGAGTTACTTCCATGGATCTGATCTGAATGGTGTGAACCTGTTGCTGGGCAGTGCGATGTTCTTGCGATAGCTTCATCCTCTCAATGGATGAGAGGGGCTTCAAATGCGCTTGTACTATTTCTTCTTGCTGCTTCACTTTCTGGAGCTGTGACAAAAGTTCCTTCAATTCGGGATCCTCGGTGAGTCGCTCATAAGTTTGGGCATTGTGATCACTCAATTTTTTACATTCCATGGAGAGGCCCTTGATTCTTTCAACTGTGCCTCAGGAAATCACTTCTCTTTGATCTCACACATCCTGCAGAGTACTGGGCACTGTTCTTAGCTCCAGATATGTGATTCTCTACTGAAGCTACTGGATGGTTTTTGCGAACTATTCTACTTGGTGTTCTACTGGTTCTCCCTCCTTCTTCTCTAAGCCCGTCACAAAGAGAAGTTCTCTGTTGACTACTTCTTTTACTCCAACCTGATTTGTGAGCAAATTTTCTTTCTCCTGTTGGATCTGCGCTCTCTCTTCTTCAAACTTCAGTTGAAGAGCATCCTTCTCCTGTTACGCAATCCTGCGTTGCTCTATAACTTCCTCCTGTGCTTGTTTTAAGGCCATTGTGGCCTGTTCTTTCTTAGCTTGTGCTCGATGAAGGAAAGCTTTAGTCACATCAGCTAGTCTATAGAGTTGAGCAGGCTCATCTCCCAACTCTGGTTCTTTTGAGGGTGGGGGTGAAGTGGACACTACGCGGCTCAAAAAAAGGGCTTGCTGTACACCTCTTGGTTCTTCTTCAATTATATCATACATGGATTCTTTTTTTTCTTTGTTTCTTTGCAAAATCTCTTCTGAGGCACCTCCTACAACTGAAATAATGAAGTCGAAGTCATCGACTGTGAGTACATTTTGCATCTTTGGCTTATTGGATTTGGAATTCTTCCGTGATGAAGGTTTCATGGGGGAAAGCTTCCTTTTATTAGATGGATCAGTATCATTAGGGAGGTTCTGTGGCGGTGTTACTTTGCCTTGATTATCTTCTTCTTCTTCTTTTTCCTCTTTGTTCACTTCGTCATCACCTCCTCCGCTAGGTGACTTGGATGCGATCTCTTTTGATGAGCTGTTTACTTCTTGTACATATTGTGTTTTCTTCTTCTTGTTGCTACTTGGGGCATCATACTCTTCTTGAGTAACCACTAGGTTTCCAATGAGTTCTGGATCAGACAACTCTGCGGGGTCAGCATGGATAAGGGGTTCTGTAGACCAGTCTTTAATGATTTATTCTAGGTCCTCTGTAGTGAGCTTGTAGTAGTACTGAAGTTATTCTTTACTTTCATCATCACACATAGTAATATAAATAAAATGCCTATCTACGCATAACTTCATAAGCGAATTGAACTTGTCTAATGTTTTCAACGTCATACGAGGGAAGGACTCAATAGCCTACCTAAGCTGCAGATAGTAGGTATGAAATACTATGCTTGACTACCAATTCTTTTCCCATATAGATCAAATACCAGAGCGTGGTGAAATTCACAATGAGTGACTCAAATGGCTCGATCTCAGGGAAGTTCGCACCTTCTGACATCTCCCAAGCAGTAAACGTGATGAGGATCAAGAGCCAGCTAAAGTGAAACTCATAGCCCTAATCCTGAGCTTCGTGACAATCCAGTTTGAGCTAGTTAACTAGGTACTTCACCCAATTCATCTGTAGGCCTTCTACACATTTCCCAGCGAGGTCAATGAAAAACCTTGTAACCTGCGTGGGCCTGTTATTTCTTACTAGCTTTCCTACAATTAATTGGAATACTAGGCGCACTACTCCATTCTAGATGGAGTATACTTTGTAGCCTTGCATTCCCTTCTCAACATCGTCGTAAGTTTCTTTAATTGTCTGTGCCAAGGCATGGTCTTTAGCTTTTCTTGGGTATAAGTATTATGGGTCTGGTACCTGCATGCGTAGTCTGGTGATCCTATGGATCAACGCCAGATCGACAGTGATAAGTCTGTCCAACCACACCATCGAAGTTCAAATTATGGAATCCTTCCTTCTACGTAGTTCCTTCTGGAATTTTCTGTAACTTTTCTATCTTTTCTTTCTTCTTATTGAGATTTCTAGCCTTCTTCTTGATGATATTCATCTCAATATTCCTCTTTCCATTCTGACCTTCTCTGGGTATAATAACTTTTCACTGTTGATGGTCTTTACTAGGGTTTAAGGGAAATACTTCTTCTCTGTCTGGTGTAGGTTCTGTACTCTCCTGTACAGATAGGTGTCTCAAGTCATCGTGTGTACTTTCAACCTTGACATCCAATTTTATAGTTCTAAATAACTTCGACTTGTTCTCTTGTTCTTCAATCAAATGTGCGATCCTCCTAGTCACAAAATCTTTTAATTATTGCTTCTTCTGCTCTAAGACTTCCTCTTCTTTTCTTCTGGCTTGATCCTTTTCGATCCAAGGTTTTCCTAGTAACATAGAAAATGGGGCGCTGTTCTCAATAAATTTAACAACCTCAAAATCTTCTTTTGTCGAGGTCACATGAGCAGTCATAGATATATGGGTAAGTCTTCCACATAGGGTTATCAACTTTCCTCTAAATAATCCTATTCCTCCCAATGAAGGAATCATAGCAGGATTTCCTAAAATTTCCCAAGTTCTTTCTGTCATGATATTCACCTGTGTTTCCTCATCCAGAATGCAGTCAATGTCAAAGTCTCCTATTCTTGTTTCTATGCGAATATCTCTGGTAAGTTGATGTTTCTATGATCATCCAGGGTTTCTTTCATTTGCAATAGTATAGTTTCTGATTCTTTCTGGGGTTCTTCCATGATCTTAGTTTCTTGATATTCCTTAGGGTTTTCTTGTCTCATATTCATTCTTTCAACCTTATCAATCATTCTAGGGAAATCCAGAACTTCATGATCCATATATTTACAACAAAGACAACTGGGTCTTCTACCAGGGAATTCCTTAGCAAGATGTCATGGTCTTCTACAACTATAACAAAGAGTTAATCCTCTCTTTCTCTTAAATGATCCCCATATTTTCCTGTATTGCGCACTAGGATCATGGTAGCTAAACTGCAAAAAATTCTTTCTAGGATCCTGCATCCATTTGTTAGTCCAAACATTATTTCTATGCATAGGAATAACATATCTTTCACTATTCTTACTAGATCTACTCATATCAAGTCTTCTTTCTTCTAACTGTGCCCTAATTTTAAGGCTAGGACAAAATTTATCAAACATACCTAGATCCATATTTTTGAAACAAAAATTTCTACTTATCTTACCTTTTCAATCAAAATTTCTCACTATTCTTACCTTTCTCAGAGCACAAAGCTTCAAGATATTACCTCTTTTATTTAGATCAGACTTCTCTTCTTAGCATAGAGCTTCACAATCCAAGTAGAGTACTACGCACTAGGGAAATATATCTATGCATGGAGCTTTCATAGTTTTGGGTCAGAGCTTTTCACATAGCTTCTTCGTCCTTAGTTCCCAACAATCACAGTTTTAGTTCAGATATTTTCACATAGCTTCTTCTTCCTCAATTCCCATCAATCACAGTTTCAGTTCATATCTTCACACAAGGATTCTTCTTCCTCAGTTCCCAACAATCACAGTTTTAGTCCCGACATTGTAACCATTTGTTGGCACATGGGCAGACCCAGGGTTCAATGCTACAAAAAAACACCAACAAAACCCTAACTATGGACCCTTTCGACAACAACTGCGAAGCAGATGAAGTCTCACCAGAGGTAGATGCAGGGGTGGTTGCAGGACTCAGATGTCTGCAACCTTAGCTGGAACACAAATATGTGATTCTAACACCTTAACATAGCACTTAGTTATTATAGTTCCTTAATAATTATCCTTAGTTCGCAACGCAACTAAACCGTAACATCATATCGACACAATATTCACACAGATCCAATAGATTCAAGAAGTAAGCATAACAACATAGATCAAATCTAACAATCATTCACATTATTCAACACTAAGCTATCATATCAGATTCATCTATCATCTAACAGTGCACCTAGCATATAAACAAGAGAGAAATCATAAAGAACAAAGCATTCATAACATAGGATATACGTGGTGAACCTAATATTGACTCTTCGTCTTCTTTATTAGTTTCTTTCAATCTTCTTACATGCACAAAGCCTCCAAATCAACTCTGTAGAGGACAGGAGATATGCGCACCTCGCCCGATCCTCCTTCACCGAGTAGATTTAGGCACAGGTCCTTACATATTCTTTTACAGTCGCTTGCACTTAGCCTTGCAAGTCTCACATAGTGCGTACAAATCCAAATCACATAGATCTACTTTTTCACTTAGCAACAATGGCTCACACTAACTAATCACTACTAGTCACTACTCAATACTTCTTACATCGCCTAGAATTCTATTTATACATTACAACATATTCCTAAGCATGGGTAAACCCATGGGACGACATCCCCATACCCATTACATAAGCCCAAAACTCAAAAATCCCTAAAAAGGGGCCGAGATCCTGTGATCTCTGCTTCGACTTACGCTCCACCTTCGACAGCATTTCGAAGTCCCAAAATGGTAAAAAATGATCAAGGATCCTCAAAACTTGGTCAAGGGCCAACATGTTACCAGGTAGAATCTTCAAGACCGTAGTAGGTCCACTGAAATTTTACCAGCTCTATAACTCGATTCCAGAGCATTTTTACCTTTCTATCCATTACCCGTGCTGGCTGAACCTTAAAGTCTCCCTCCATCTCTACCTGAATCAGATGCCAATCAATAACATGGTTGGGATCATGTACATATTTATTTAGTAAAGATACATGAAATACATTATGCACATTCATGGAAGCAGGTAATGAAAGCATGTATGCAACTAGCCCTATTCTATCCAATATTTCAAATGGACCATAGAATCTGGTTGCCAGCTTTGTACAACTACCCAATTTCAAAGAAAATTTCTTGGGATTCACTTTCAAAAGTACATGCTCCCCTACTTTAAATTCTCTATCTGTCCTGTTCTTATCTGCATAAATTTTTTGTCTATATTGAACTGCCTTTAAATTCTGCTTAATCTTGACCACCTGGTCTTCCATGTCCTTGAGCAACTTCGACCCAAGTACCACTCTATCTGCTGGGTTGTCCCAACTTACTAGAGTATTTCATTTCCTACCATACAAGGCTTCAAATGGGCTCATTCTCAATGAATCTTGATACCCATTGTTATATGCAAACTCAACCAAGTGTAAGTAATCGTCCCACTTAGATGGCTTATCCATCACACACAATCTCAACATGTCTTCAATTATTTGATTTACTCTATCTGTTTTCCCATTTGTTTGGGGGTGATATGTTGCGATAAAGTTTATATTTGTGCCAAATCCTTTAAAAAATCCCCTCCAGAAGTTGGAGGTAAACTTTGTATCTCCATTCGAGACAATTGTCCTAGGTATCCCATGCAACCTAGCAATTTCTTTCATGAAAATTTCTGCAATATTAGCTGTTGTATGCGTTGTCTTCACAAGCAAAAAATGAGCAGCCTTTGTTAATTTGTCAACCACCACCATGATTGAATCATGTTTCTTATTCATTTTGGGTGGTCATATTATGATATCCATGTTTATCACTTCCCATTTCTTCTCTGGAATTGGCAATGGCTGCAACAAACCCGATGGGTGCCTATGCCCAACCTTCATCTTTTGACATTCCATACATTGAGCAATGTAATCGGCAACATCCTTCTTCATTCCCGACCAAAATAACTGGCTTCTTACTACTGTAATTGTTTTCTAGTAACCGTGATGTACAACATAAGGAACATCATGCATTTCCTTTAGTACCAAATTCCTCAGTTCTCCAGAACTAGGAACATAGATTCTATTTTTATGCATGAGTAATCCATCTTCCTTTATCTCATACTCCGTTATTTTCTTCTGTACATATCCTTGCTGTAAGTTTTCCTTTACCTGTAGGCAATGCTGATATATAACAAGACCATCTAAAATTCTTCTCTTCAAGTCTGACTAATGCATACTGACAACAATAGCATGCATGAGATGCACTCTCCTACTAAGTGCATCGACAACTTTATTCTCATTTCCCTTGATATGATTGATATCGAAGTCATACTTACTTAAAAATTCTAGCCATCTTGTTTGCCTGGCATTCAAGGTCGACTGCTCAAATAGATACTTCAGAACAATGTTGTTTGTTCTTAATTTGAATTTATTCCCCATGAGATAATGCCTCCACATCCTCAAGTCATGAACAATGGCAACAAGTTCAGTGTCATGCATGGCATAATTCCTCTCATGTTCCTTAAGATTTTTGGACTCATATCCAATGACATGTCCATTTTGTGGGAGGATTCCCAAAGTCCTTCCTTACAAGTGTCTGTACATACCACAAAACTTTCATTTGGGTCAAAAATATTTAACAAAGGTGCACTAGTAAGTAATTCCTTCAACATATTAAAATTCTTTTCACACTTGAGTGTCCTTTCAAATTTAATTCCCTTCTTTTGCAAAGAAGTGATGGGATGGGAAATCTTAGATAACCGTACTATGAACCTTCTGTATTAGCCAACTAATCCCATAAAATATCTGACGTTTGACACATTTATAGGTGTTGGACACCCTCTAATGGCTTCGATATTCTTTGGGTCTACTGTTATGCCCTGCTCTGAAATAAAGTGTCCCAAGTAATGCATCTTCTTTTTATAAAAGGAACGCATACACCTGATGTTGTCTCAGTAATTGCAATACCAATATTAAGTGATGTTAATTCTCCTCTTCAGACTTAGAATATATAAGTATGTCATCCAGGAATACTATGACAAACTTGTCCAAATAATTTATGAATATGCCATTCATTAAGCACATGAAGACAATTGGTGCATTTGTAAATCCAAATGGCACCACTAAAATTCATAATTCCCATACCTGGTCCTAAAGGTTGTCTTATGAATGTCTTCTTCCTTGATTCTTACCTAATGGTATCCTGCCCTCAGGTCAATCTTTGAAAATATCTTTTCCCCTCTCAGCTGATCAAAGAGGTCATCAATTCGGGGTAGCAGATAATTTTTCTTTATAGTGTACTTGTTCAGCTGTCGGAAGTCAATACACAGCCTCAAGGTTCCATCCTTCTTTTTGACAAAAAGTACTGGTGCTCCCCAAGGCGAAACACTTAGACATATGTACCCTTTCTTCAACAATTCCTCCAACTGCATTTGTAACTCTTTTAACTCTGGTGTGCTCATTTTGTAAGGTGTTTTTGACACCGGGGTAGCTCCTGGCACTAAATCAATTGACAAATCTATCTCCCTTCTTGGTGGCAATCTAGGTATCTCTTGGAATACATCTTCAAATTCCCGTAGTACCAAGCAATATTCAAATCTTAGCCCCTTCATATTATATGGCTCTTCCACATGAGCTGCATACAATTGACATCCTTTTCTAAAACATCTTTTCAGCTGTAAGGCCAAAATCTCCCTTATAGAGATGGGTTTTGGATCTCCTTTCACAATGCTCTATTTTCCATTTCCATAAAGACATGTAAATGTCTTGTTATAACAATATAGGAAAACATGATGCTTTTCCAACCAATCCATCCTAATCAGAGCATCATAAGACCCCAATAGTATGATATTTAGATCAATACTAGTATTCATGTAATTAAGACTTATGGAACAAATTCTGACCATATCATAGATTCTTTTTTTGGTTCCAATGGCTAACTGAACCAAACTTGATTTTCCAAGTTTAATTTTCTCCAAGTGTAATTTATCCACTATCTTAGGATCAATGTAGCAATGAATTGCTCCTGGATCAATCAAAATAAAAACATGTTGATTTATGATCTTACCTTTCACCTCGATCATATTGGACTGGTACTATGCTTGTCGATCATTTAAAGCTGCATATATTCTTCCCATATATTCGACTGTTGTGGCCTCTTGGATGTTGTGCACAGTCTTCACTCTGTCTTTTCTGTGTGGGCAATCCTTGTATAGGTGATCTTCCTTGCATCCCCAACATTGGATTGGTGGTCTTCCCCTTTTTCCCAGGGAATATTCCTTCTTGAAATATCCCTTAGCATACTGATCTTGATGATTTCTATTAGGCTCATTCCTATTGAAGGGAGGTTTGAATCCTTTCCTCCTTTGATCAGACTTCACATTTTTCTTGTCCTTCCAAGATTTATGTAGGGATTCTCTTCTCTAGCCTTGCTCATACATGTATTTAGCCTTCCTGATGGCCTCAGTCAAGGTCTTGGGTTCATCATACTTGATATTTTCCTTATAAAAGGATGGAAATCCACTTATTAATCTATGTATTTTCACTTTCTCATCACCAATGAACCTGACATATTTTAACAATCCCAAGAACTTCTTCTCGTACTCTGCCATAGTCATGCTTCTCAACCTGAGTTCAAAGAACTCCTTCATTTTCTTGTCATAGAAATACTTTGAGAGGTACTCCTTCTGGAAGTACTTCTTGAAATGTTTCCAAGTGATCCTACTTTCATTAACATGCTCCACTTGCCTCAGTTGGTACCACCACACTGTAGCACTCTTTGAGACACAATACGTAGCTAAAAAGGAGCTGCATGACTTTTGACCTGTAATTCAGAAAACCTACATGAAAATGCATCAAGTTGATGCAACAACATATTCCGATTGGAACTTGTTGGTCGACGCCAAGCCAAGGGAATATAGCAAAGAGAAAACACAACATTTTCTTGCAGAGGCATCACTCATCACCCAGAAATGGCAAGACAAAGTTGGACGCTTTCAAGAAGTGAATCAACGAGCCTTAGAGTTAGTACCAGAGTTGGGCCCTTCATTTGAGGAGGTAAAAGAAGAGAAAGAAAAGACAAAAGATCCCAAGGAAGAAGAAAATATGGACAAGGGAAAGCAACAGATGCTCCTAGAGGATGTGAAGGAACCAAGCACTTGACTCGAGGGCGAGTCAAGGATTGTGGTCGGAGCCTGTTAGGACCTTCATTTTTGGATAAGGAATTGTGCAAGTTTTGACTGAGCACGAGTTTCACAAGCTTCATCAGAGTCCTGGAGAAAGAGAAACCAAAAAGAGTTGCAAAAGTCAGTGCAATGCCAGCTAAGCAACACATGATTGAAACATAACAAGAAAGCGTGCAAGCTGAGAAGGAAGACACAACCCAACTTATATATAGGGATAAACATAATTGTAAAAGGGTTGGCCATGATTATTGTAAAAGGGTTAGTCGGCTTGTGGTTGAGTCGATTGATTTAGTCATTCTTGTTGTTGTTAACCGGTCAGATTAGTTTTTGATGATCATTGTAAGTCAAGCGAAGTCAAGTCCTGAGTCTGTAATGAATTTGATCTATCAGTTTGAGAATTGAAGCTCTACGACTTGAGTCCAGAGCCAAGAGTTTGTACAACACACTGCCGTGTAATTCTAAGTCTGTAATGAGAGAAAGATTCCAAAGATAATATGAAGAAGGACCTCAATTTTAAAATATGATGTGTCTCTGTGTGTTTACTTATGCATTACAATGTCTCCTTATGGCTTATGAGGTCTAGTTGATGGTTCTACGTTTAAGCTTGCTAGTGATGTAAGTAGGTTCAATTCTTTCACATGTATGTTTAAAACCTATTCATGGATCTTGCATAAGATCAGGAATAAGTCTTGAAGGCTCTATGGATCCTCTCAAGTCTTTTCCCTAACCTCCCCTATCTATTTGTCTCAGCAGTGCTTCAGGTGAGACTTCTTCTCTTCGGAGGAGATGAAAATGCAAATTTTCTAGAATAAACAATAACTTTTTTTGGTAACCTGAGAAGGACCCTGGTATGATAAAACTCATGCCAAAAAAATGGTGAAGGACCCCTTGCATCAGCCACCCCCTGCACCCACGTAGTGGTCAAAGCCAACACTATCATTGATATTCAGGATGACCCGGAGCTCGAAACACTTCCATCCACATTTGTCACCGAGTAGCCCCCATCACCTCCACCACCCCAATCACCAAACCCCACCACCACTAGTCCACTCCAGACCACAACCCCAAAGCCGATGCAACTCGATCAACCAGAAATAGTGGAGCGAGGACTCCGAGGAATAACCCAAGAGTCATCCAAATCAACATCAAAAGTTTCTGGTCCAGACCCCAAAGCATCAGAGCTGAGCATGAAGCTGAATGATCCGAATCCAGACACCTAGGAACAACAACCCGAGTCTTTAGTGCAAGAAAAAGATGCCCGAACTAGAGAGGAGCTGGAAGATGAAAGAAACCAACAAATCACCTCACCAACCAAGGGTGAGGGTGCCCAAGAAATCAAGGTGCATGAAGTAGAAGAAACATAATATCCATAGATACCAGATGCTTATAAGGAACCATAATCAACAATCAGGCATGATATGACATCCACACGAGCACAAATGGAGTGGGTCCTCCAGAACCCTTAGCAATGCGTCGAATTGATGCAACTTTGCATAGCCAGAACAAAGGTTATGACTCTTTTGCTGACAATTCTAAGGTTGAAAATCTCACTAGCACCACCAACAAAGGAGGAGGTAGAAACCCTCTCGGACCATTCCATGGCCAATTAACTCCCACTACAGGCACGAGCACCCAGTGACACAGCTCCTTCATCTGTCAACCTGGTACAATGTCTAGTGAAGAAATTATTTGGACCAATCTGAGCATCAACGAACCAATTAGAGAAAAGGATCCAAGAGGCCGAGAGATCGGCCGATATTGCAAGGAAGGAAGAGTTCATCATGCAAACATGCAGGATACAACAAGATCATGACAAACTCCAAGTCCAATGAAAAATGGAAAAAGTGCATGAAGACTCTCTGAAGCTTGGACAGATATTCGGAAGGTTGTGCCCAACCTACCTGAAGCTAACAAGGTCGGGGAGCTAGAGAAACAGATCGATATGATGCAAGAAGAATGGACACAAATCACTACTCGCACTGGGCAGCTAGAAGAAAAGTTACAACAAGCCCAACAAGAGGCAAAGCAGCAGCCCCATAAGCTACAGGAGCAGATGCAGAAGATAATATTGCAAGGTAACAATGCCCAATAAGCACTGCACAAGCACACAACAGAATGCACCAAAATATTTAGGGAAGTCAGCGACTAGATGGGCATCATCGCTCGAAAAAACCAAGTCTTGGAGGAGGTGCACACAAAGATCCAGGTTCGAAACAAAGAAGTTGCGGCCACAATTGACCCCATATAGAAACAACAAAAGTTCGATCAAATCCAAGAGGCCGACAATGAATCGAATACACTCTTTGAGGCACAGTCCGTAGCCAATAAGGAACTGTGTGACTTTCGACCTGTAATTCAGAAAAACTACATGCAAATGCATCAAGTTGATGCAACAAAATATTTTGAGTGGAACTTGTTGGTCAACGCCAAGTCAAGGGAATATAGCAAAGAGACGACCCAACAGTTTCTTGTAGAGGCATCACTCCTCGCCCGGAAATGGCAGGACAAAGTTGGAATATTTAAAGGAGTGAAACAACGAGCCTTAGAGTTAGTACCATATTTGGTCACTTCATTTGAAGAGGTAAAAGAAGAGAAAGCACAAACATAAGAGCCCAAGGAAGAATAAAAGATGGACAAGGTAAAACAACATATGCTTCTAGAGGATGTGAAGGAACCAAGCACTTGACTCGAGGGCGAGTCAAGGATTATGGTTGGAGCCTATTGGGCCCTTCATTTTTGGATAAGGAATTGTAGAAGATTTGAATGAGAATGAGTTGCACAAGCTTCATCAGAGGCTTGGAGAAAGAGAAACAAAAAACATTTGCGAAATTCAACGCAACACCAACTAAGTAACACATGGTTGAAAAAGAACAAGAAAGCGTGCAAGCCGGGAAGGAAGACACAACCTAGCTTATATACAGGGATAAACATAATTGTAAAAGGGTTGACCAAGATTATTGTAAAAGGGTTAGATGGGTTGTGGTTGAGTCAATTGATTTAGTCATTGTTGTTGTTGTTAACCACTCCGATTAGTTGTTGATGATCATAGTAAGTCGAGCGAATTCAAGTCCCGAGTCTGTAATGAATTGGATCTATGCATTTGAGAATTGGAGCTTTGCGACTTGAGTCCAGAGCCAAGATTCTATACAACACATTTCCATGTAATTTTGAGTCTATAATCAAAGAAAGATTCCAAAGATAATATGAAAAAGGACCTCAATTTTCAAATATGATGTGTCTTTGTTTGTTTACTTATTCATTATGTAGGAGGAGGTAGAATCCCTCTTAGACCATTCCATGGCCAGTGGACTCCCACTACAGGCATGAGCACCCAACGACACAACTCCTTCATCCATCAACCTAGTACAGTGGCCAGTGACACAATTATTTGAACTAATCTGAGCATCAAAGAACCAATTAGATAAAAGGCTCCAAGAGGCTAAGATATCTTTCGAGATTGCAAGGAAGGAAGAGTTTGTCACACAAACATGAAGGATACAAAAAGAACATGACAAAATCCAAGTCCAGCGTAAACTGGAAAAAGTGTAGGAAAGACTCGCTGAAGCCTAGCCAAAGATTCAGAAGGTTGCACCCGAGCTACCTAAAACTAACGAGGTCAACGAGCTAGAGAAACAGATCGATCTGCTACAAGAAGCATGGACACAAATCGCTACTTGCACTGGGCAGGTGGAAGAAAAGTTACAACAAGCCCAACAAGAGGCAGAGCAACAACCCCAAAAGTTACAAGAGTAAATGTAGAAGATAATATTGGAAGGTAACAATGCCTGAGAAACACTGCACAAGAACACAAAGGAATGCACCAAAATATTTAGGGAAGTCAATGACTGGATGGGCATCATTGCTCGATGAAACCAAGTCTTGGAGGAGGTGCACACAAAGCTCCATGTGCTAAATGAAGAAGTTGCGTCCATAATTGACCCCATAGAGAAACAATAGAAGTTTGACCAAATCCAACAGGCCGACAACGAACTGAATACACTCTTTGAGGCACAATCCATAGCCAAGAAGGAGCTGCATGAATTTTGACCTATAATTCAAACATCCTACTTGGAAATGCATCAAGTTGACGAAAAAAAATATTCCGAGTGGAACATGTTGGTCGACACCAAGCCAAGGGAATATAGAAAAGAGATGACCTAACAGTTTCTTGTAGAGGCATCACTCCTCGCCAAAAAATGGCAGGACAAAGTTGGAAGATTTAAAGAAGTGAAATAACGAGCCTTAGAGTTAGTACCATAGTTGGGCCCTTCATTTGAAGAGGTAAAAGAGAAAGAACAGACATAAGATCCCAAGGAAGAAGAAAAGATGGACAAGGGAAAACAACAGATTCTCCTGGAGGATGTGAAGGAACCAAGCACTTGACTCGAGGGCGAGTCAAGGATTGTTGTTGGAGCCTATTGGGCCCTTCATTTTTGGATAAGAAATTTCACAAGTTTTGACTGAGCACAAGTTGTGCAAGCTTCATCAGAGGCCTAGAGAAAGAGAAACAAAAAACAATTGTGAAAGTCAGCGCAACACTTGCTAAGAAACACACGGTTGAGATAGAATAAGAAAGCGTGCAAGCCGAGAAGGAAGACACAACCCAAATTATATATAGGGATAAACATAATTGTAAAAGGGTTGTCCATGATTATTGTAAAAGGGTTAGTTAGGTTGTGGTTGAGTCGATTGATTTAGTCATTCTTGTTGTTGTTAACCAGTTGTGTACACATCAAAATCACTCATAGCAATGATGGCTAGTGTCATCGTTACAAATATCGCAAGTGTCTCATATTGGTCGCAAGTGTCACAAACATCATACTGACTATGTCATCTCTATAATGACATCGTAAGGACACTAAGAAACCTCAAAGACTAGTTTTGAAGAAGGAAAATCAATTGACAGAAGAGTACAAACCTTGTGCCACTGAAAAAGCCATTAAAACATCAATTTTGGGAGGGAGCACTCCCCTACCTACTGAGAGGGAGGGTTGGAGCTCTGTACTCCCTTATAGAGGAGAATTCTAATGCTCTGTGCCCCTTTTTTGGGTGAAATTTGGTTTGTTGGAGGAAATCAGGGGACAATCCCCTCAATATCTGAAGGTAGTTGGGTTCGAATCTTGGGTCAAGGCATGATCTTAGGGGAGATCCACAACTGAAGGAGGGGAATCCTAAACTTATCCCAAAGATATCTCAAGTGGTTAGGTGATCCAGGTGTATATCGGTGGCCACCCACCTTTTCCAAATGTTTCAAAACAATTTTCTGGCCATTTTGGCAATTTACTATTTTTAGTAGGTTTTAACTTCCGAGGCCATTTTGAGGGTCCAAATGAAGGTTTTTAGAGATAAAGGTTCTCAATGATAACCTAAGGCATGATT
>ML780803.1:70661-88567 GCA_009831015.1 Picea engelmannii
CGAAAACCAGTCCAAGCCACAGGAAAAAAAGGGTCACGGGAAGACAAAGAAGGACACTGGAAAATGGTGCGATTTCCACAAAATCCCCTGGCACAACACCGATGAATGTCGCTCAAAACAGTCATTGGTGGACGAGATCAAAGACAACGAGATGAACCCTGATTCATAATCTGATTCTGAAAATACCGGTAAAAGACAAATCATCGACGCAGACCCCACTTCTATTGTCGCGACTGTAGCAATTCAACCAGAAGAACCAACAGATCCAGAAGAGGGGGAGCACCTTTTTCATTCACAGATGTGGGTGAAGGGGACCCCGCTGCATTTTATTGTTGATAGCGGAAGCCAGAAGAACCTCATATTAGCAGAGGTCGTCAAACAATTGGGATTGTCGACAACACCACACCCACAACCATACAACATTGGGTGGCTTCGCCAAGGACGAGATCTTCGTGTCAGCCAACAGTTTCGATTGTCATACAACATCCAACCCTTCAAGGATGAGGTATTATGTGATGTTTCCCCACTGGATGTCTGTGATGTTCTCTTGGTCCAGCCATATATGTGGAAATGCTATGCTATCTATGAGTCTCGACCCCATAGTGTCATTATTACTCTGGGGGGTCATCTCTATAGGATACCAGAGGTAGTTCCAACTACTGCCCCACCTAAACAGTGCCGCAAGGTAGTATCTCATACTACAAAATTCATCTTCTCCACAATCTGTTCAAAGGGTGAACAAAAGGATACTACAACCACCACAGCTTCGGCCAAAACACCTTCTATCCAACAGAACCAGGTCGACAAGGTTGCAGCAAAGCACAAAGATTCCTTCTGCACACAGTCATCTAAAATAGCCAGACTGGTTAAAAAGGTCCAAACCTTCCAGCCACAGGTTCGTGACAGATTTCCACAAACCAAGCAGCGCAACGTCTCCAACAATACAAGAAGCTCACCCAGATGCATATCTAGCAAACGCTTTTCCCTCTCCCCTGGGAACTCAATGCAATGGAGACCATTGTTTCCTAAGGAGGGAGGATTGATCCAGGTGGATATCGGTGGCCACTCACCTTTTCCAAATGGCTCAAAACAGTTTTCTGGCCATTTTGGAAATTTACTATTTTTAGCAGGTTTTAACTTCCGGGACCATTTTAAGGGTCCAAATGAAGGTTTTTTGAGATCAAGGTTCTCAATGATAGTTGAAGAAATAATTGATCCCCCAAAATGAATCTCCTCGACAATACCTTTCCAACTAGCTATCACAGGCCTAAAATGGAGATCGTATGTAAAAGTTACGACCCTGGGAAGTTGATGTACTCACTTACCCAAACGGGGCCCACATGACTTTTGGCACTTCATCTCCTAGGGTTAGGTTTTTGGATGTCTAGGACTTTTGGCATTCCCATTTATTGTAAAATGGCCTTTAGAGCCTCATTTTAATCATCTTCTTGCGAATGCGAGTAGCCGTCACATCTCTTCTCATAGATAAGCTGCCATCATTCTAGCGAGTCTTTCACTCTGTATTTTTACAATCTTTGTACATTTATCTGATTAATAGAAATCATGTATTACTGTATATTTGTGTTTATGGTTGCATCTCTGATACATTCCTGTTATATTATTGAATATCTGCAATATCTCTGTGCATTTCTTTATTATATCTCCGCTCTCATTTCATGTCGAAAATAATCCAGATCATTAGGCCTCTCCAAGCCTATATAAGGAGACCTTCTCATGGTAGAAAAGGATATGGAGATTGAGAATTACATCAAACTTATGATCCCATAAGTGAGATTTTATCAAAGAATAATCAGTGTAGATTACTTGAGAAAAGGGGTTGGACAAGGAGAGCTGGAAGAGGCTGTTACACCTCCATCAAAGGATTGTAAGAACCTTTTACTTGTTCTCATTAATAATCAATGGTTGACCTATTTCTTTCAAATTTATGTTTGTTCCACATGAATTTGTCTTCAGTAGATAGATCTATGTTTGAGCTAATATCAATAGAATAGGAAGTTCTTTGTATATTTTTTTGTTTTATAGGACCTATCGAGGAGCTCAGGATTGGAGCTCAGCTTGGATTTTGCGAGGACAAACTCCATTAACAAGGTACATATCCCTCTTATACCTCTTCGTATATTAGCTTAATTAGATCTAAAAACTATGTCAGTGTCCATGTTAATCACTTTTCTGTCTTGGCCTTAGGATTCTAGAGACCAAGAGGGAATCCACTTGTCTGCAGGAGGATTCACCTGTAACAGAAATTGGCGACTCCACTAGGGAGGAGATCTGATTTTTGCTTCCATTCCTAGATCTTGTTTTGGTTCTTTTCCCTTTCTTGACATTCTCCATATTATCTCTGATTCTTAGATCCGTTTGATTTCCTCTTTTTTTTGTCATGATCACCTTGATTTACTGAGTCTGTTTATAAATTTGGTTTTCTGAGATTTTTTCTGATTTTTGAGAGCAAAGTGCTCCCCCTTTGTTGCTGTCATAGCACCAACACTCCCTATTACCCTTACACAGGGTGATGGAACGCTTTGGTGCCCCTTACACTAGAGCACTACCCCCTTTCTGTGAGAAACTCTACATATTTTTCATCTTCTGAAGCTGTTTCTTCATTTTGGCTTTGAATCAGGAGTTTCATCCTCTCAATTCATCTTGGTATTGAGCTTCAACAACCTGTTTTCTAAAAATTGATCTCTTCTTGTTTGGGATTTTGACATTTTCTTTCCTTGCTTTGAAGTCACTCTTCATCTTTATTGATTTAGACGTGTCTCATTGCTTTCTTCTCATTTATATGGTTGAGTAGAAAAATTTCAAAGATCTGTGTACCATCCCATTTGATCTTTGAGCTCTTTTTGCCCAAATCTTTTTCAATCTTTTTGAGTCTTTTGGTTTCATTTTGTAAATTTTGTGATCATTGTCTTTCTTGTTAATCATAATGAGAGTGTGTCTTTGTTTGTGAAAAACTCGCTTCTAATTGTATGAACTTCTTTTGATCTTAAAATCTGAATGACATTAGAGGTTTTTGCATCAAAATGGATAATCATTCACACACAAAGCAATAGGATACTTTTTATGATTGTTATTGAATATTAGAAAGGAAGTTTATGAATATTTTTGGCTTTACACTGAATTTGATTGAGGACATTGCATCTTAGTGTTTGATAGTGAAAACAATTTTTTCTATTTCCCTTAAATAAGAATTCATTGAAAGAAAGGAATGCTTATAATTTCTTATGCATTTTTTGGGAATTGAGTCATAATACCATCAGTTTCATTGTCATACACACTTTGAGTAAAGAACAGCTGCAAAATGAACGCTAATTAAAAATTATCTAAAACATTTTGTTTTTAGGATCTTCCACCAACATTAGACTAGGATTAGCACTTTGGATTAGGCTGTGAGTACAAATCTCCAAAGTTTTCAAAACAAACATTAGCATCCTGAGATAGGGAGAGTCAAATCCAATTGTCATATAGGCTTTCTGGGATCCCCCTCTCACACAGGGGTTACGCACGAGGTCCAATTCGGGAGAGTTACAGAGATTATCTTGCCATGGTTCAACCGTTTGTAGTGGTCAGATCATATATTGAGGGTTCTTCTTGAGGTTCATCTAGTTTCATTTGGTCTCGGTGCTTCGTGAACTCTGAATCTGTTTGAGGTCCTCTGGAGTTCTACCGGTCCACTTGTCCTCAGTTCTCTCGAGGAATTTTAGACTTGTTATCCTGCTCATACGTTCAGACCAAACTGTCGACTGTACCCACCTAGGGGCTGACTATGAGTTGGTGTCCTTAGTTGCCATAATATTTAGGAACTTACATGAGGTGATGGTGAAGGGAAGTCTCACTGTACCTGGACAAACATTGGTCAAACTCACTCGGGCTCCTTGGAGGGTAAATCCACAATTACTGCGTGGAAGCTTGCACCAAGGTGAAAGTCTGTTAAGTAGGTCGCCATTGTAACTGTTCCACCATATCCTATCCCCTTCTTGACTTGACCACGTGATGTTGGATTTCATCACCAACTAGTAAGATCATCGAGAGAAGTCCGTTAAGCAAGTCGCCATCATGGTTAAATTCCTTGACACCTCTCTTAGCACCCGACACTTAATCGATGCCATCATGGTTAAATTCCTTGACGTCTGCATTCGACTACATTTCCCAAATTTTTCCTTCTGATGAATCGATAATGGAAATGCTTAGCATCGATGACGTACCTTGGGATGATAGCCATCATCAATCCTCTTTTATTCCACCTCTTGAAGAAATCCAAGAAGATATACACTCTATCTTCCCCCCTGATGTTGTCCGATTTCCCCAATCACCTATACTTACACAAGATGCTATTTCTGAAGGGAATTTAGGAAACATTACCTCTACAGTCGAAATAGATATTTCGATCAAGGAAGGTATCATAGAAAATATTAATCTCAGCCTTAATTGTACACCCTAGGAAGTGGTTTCCTATACCACTTTGTTTAAAGAATTTCATGATGTCTTCGCTTGGAGCTACAAAGAGATGCCAGGGATCGATCCTTCAATCATTGTGCATGAGATTCAAACATACCCAGGTGCAAAACCTATTCGACAGAAAATCCGCCTGGTCCATCCTAAGAAGATCGCGACTATTAAGGCAGAAGTTGAGAAATTATTGAAATATGGCTTCATCTATCCTGTCCCTTTGACGAAATGTGTTTCGAACATTGTTCCGGTTAATAAGAAGAAAGGGACCATTTGTATTTGCATTGATTATAGGGACCTCAATAAGGCTTGTCCGAAAGACAACTACCCTATTCCCTTTATAGACCAGATCATTGATAATTGCGCTGGTAGTATAATTTTCTCTTTTATGGATGATTTCTCAGGGTATAACTAGATTGACATTTTACCTGCTGTTCAACATAAGAAAACCTTCATCTACCCGTGGGGAACTTTCACCTATCAGAAACTACCTTTTGGCCTTAAAAATGCTGGTGCTACATTCCAGTGAGCCATGTACTATGCTTTCCATGATATCAAACATATTTCAGAGCCTTACCTCAACGACTTACCTGCCCTCTCATCCAATCGATCAGACCATTTTGGTCATCTATGGGCTATTTTTCTTCGATGTCGGTTCTAATGCATTCGTTTGAACCCACATAAGTGTATTTTTGATGTCAAATTAGGATGACTCCTCAGCTTCGTTGTTTCCAAGGATGATATTCAGGTGGATCCCTTAAAAATTAAGGCTATCTTGGATTTAACTCCACTTAACAATCTGACACAACTCCAAAGTTTGCAGGGGAAATCAAACTTTCTTCACCGTTTCATTTGTAACTACACTAAGATTACAAAAGGATTTATGTGCTTGTTACAGAAAGACACCCCTTTTATCTGGGATGACACTGTTGAACGATCCTTTGCTGCTCTTAAGCATGCGTTAACCAATGATCCTTTGTTACATCCTTCGAATTACACAAAGGAATATATCCTTTACTTAGTAGCCTCCACTTCCACTATTTCCACGGTGTTAGTTCAAGAGGACCCTAACAGTGAGGAACACATGATATATTATTTGAGCAAAAGTCTATATGGTCCAGAGCTCAGATATTCACATGTTGAAAAGTTGGCTCTGGAAGCCGTCATGGCTATCCAGAGATTCCGTCACTACATTATGCTACACACCACCATGGTTATTACGGACTCGAACCCCATGTACCACATTTTGACACGTCAAGTTCTTGGGGGAAAATTTTCAAAATGGATCATTCTCCTTCAGGAATTCGATCTTGAGTTCACTAAATCCAAATCTAAAAATTCCCTGGTGTTTGTAGAGCTTATTTGTGACCTTCCCCATGCTGATGAAGATACTAAGTCCAGAGATTCTCTCCCTGATGAAACTCTATTCCTTATTAGCACGTCCGATCCTTGGTATGGAGATATTCTTCTTTATCTTCAGACGAAATGTTTTCAACCCGATATCTCTCGTGAAGAATGTCGTCGTATCCACCACCATTCTCGTCGTTACCTTATTATTGGCAACACTTTATACCGCCATGACATTGACACTATTTTGCGATGATGTCTAACTCATGAAGAGGCTGAACATGTGATGAATGACTGTCACCTTGGAGCCTGTGGCGGTCATCTTTCTGGGATGGCTACAACTCAAAAAATATTATGTGTCGGCCACTTTTGGCCCTTGATTTTCAAATATTGTATTGAGGTAGTCAAAAAATGCCCACCCTGCCAAGTTTTTCAAAACAAGGCACACACCCACCCTGCTCCACTGCATCCTGTTATTTCCATCGACCCATTTTCCAAATGGGGCATTGATTTCATGCAATGTAAGCCTACCTCAGCCAGGGGGCACAGTTATATAATCATTGTCTTCGATTACTTTACAAAATGGGATGAGGCTATGCCTACCTTTATGAATGATGGTCGTACTGCAGCTCTTTTCCTTTTTAACCACATCATCACTCATTTTGGTGTTCCGCACACCATTATTACTGATCATGGTTCACACTTCAAAAACCAGATGATGAGTGAGTTGCATGCCATGTTGGGTTTTCACCATGAGAACTCATCCCCGTACTATCCTCAAGTCAATGGACAAGTTGAAGCTATCAACAAAGTCCTCAAAACTATGATCCAATGGATGGTAGGGGCCAAAAAGAAATCCCGGCATCTACAAATTTTCTCTGCTCTCTGGGCCTACCATACTTCAGTGAAAACTTCTACTGGATTCACTCCTTTCCAACTAGTAAATGGCATAGAAGTTGTTTTACCAATCGAGTGAAAAATTTCGTCGTTAAAACTCAAAGTAAAAATCCTGCCCCACACTTCCGTTGAAGAAGAACGTTTCTTACACTTGACTAAGTTGGAAAAAACACATCATGATGCTGCTCTCATCAATGAGACATATAAAAAATGAATCAAGAATCAATACGACAAGTCTGTACATCCTCACACTTTTATAGAAGGAGACCTATTCCTCGTTTATGACTAGGCTCATGACAAGTTAGGGACGAGTAAGTTAGAACCTTTATGGCATGGTCCTTACATCATGAAATGTGTTCTACATAGAGGCGCCTATGAGTTAGTGGAATACGATGGAATCTCCCTAGGTGAGCCTCGGAACGAGCTTTACTTGAAGAAGTACTATGCATAGAACATCTAGCATACATGCTTTGTACACTATTGTAGTTTTAGTTTGGTGTGTATTTTTCTTTTGTGTGCTCGAGTTTTTTCCTTATCCTCTTATATCGTGTCTTGTGTTTTCATGCGCAGATGACATCTTCCCTTCCTATCTTTGTCGGGTTTGCAGATGGTGCTAGTCGACACACCCAGAACATTGCTTCTGCATCTTGGGTTATTTACCACTCTGACGAGTTGGTGAGTTCCAAAGGTATTTGCTTAGGATTGACAACTAATAACATGGTAGAATATCATGCCCTCATCAGACTTTTAACCGAAGCATCCTCTCTAGTCATTTCTCGCATAATTGTCAATTTGGACTCTCAACTCATGGTCTTTCAACTCAATCGAGTCTATGCTATTCAAAATCGTATCCTTCTATGACTCCACCTACAAGTTCTCCATCTTAAACAAATGTTTGATTTTATCAAATACCGACACATACCAAGAGAACTCAATACCATTTCAGATTCATTAGAAAATTACATTATGAATAGATATCTCGCACATAGATAAGTGTTCATAAAGGAATGAATCACATCACATATCATCATGTAAATTAAAACACATCACATAAGAGACATCATCATTTGAAAATAATTTGTTACCGTAAAAACTTGGAAATTTATATATAAACGGCGTGACTAAAAAAGTTTGATTACATAAAAAATGGTACATAGATAGGAAAAATGTGGGTCTTCACACCAATAAACATCATCATACAGACTTTCCAATCATCAGGAAGATCCTAATATCCTTGCATCACATTATGCTCCGAGTAACATATCATTGCACAGACCATTCACCTCAGTAAAGAGTTAAGACTCTCAGACACCCCCACAATGTGTCTTTGTATATGTAGTGGCACTTCCTGCCTCCTGAGAGGAGGGATACCCATCGTAAGACCTCAGAGGTTTCTGTCAACCTCTAGGACACCTCCTACCACTACCACTTGATCTACCGCTATCTAAGCATCCCCGTGACGCCCCAGTACTGGCATCTCTGCTAGACGTGTTTCTCCTCTATATGCATGATGAAACGATACGTATGATAAATAATATTCTATGTACTCTAAACAAATTATAGCATTCAAAAAAAAAAAAAAACACTTGACAAGATCAGTTTGATTTATTACCTAACACATCCCAATCCTTGCCTTCTAGAAGAACCAAATCCGTGCTGCCCCGAAAATATACTCCGTCATATGGGAAGTCTTCTATCACGATCAATTGGCATCTTAGCCAAGCGAAGAAATCACTGGTGAATTTGAACTCTGAATTTGGGCCTAGTCTTGGAGACATGCTGGTCCACCGTTCCATACGTGGTTCTCTCGCTATCCATACTGGTAATGAAATCTGAGGTTTCTTCCTAGGAATGCGTTCTAAGAAGAATGAAACCAAGAATGAACCATACCCAAATTGCTTCTGCTATCTTGCTGTGCATCTTGTGATTTGTTCCTTCATGTTTTGAAGGAACTCTGCACTCCAGTTAAACAGTGTTGGCTCTAAACACTGTAAACCATAAGCCACATGTGATATTGAGACTAGGTGCACACTAGTACTTCTTGTTATGCTTGTAATGGAAAACAAGATGGATCGAAGAGACAAGTCTCTAATATCTTTGATTGCAATACTGCCTTCGACTAGTCTCGCTCCCGGGACACAATGGTTTGCCAGATACTCACCCACAGGTGAAAGAAGTGCCCTCTACCCAGATAAATCTACAGGAATCCCTCTCTTAGAAAGAATGGTTATGAAATATACATCCTCCAACTCGATGGTCAGAAGCTGCGTTCCTATCTGGAACCCTTTCTCTGCAATGTTCCATAACCCGATCATGTATTCGAGAAGAAGAATCTCTTTCTTCATTTTTTGCAATTTGAAGTATTTGAGGAGACCGCAATTCCTTAATGTGACTCTTGATCGGGGAATTTTCAAAGTAGCCACATCATCGAGCTCATGTTCCCTTTATTTCCACTCAAGCATGTTGCCAAACTCCCTGCAATTGACAATAAAATTCATCAAATTATGATTTCGGCGAATTTTTGGGCAGTTTAAAAACTTTAAAAATGATCGTTTTTATTGAAAAATAGTAACACCCTCTTTACTTGGACATCAGTTCGCCAATGTGCCCTTACATTAGCCAATCAAAATGTTTAAAAAATCAAAACGCCCTCCTCACATTTTGAGCGTGCATTGGCCATTTTTGGGCATTTTTCTTGTAGTTTTTTTTGAGGCAGCGCCCCCATAGCCACTACATCAGAGCACTGGCACAACCTCCATGAGTTAAGAGGGGTGTTTTCCAAGCCATGAAACACTTCCCCATGATTTTTAGAGGAGCGCCGAGCTTTTTGGGCGCTTGGGTTGACCCAGGGCATCATTTTTCATAAATTTTTAGTGCCTTAAAACAAAATATAAATCATGCAAATGAAAGAGGAGGAGAAGGACACCAACCTGGTCCAAACGGTGAGGAAAATGATTGATCGTAGCTCCGGCATTGAGAAATTCAATATTCAACTCCAAAACACAAATTCTTCACCGCTACAAATCTTTGCATAAATGAAATGGTAAATGACATTTTTACCCCTTTTTACTATTATACATTTCATTTTCACATATGATATAGTTATTTTTGGGTTTTTGAGAAATATTTGGAGGCTTATTAATCCCTTGGAATGCAGTTTTGACATTATTGGCAGGTTTTGAAGTGGGTTTGTTCATTTTATCTTGTCACCTTCATGATTATAGTCTTTGTTCGTTCTCAAGCTCAAACACATGAGAATGCGTTGGGTAAACTTTTATCTATTTTTCAGACCCACATGGATACATGAAAAAGGAACCCCCTGGAGTCTTCTTTAAACTCTTTTCAGACTCTCTAAACGTGAAAATATTGTCAAGTGATCTTGCTTCCTTTCCCACTCATTAAAAGGTTTGAAAGGGCATCCTTCAAGTGATAATTTATCTCTTTTTCGGCCTCGCGAGACTAACATTACGAAAAAGGATAACATTGGAGTCGTCCTTAAGTTTTTTTCAGATTCTCTAAATATGAAAAGCCACCGAGTTTACCTTCTCTGGAATCATTAAACAATCATACATTGAAGAGCCCGTACGGGACCGAAACCTTACTTCTTCCAGTTTGCTAAACAAAGGAAGAGGGACTTACTGAAGGTGAGTCATATTGAACATGTGTTACCCTCCTCGAGCTCGTTAAATTAAAAAGAGGTACTTGTCTATCAGGATGGGGGGGAAATTGAAAGAAGCAAGCCAAACAGTTTTTGAGAACACTACCAGTAACTCTTATGGCCGCCCTTGAACATGACACTTTGTCTTTGCATGAATTTTAATACGCTGAACCTTTGCACTGAGAAAATCCTCTGAGTTTCTTTTACTCCTTTGGGTCACTTGACGAAAGTCACAACATCCACTGCATCATCAAGTTTTGGTCCATGTCATGTTTCTGCTGTTGTACCTCAATGTTAAAGGGAATTATCTGCCTCGAGAGTTATCCATCACAAATATCTTGTTTCAATACCTATGTCAGTCCATGTTCATTTGATCCACCAATTACATATCTGTGTCTATTTCGTGTCATTGATGGGGGATACATCAAGGCCCTCCTTCGTCGAGTCTATTCCTGTTGACTTCAACACATTATCCATGAGTTAGACTTAGAAACTAGTTAGTGCTTTGGGACCTGCATGCCTCAATGGTAGGCCTCCTCGCATCTGAAAGTGGGTTTACATCATTGACCTATGATCGAATGATTCCACGGATGTTCAATTTCATCTCATCCATTCACATTCGTTGGAATGTACTAGAGTACCTTGGGAATCATTGACATCAATGGTGATCTCCCTCGCACTTGTTAATAGTTTACCTCATCGACTAGTAATCAAGTGGTTTCTTCCATGTTCGACATCAGGACATATATTCACATGGTTAGATTCATACTACATCGAGATCGGTAGGAAGACCCTGGGTTAAGTTATCACTCTTATATATACTTTTCCCAGGTTGCGAAGGGGATCTTTTGAACTATTAGACATATATTGTAACATAGATCCACTTTGTATTGGTCATGGATATGTCTTGTCATATCATAGATCCACTGTGTATTCTTCATGGCTATGATCAGTTCAGGTCATAGGAGTATAGATCCACATTGTATCTTCAATGGATATACTTTTTATCAATACAATTATGGATCTGCAATGTATTTTATGGCGGCCATACCTAAAAATCCTTTATCACTCAAGCATAGGTATGTCTGCCTTGGGTTTGAAACATGTCATAATATTTGTTTGATGGTTGTGTGAAACTTTTTCTAGCCTCTCTGCATCCATACCCTTTCTCGAAAAAGTCTACAAAGTAATTCAGTCATCATCGTCTTCTGACTTCGCACTTTGGGGGGCAATTTGTTACACATCAAAATCACTCATTGCAATGATGGTTAGTGTCGTTGTTACAAATATCGCAAGTGTCGCATATTGATCACAAGTGTTGAAAACATCATACTAACTATGTCATCTCTCTAATGACATCGTAAGGACACTAAGACACCTCAAAGACTAGTTTTGAAGAAGGAAAATCAATTGACAGAAGAGTACAAACCTTGTGCCACTGAAAAATCCACTAAAACATTGATTTTGGGAGGGAGTTATCCCCTACCTATTGACAGGGAGTGATGGCACTCTGTACCCCCTTATAGAGGAGCGTTCTAATGCTCTATGCCCCTTTTGAGGGGGCGCTGCCCCGTTTTTGGGCAAAATTTGGTTTGTTGGAGCAAATCAGGGGACAATCCCCTCAATATCTGAAGGTAGTTGGGTTCGAATATTGGGTCAAGGAATGATCTTAGGGGAGATCCAAAACTGAAGGAGAGGAATCCTCAACTTATCCCAAAGATCTCTCAAGTGGTTAGGCCTCTCCAAGCCTATATAAGGAGGCCTCCTCATGGTAGAAAAGGATATGGAGATTGAGAATTACATCAAACTTATGATCCCATAAGTGAGATGTTATCAAAGCATAATCAGTGTAGATTACTTGAGCAAAGGGGTTGGACAAGGAGAGTTGAAAGAGGATGTTGCACCTCCATCAAAGGATTGTAAGCACCTTTTACTTGTTCTCATTAATAATCAATGCTTGGATTGATTCTTTCAAATTTATGTTTGTTCCACATGAATTTGTCTTCAGTAGATAGATCTATGTTTGAGATAATCTCAATAGAATAGGAAGTTCTTTGTATCTTTGTTTGCTTTACAAGACCTATCGAGGAGCTCAGGATTGGAGCTCAACTTGGATCTTGCGAGGACAAATTCCATTAACAAGGTACATATCCCTCTTATTCCTCTTTGTATATTAACTTAATTAGATCTAAAAAGGATGTTAGTGTCCATGTTAAGCACTTTTATGTCTTGGCCTTAGGAGTCTAGAGACCAAGAGGGAATCCACTTGTCCACAGGAGGATTCACCTGTAACACAGTTGGATTAGTTTTTGATGATAATTGTAAGTTGAGTGAAGTCAAGTCCCGAGTCTGTAATGAATTGGATCTATCATTTTGAGAATTGGAGCTCTGCAACTTGAGTCCAGAGCCAAGAGTCTGTACAACACACTGTCGTGTAATTCTGAGTCTGTAATCAAAGAAAGATTCCAAAGATAATATGAATAAGGACCTCAATTTTCAAATATGACGTGTCTCTGTTTGTTTACTTATGCATTACAGTATCTACTTATGTATAATGAGTTCTAGTTGATGGTTATACGTTTAAATGCTTGCTAGCGATGTAAGTAGGTTCAATTATTGCACATGTATGTTTCAGACCTATTCATGGATCTTGCGCAAGATCATGAATGAGTACTAAAGGCTCTATGGATCCTCTCAAGTCTTTTCCCTACCCTTCCCTATCTATCTATATTAGTAGCGCTTCCGGTGAGACTTCTTCTCTTAGGAGGAGATGAAAATGCCAACGCTCTATACTACACGATACCTTTTATTGGTAACCTGAGAAGGACCCTGGTTTGATCAAAATCACACAAACAAAATGATGAAGGAACCCATGCATCAGTTGCCCCCCGCACCCACACAGCGGCCAAAGCCACCACTATCATTGATATTCAGGATGAACTGGTGCCCGAAACACTTCCGCCCACATTTTTCACTGAGCAACCCCCATCACCTCCTCCACCCCAATCACCAAACCCCGCCACCACCAGTCCACCCCAGACCACAACCCCAGAGCCGGTCAAGCTTGACCAGCCAGTAATAGTGGAGCGAGGACTCCCAGGAATAACCCAAGAGTCATCCAAACCAACATCAAAAGTTTCTGGTTCAGACCCCAAAGTATCAGATCCGAGCATGAAGCTGAATGATCTGAATCCAGACACCTAGGAATAATAGCCTGAGTCTTCAGTGCAAGAAAAATACACTCAAACTAGAGAGGAGCTGGAAGCCAAAAGAAACCAACAAATCACCTCACCAACCAAGGGTGAGGGTGCCCAAAAAATCAAGGCGCATGAAGTGGAAGCAACAAAAGAGAGGAAGATACCAGATGCTCAGAACGAACTAGAATCAACAACTGGGTAAGATACGACCTCCGCGCGAGCACAAATGGAGCGGGTCCTCTAGAACCCTAAAAAATGCACTGAATTGATGCAACTCTACATAGCTAGAACATAGGTTCTGACTCTTTATCCCACAACGCTAAGGTTGAGAATCGGACTAGCGCCACCAATAGAGGAGGAGGTAGAAACCTGCTCAGACCATTTCACGGCTAGTGGACTCCCACTTGAGCACCCAATGACATAGCTCCTTCATCCTTTGACCTAGTAAAATGGCCAACGACACAATTATTTGGACTAATTCGAGCATCAACGAACCAATTAGATAAAAGGCTCCAGGAGGCCGAGAGATCTGACGAGATTTCAAGGAAGGAAGAGTTCGTTATGCAAACATGTAGGAAATACTTGATGAAGCCTGGTCGAAGATTCAAAAGGTTATGCCTGACCTACCCAAAGCTAATGAGGTCAACGAGCCAGAGAAATAGATCGAGCTGCTACAAGAAGCATGGACACAACTTGCTACTCGTGTTGGGCATCTAGAAGAAAAGTTACAACAAGCCCAACAAGAGGCAGATAAACAACTCCAGAAGCTGCAGGAGAAAAAGATAATATTTCAAGGTAACAACGCCCGAGAAGCACTGCACAAGAACACATCAGAATGAACCAAAATATTCAGGGAAGTCAACGACTGGATGGGCATCATCGCTTAACGAAACCAAGTCTTGGAGGAGGTGCACACAAAGATCCAGGTGCTAAACAAAGAATTTTCGGCTACAATGAACCCCATAGAGAAACAATAGAAGTTTGACCAAATCCAACAGGGTGGAAACGAACTAAAAACACTCTTTGAGGCATAGTCCATAGCCAAGAAGGAGTTGCGCGACTTTCGACTTGTAATTCAAAAATCCTACATGCAAATGTATCAAGTTTATGCAACAACAGATTCTGAGTGGAACTTGTTGGTCGCTGCCAAGCCAAGGGAATATAGAAAAGAGACGACCCAACAGTTTCTTGCAGAGGCATCACTCCTCACCCAAAAATGGCAGGACAAAGTTGAAAGCTTTCAAGGAGTGAACCAATGAGCCTTAGAGTTAGTACCGGAGTTGGGCCCTTTGTTTGAAGAGGTAAAAGAAGAGAAAACACAAAAATAAGAGCCCAAGGAAGAAGAAAATATGGACAAGGGAAAACAATAGATGATCCTAGAGGATGTGAAGGAACCAAGAACTTGACTCGAGGGCGAGTCAAGGATTGTGGTAGGAGACTGTTGGGCCCTTCATTTTTGGATAAGGAATTATGCAAGTTTTGACTGAGCATGAGTTGTGCAAGCTTCATCAGAGGCCTGGAGAAAGAGAAACATAAAACAGTTGCAAAAGTTAGTGCAACACCAGCTAAGCAACACACGGTTGAAACAAAACAAGAAAGCATGAAAGCCAAGAAGGAAGACACAACCCAACTTATATATAGGGATAAACATAATTGTAAAAGGGTTGGCCAAGATTATTGTAAAAGGGTTAGTCAGGTTGTGGTTGAGTCGATTGATTTAGTCATTCTTTTTGTTTTTAACCAGTTGGATTAGTTTTTGATGATCATTGTAAGTCGAGTGAAGTCAAATCCTGAGTTTGTAATGAATTGGATCTATCAGTTTGAGAATTGGAGCTCTACAACTTGAGTCCAGAGCCAAGAGTTTGTATAGCGCACTGCCATATAATTCTGAGTCTGTAATCAGAGAAAGATTACAAAGATAATATGAAGAAGGACCTCAATTTTCAAATATGATGTGTCTCTGTGTGTTTACTTATGCATTATAGTATATCCTTATGGCTTATGATTTCTAGTTGATGGTTATACATTTAAATGCTTGCTAGCGACGTAAGTAGGTTCAATTCTTTCACATGTATGTTTCAGACCTATTCATGGCTCTTGCGCAAGATCAAGAATGAGTCCTAAAGGCTCTATGGATCCTCTCAAGTCTTTTCCCTACCCTTCTCTATCTATCTATCTCAACAGTGCTTCAGGTGAGACTTCTTCTCTTCGGAGGAGATGAAAATGCCAGTGCTCTATACTAGACGATACCTTTTGTTGGTAACCTGAGAAGGATCCCAGTATGATCAAACTCATGACAAAAAATTGGTTCCGATGTTGGGACCTATGTTAAAAGGGAACTTGTAGGGATAATTCTTCTGCTAATCCATATATCTGGTATTGATCAATGGTGGGAAAGGAAATGTGACACCTTCATATGGAAAGAAGCAGAACTGAGGATAAAATTAGTGGAAAACACTCTCGAAGTAATCTTTTACTCAGAAAGATCGAGCGACTAGTACGAGATTTTCTGGATCAAATTCCCAGAAGAATTTTTCTACTGGATAAAGAGGCTTCAATAAGATCCACAGTTCCAAGGGTGGGTTAAGAGGATCTACATGTGGGATACCAAGGATATAGCAGCACTTCAAATGATGGATTGTCCAGTTACATGAGATGTGGATTTCTAGGTCAACACCACACTAGAAGGATACATAATTGAATTTGCAGCTGAGAACCACTAGTCTTTCTCGTGGGCAGAGGCAATTTTCAAGAAAGATGTAAGAGGAAGGCTACTGAGAGAAATCCCCCTGTGGATTAAGGTTTTCTTGATGGAGGAAGGGATGTTAGTTATGTCCCTAACTAAAATGGCAGCATAAACACCCTTGCTTGGGGTAGGGCGAGGCGGGGTGAGATTCATGGCATGAGAGAGGGGAAGGGTTATTTGACAAATGGGGGGGAAAAAACAAGAAATGGAATCAAGAGACGAGTGAGCCTTGAAGAGAGCCTCCATAGTTGAGAAGTGGTGGCGTGGAAAGATCAAGAAAGCAGTAAGAAGTCTGAGAAGTTGAGGAAGGAAGGGAGATCGGGATAAGTAGAAGAAAGACAGATGGAAGAATTGTAGAAGATGAGAAGACAAGAACTGGCCAGTCAAAGGTTGAATGAGAGAGAGACATGGAGAGAAATAAATACCCAGGAGGTGGGACAAGAAGGAGAAGGTACAAATGTGAGAGAGGAAGACATCGACATGAATCTTGGAGAAGGAAGAGAATATTCAACCCCGATAACAAGAGAGATCAAGAATCCAGCTGAAGAGATTGTCTCAGTGAAAGAAAATGAGACCCCCCAGATCAAAGAAAACTGCCCCGAAGCCAATGGCGCTAGCCCCAAATCACCCATACCCCAAGTGTCTTCTATACAAGCAATGTTGGATTTACTTTACACACACCTAGGATTTATTTTTCCTAAGGTTATTCCTTGTTTATTAGTCATAATTAGTCATTATCCAGTCTCCTATATTTTAGGGGAGAATATTCCACGTGGAGAATATTCTCTTTTAGTTGACACTTCAGTTTGACTAGTTGAGTTGAGTTTATATGTTGCATTGGTTTTGTCACCATGCAACATTGGGATAATCACCAACTCACTACTCTTTGTTCAGTCAATTAACTGAAGACTAGTTGACTAGTTAACTCAGCTAGGTGGCAGTTCACTCCCGTAACTGCCTGAGAGACTAGACTAGGTGGCAGTTTACTCTTGTAACTGCTGGTGAGATTAGTTACTCATTTATCCTATATCTATTGTAAATTATTCACTCTTTTGAGTGTGGAATACGGTTAATGAGAATTCTTCCATTCTTTCTCTCTTACTTCTTCTTTCTCAATTTCTCTCTGCAAATGTGTGTGGTATTTTCTAGCTAGATATATTCTGTGCAGGTTCAACACATTTGCATGGTATCAGAGCCGATGGATTGTGAAGCAAAAGCTACACCAAATCATTTTTTACAGGTACAAAAGATTGAAGACAACAAAGTATGGATTATTCGCTAGAAATACTTCTCATGCCTCATAACTATTTGGAATGGAAGCCAAAAATTTTCTTATGCTAAGATGCAAAAGCTTATACCAAATAACTATGGAAATGGAAGTAGATCCTGATTCTATTGATGAGAAAAATGACTTTCTCAATAGACAAGATATGGCCATATGAAGTATCAACATGTCTGTTTCTCCCGAACTTTTCCATCAAGTATATGAAGAATCACAAGGATCAACTCCGAATGAATTATGGACCAGATTGTAGGCTCTATTTGGGAATAAAGAATATTGTGAAGATTTCATACAGGAGGTCGAACAGATAGA
>ML780803.1:99044-114905 GCA_009831015.1 Picea engelmannii
CCTTTTTTACAGGGTTTTTACAAGGGAAAATGCAACTTCTTTTCTCAGGAAAAGTTCTTCTCCCTTCTCTCTTCAGGAACTCAAGCCACTGACCCCTCTGAAGGCAACATATAGGTTTACATCATTAACGATCATAGGGATGACGAAAATAATATGTGACAAATACCAGATGCTTAGAACGAACCAGAATCAACAACCGGGCAGGATACGACATCCGTGCGAGCATAAATGGAGTAGGTCCTCCAAAACCCTCAACAATGCACCGAATTGATGCATTATCAGTCCCTGACTTTTGTGCCAATGGAGCAGTGTTCAATTAGTGTAGTTACCTGCTAGAGGAACTACTAGTGGCATGTGAGGAGGCACATGAGAAGGGAGGGACCTTAACCTATGAATACCTACTTGTGGCATTTTCAATGTTCAAATGGAAGCCACCTATGGGAAGATAATTGGAAATACCAGATAAGGGCCACATGGAAAAAATGTTCAAGCCATGGTAGTCCAAACCAGAGTCAGAGAATACAACCTTCAACGCCACAACATTTTCTAAGTGGTACAACAACTTGATAGACACAACGCATAAGTTTCACATCCCACAAGAGATTCTAAACTGAAATACGAGAAATATCGCCTTCATCATGAACCGACACCATACATTTGTTTGGACAAGACATGTCAGCAGGGAACATTTCCACACAAGGATGCTACTGTTCTATCTAGACGAGGAGGCCTTTGACAGGGAAGTCATGTCATGGCCAAGAGTCAAACACACTCCACGCAAGTCGAGGATGCATTACACATTTACTACAGAGCTGCTGAAGAAAAAATAAAATGAAGCAGGAGAAGGACCAAGCTTAGGCCCAGAGCCGAAGAAGCCAGATACTTTGGTACACTCAGACTCTGAGGAGGAAAAATAGATACATCAGTTAGAGATAAGGAAAATACTAGCCCTCTGTCTGATGCCAGATGATGTCGTGTTGTTAGGTGTGGATGTTGATCATATCTTGGGTGTTGTGTTCGGTACCGAACCATTGGTGAAGAGGCCCAGAACCGGGGTCTCGCCAAACAAACCTCTGAACCCCCAACCCCTTACATCAGCCACCACCCGTACTCGCGCAGCAGCCAAATCCATCGATATCATTGATATTCAGGATGACCTGGAGCCCGAAACACTTTCATCCACATTTTTCATTGAGTAACCCCCATCACCTCCACCACCCCAATCACCAAACCCCGCCACCACCAGTCCACCCTAGACCACAACCCCAAAGCCGATGCAGCTCGATCAACCAAAAATAGTGGAGTGAGGACTCCCAGGAATAACCTAAGAGTCATCCAAACCAAAATCAAAAGTTTTTGGTCCATACCCCAAAGCATCAGAGCCGAGCATGAAGCTGAATGATCCAAATCCAGACAACCGGGAACAACAGCCCGATTCTTCATCGCAAGAAAACGACGCCCAAACTAGAGAGGAGCTGGAAGATGAAAGAAACTAAAAAATCACCTCACCAACCAAGGGTGAGGGTGTCCAAGAAATCAAGGTGCATGAAGTAGAATCAATGAAAGAGGTGAAGATACTAGATGCTCAGAAAGAACCAGAATCAACAATAGGGTAGGATATGACATCCACGCGAGCAAAAATGGAGCAGGTCCTCCAAAACCCTCAACATTGCACCAAATTGATGCAACTCTACATAGCCAGAACAAAGGTTTTGACTCTTTTTCCCACAATGCTAAGGTTTAGAATCACACCAGCACCACTAACGAAGGAGGAGGTAGAAACCCACTTGGACCATTCCATGGCCAGTGGACTCCCACTACAAGTACGAGTAGCTAGCGATGCAACTCCTTCATCTGCTGAACTGGTACAGTGGACAGCGACACAATTATTTGGACTAATCCGAGCATCAACATACCAATTAGAGAAAAGGCTCCAGGAGGTTGAGAGATCCATCGAGATTGCAAGGAAGGAAGAGTTTGTCATGCAAACATGTAGGATACAACAAGAGCATGACAAAATCCAAGTCCAGTGAAAACTGGAAAAAGTGTAGGAAAGAATCCCTGAAGCCTGGATGGAGTTTTGGAAGGTTGCGCCCAACCTACCTAAAGCTAACGAGGTCGACGAGCCAGAGCAACAGATTGAGCTGTTACAAGAATCATGGAAACAACTCACTACTTGTGCTGGGAAGATGGAAGAAAAGTTACAATAAGCCCATCAAGAGGCAGAGCAGTAGCCCTAGAAGCTGTAGGAGTAGATGCAGAAGATAATATTGCAAGGTAACAACACCCAAGAAGCATTGCACAAGCACACAACAGAATGCAACAAAATCTTTAGGGAAGTCAGCGACTGGATGGGAATCATCGCTCGACAAAACCAAGTCTTGGAGGAGGTGCGCACAAATATCCAGGTGCTAAACAAAGAAGTTGTGGCCACAATGGACCCCATAGAGAAACAACATAAGTTCGACCAAATCCAACAGAATAACAACGGATTGAATACACTCTTTGAGGCATAGTCCATAACAAAGAAGGAGTTGCATGACTTTCGACCTGTAATTCAGACAACCTACATGAAAATTCATCAAGTTGATGCAACAATGGATTTTAAGTGGAACTTGTTGGTCAACTCCATGCCAAGGGAATATAGAAAAGAGATGACCGAAGAGTTTCTTGCAGAGGCATCACTCCTTGCCCAAAACTGACAGGACAAAGTTGGAAGATTTCAAGGAGTGAAACAATGAGCCTTAGAGTTAGTACCAGAGTTGGGCCCTTTGTTTGAAGAGGTAAAAGAAGAGAAAGCACAGACATAAGAGCCCAAGGAAGAAGAAAATATGGACAAGGGAAAACAACAGATGATCCTAGAGGATGTGAAGGAACCAAGCATTTGACTCGAGGGTGAGTAAAGAATTGTGGTCAGAGCTTGTTGGACCCTTCATTTTTGGAGAAGGAATTGTGCAAGCTTCATCAGAGTCATGGAGAAAGAGAAACAATTTTTTTTTATGAAAGTCAGCACAACGCCAGCTAAGAAAAACATGGTTGAAACAAAACAAGAAAGCATGCAAGCTGAGAAGGAAGACACAACCCAGCTTATATATAGGGATACACATAATTGTAAAAGGTTTGGCCAGGATTATTGTAAAAGGGTTATCCAGGTTGTGGTTGAGTCGATTGATTTAGTCATTATTGTTGTTGTTAACTAGTTGGATTAGTTGTTGATGATGATTGTAAGTCGAGCGAAGTCAAGTCCTGATTCTATAATGAATTGGATCTATCAGTTTGAGAATTAGAGTTTTGCGACTTGAGTCTAGAGCCAAGAGTCTGTACAACACATTGTCGTGTAATTCTGAGTCTGTAATAAGAGAAAGATTCCAAAGATAATATGAATAAGGACCTCAATTTTCAAATATGACATGTCTCTGTGTGTTTATTTATGCATTACAATATCTCCTTATGGCTTATGAGTTCTAGTTGATGGTTCTACGTTTAAATGTTTGCTAGCGACGTAAGTAGGTTTAATTCTTGCACATGTGTGTTTCAGACCTATTCATGGCTCTTCCGCAAGATCATGAATGAGTCCTGAAGGCTCTATGGATCCTCTCAAGTCTTTTCCCTACCCTTCCCTATATATCGGTCTCAACAACGCTTCAGGTGAGACTTCTTCTCTTCGGAGGAGATGAAAATGCCAACACTCTAGACTACACGGTACCTTTTGTTGGTAACTTCAGAAGGACCCTGGTCTGATCAAACTCGTGCCAACAAGAGGTGACCTAAAGAAATTTGGGTACAAATCCATTTTAGTGTCATTCTTCCTTGAGAGGGTTGCTCACTTGCATTTACAGGTAGAGTGGGGCCTGCTGGCCCCACAGGATCCAAGGATGAAAAGATGGTGCGACCTCATGGCTCGGCACGTGGCAGGCCCTATTGTCAAATACAATGATGTATTCCTTGATTGGTTGAGGCCTCATATACTGATGGTAGACAATTATGCCTATGCTAGTTTGGATTTCATAGGTGACCCGGACTTGGTTCTACCCGAGTGTTCTCAATGGGGGAACTTAGGTAAGAAACACATTTTTGTATTTATAATGTTTTTGTAAATTTTGAAATATGAAATGTTTTTTATGTTTTTCATCTGAGGACTAATCAAAAACTATTTGATAATGCATATTTAGGACTGCACTGACCTCCAGGTACATCCCCCATTCATAGACGAGGGGAAACAACCAAGGCAACATGATGGGATGCTGGTGACTACGAGGCGATCGAGAAGAACCTGGAGGGTTTGACAGTGGATGTCCCAGATATCTCCATCGATGAGATACCGAGACGATATCAATGCAGGTATATCCGGTTCTATTAGTCGACTTCTCTGTAGGGTGGCATAGACAGTTGTGTGTTATCACGAGCATCATCCTTGATGCTATTTTGTATATGAAGTCATGTGCTTTAAATTTTGATATTTTTGGTCTTCGGACAAACACTTTTTGTAAAAAAAATTTATAGTTATATATACACGAGGCTTCTACCGACTTACTTGCTTTATGTACAACATGTGATTGGATTTATAAATGTCTCAAATGTCTATCTAACATATAATTAGCTAATTCATCTGTTAATGTATTTAGACATCTAGGAATGTGTTGATATTCAATATAATCAAAATGACGTTCCAAGAGGTGAATTCTTAAATATACCCTCAACAAAGTAGGACTCCAGATAGCATAGACATTACTTAACTATAGTACTACTAGCTGTGAATCGATTCATACGACAAGGTGACTTATTCCAAGTGAAATAGAGTCTGTCAATAATTCGATGACTGCACTATATTCCGCGATATTGTTAGTTGCACGACCGAGGAATACACCATGTAGACTGATTAATTCATTCTTAGGTGCGTAGATTTCCCAAGAAGCAGATGCTAAATTTTGAGTACTCTGACTAGCACCATTGGCGAAGCCAATGTAGGGTAGAGAAGACACTGACATCTGGAGACCAAGCACAATGCAAGGTAAGCAGTTGGGGGTCAAAACCAAATAATGAAAAAGCACACAAAAGTAGCACACAAGAGTATGATACAGTAAAATATGAGCACTCATGCAAATATAACCTAAGAATAGTACTTCTTCAAGTAAATCCCATTTCGGGGTTCACTCAAAGGAATGCCATCATAATCCACTAACTCATAAGCTCCTTTCTCCAAAATGCGTTTGACAATATAAGGGCCTCGCCACATAGCCTTGAATTTTTCGGCCCCCAGTAAATCATGATCTTGTTTTTAGAGGAGAACTAGATCACCTTCAGAGAAAACACGTGGCTTGACATGTTTGTTGTATTGGGCTTTGACACACTTTTTCTTAGCTTCAATAACTAGGGTGGCATCACGATGAGTTTCATCTAATTGCATCAAGTACAATAGGCGTTCCTCTTCAGAAGAAGTGTTGGGAAGAATTTCAATAACTATCTTTAAAGATGGTATCTCACATTCAATCGGCATGACAACTTCGATACCATACACTAATTTGAAAGGCGTAAATCCTGTGGAAGACTTCACGGATGTCTGATAGGCCCATAATGCTGAAAAAAACATTGTGTGCCAACTTGTCTTATGAATTCCTATTATCCATTGAAGCATAGTGATAAAAACTTTATTTATCGCTTCAACCTGGCCATTTTCCTATGGGTAATAGGGGGTTGAGTTTTCATGTCGAAGACCCAACTTTTCAGTAATCTTGGACATCATCAAATTTTGAAAATGGCTACCATGATCAGTGACAATATCTTGCGGGATTCCAAATTGAGTGATGATATGATTGAATATGAACATGGCTACAATTTTTCTGGTATTATCGAATGTAGGCATCATGGACCCATTTAGTGAAATAATCCACGACCACAATGATGTATCCATGCCCCCCCGATCGAGTGAGGGTTACATGTCATGAAGTCAATACCCCATTTTGCGAAAGGACCAACGAAAAATATAGGGTGTAAAGGAGTAGGATGAGATCTTATCTTGTTATTATACATTTGACAAGATGACACTTCTAAGCAACAGTAATATAGTCTTTAAACAAAGAAGGCCAGAAGTACCCTGCTCATAAGATCTTTTGGGCAGTGGCATACCCAGACATATGACCACCACATGATCTAGAGTGGCAGTCATTCAAATCTTTCTCAGCCTCATCATAGGTGAGACAATGCCAGAAAATAGAGTCAACAACATGACGATAAAGAGTGTCACCGAGAATTATGTATTGGCAAGCTTGATACCGTATACGAAAACGGTCTATACTATAAAGGTTGGGCCATAATGTTTGAGTCTAGAGATAGATGATAATATCTCCTTACCAAGCATCATCATAATTGATCAGAAAAAGGGATTCATCAGGCAAGTAATCCTCTGCCACGTTTTCTGTCTCAGTGGAGGGAAGGTCACATATCGGTTCATAGAAAACCAATGATTTCTTAGACTTAGCGCATTCAAACTCTAAGTCTAACTCCTGGAGAATCACTATACATTTGGAGTACTTGCCCCATAGCAATTGGTACATAATGATATGCTGCATAGGGTTGCAATAAAAAATAACAGTGGTCCTGCATAATAGGATATAGTGACAGAAACGTTGAACAACTTGAATAGCTGCCAAGGCCAGTTTTCCCACATGTAGGTATTTGGATTCGGTAGTCGTGAAACTTCGACTCAAATAATAAATTACATGTTCATCATGCGAATCATCTTCTTGGACTAAAACCATGGCAATGATAGAGTCCACACCGATGAGGTAGAGGAAATAGTCTCGACTATAATCGGGTGGGAAAAGTAGTGGTGTACGAGTTAGGGAAAGTTTCAAAGCTTCAAAGGCTTTGTTGGAAGTCTTGTCCCATATGAACTCGTAACCCTTTTTCAATAGTCAAGTAAATCCTAATGTTAACTCAGCGTAATTGGGGATGAATCGACACAAAAAGTTTTCCTTCCCTTGCAAAATTTGAAGCTGGCATAATGTGGAAGGAGGAGATAGATTAAGGATAGCCTCAAACTTCAAAGGGTCCACCCTAATTCCATGAAGTGACACAATAAAACCTAGAAGTCGGCTAGAATCCACACAAAAAACACATTTGTGTGGGTTTAAACGTATACGATAGTAACAAAAATGAATGAAAATGGCTCAGAGATGGGTTGGGTGATCTTGGCGACGTATGGAATGCGCTGGTAGATCATCGAGATATAGTTGTACGATGTGCTTGATATCGTGAAAAACATAAGACATGGTGTGTTGAAAACTCACACCAACTTTCTTTAAACCGAAAGGCAGTTTCTGGTAGGAAAATATAACCCAAGGACAAATGAAAACAATTTTGTGTTGATTTGTGGGAAAAATATTAATCTGATTATAGCCGAAGAAAACATCCATTAAAGAGAATATTTCACTCCTGGTGCAATCATTGATGATCTAGTTGACGAAGGGGGTTGGGTAATTTTCCTTAGGACAAGCTTTATTAATATCTCTATAATCGACACATACATGGATCATGCCTTGTTTTTTGTTGACTGGAACTAGATTGGATACCCAATTGGTTAAAGCCACAGGATAGATAAAGCCAACCTTAAGAAGTTTTTCAACTTCTAGCTTGATAGCGGCGACTTTACGAGGGTGGACTGGGCGAATTCTCTACAGAACGGGTTTATCATCCAAGTAGGTCTTAGTTTCATGCAAAACAATATCGAGATCAATACCTGGCATCTCTTCGTAGCTCCAAGTGAAAACATCATGAAATTCTTGAAAGATAGCCTTATAAGTGATGAATTCATCATCGAAACATGCGTCTCCGATGTGAACATTTTCGACGAATCCAGGTTTAATGGATATGTCAAGAGGGATGGTGGGTGAAATGTTACTCAGGTTCCCTTCATAAATCACATCATGTGTTGACTCGGGAACAGAGGAAATGACAACAATGGTTGATGGAGTCAAAATATGTTGGTAACTCTCGATGGTGTGCTGCTCTAGGAAGAGAATGGAACGATGATGTCCATCATCCCATGGGGTTTCTTCCATGGACATAACTGACATGATCATCTCATCCATAGGAAATATGACTTGAAATGGATTAGGAGATGAATCAACAAGAGAGGGAGTAGAAGGGGTTGCCTATTGAATGGCTTGATAAGTGGATTTAACCAGACTTAAGGGAATTTGTTTGCCATAGAAAAGATAATCACCAAGATCAGGTACTATCCACAGGTCGCGAGACATGGGGGTTTCACAGATAGAGGTGGAAATCATGTTGATTGAGGTGAAAAAAGGAGGTGGAACATCGGGTGGTGGTATTGGGAAGGTACACATTAAAGTAGAATCTTTCAGGAGATCCACACTGACGTTCTCGTACCCAAGAGGTGTCTTCTACATAAACGAGACATTGCTAGTATGTGAATCGGAGTTAAAAAAGGCCAGTTGGTCAATAAGAACTACTTTTCCTTGGTGTGGGAAATGTAATGCGCGAAAAAGTGTGGACACAACTGCATGCATGGAATCAATCCAACTATGACTAAGTAAGAGGTTATAATCAAGAGGCGCATCAAAGAACTCGACCTTGACATTGACCGATTTGCCTTCCAACATAATAGACAATGAGGGAAGAACACCGTAGGGTTTGAAACCAAAACCATTGAAAGCCTTAAGTGTATTGTGTGATTCAGTAAGGGGAGGAGAGACAATGGACTTCCAACAAGCAACGAACATAACACACATTGAGGCATCCTTGTAAATAACGGTTCTACAAATATTATTTTTCTCGACAACAACTTGAATCTAAAACGCTAACTTAGGAGGTAGCCTACGAATGTGATCTTCCAAGTCAAAGATTATCAAATTCGTATCTATGGGATCAATTCCACCGATGGCCTTTAACATTGCCTTCCATTGAGCGGGACAACTTTGAAGGACTTTGAGAGCTGACATCGCAGAGGGTGCTTGCACAAGATCTTCTGCAATACTGTAGTTTTGAGCAACACATGCATGAGGATTGAAGGAAGAATTTCGAACAATGCCCTTTGGAGGGGGGTGAAGAACTGTATCGGGACCTGGTCATTCGAGATGAAGAGGACCATTGAGATCTTAAGTTGAAGGAGGCGGTTGAACCAATGAAGGTGGTAAATCGTCAATTTTCTCCTTTGAAGGAGAATAATATTTGGCTCAAGTGGTGATGGAAACGTCGTTTTTGGTAGAATTACCAGTAAACATAAGGAAATATGAAGTGGTGGAAGGAGAGGGTTGGTCATGAATGACCAATTGGGCCTACTGTTGAGAAGGGAAATGTTGTGACAAAATGGTAGGTGTGGGAGGATTTTCGGTCCCTTGAAGGAACTTAGTGACCTCAACGTGTCTTGGACAATCTTTCATGTAGTGATCATCACCATAGATAAGGCAAGGATATTGAGGTTTACGCTTATCCTTATCATCAACAGACGGTGTCTTGGGTTTATTGGATTGTGGGTTATTATTTCTATCCTCCTTATTCTTACCCTTTACATTTTAAAATTTATTTTTGCTGCTAGGGGTGGATTGAACGAAGTTAACCTCAGAGGTTTTGTCGGTGGAAGGAGTAGAAGTTAGAGCACTTTGAACATTAGAAGAAAGAGAGTTGGGATTGGTGTGAGTGGTTGACATGGATTTAGCGTCAGCATGGAAAGTGCCAATCACTCCATCAACAACATGATAAGCTGTTGGGGTTGTTGAGGTAGCGGTGGTAGAAGGGAGAGGAGCATCAAGGAGTAAGTCATAAAGAGTGCCCGTTTTTGAATAAATGAGATCTAGGTACTAAGCGCGACTGATCGCCTGCTCTTCAGTGATAACTCCACCCATGGAAATATCACATGAGATTTTATTGACGAATGATTTGGTGAACCATTCAACCAATAATTGATCAGGAAGGTTGATTTTGATCAAACGTCATCTTCGTCTCCACTCATGGATGTGATCAGAAATATGAGTGGCCGAATATTGCTTAAAGGAACTCAAAATCTCAGTTCCTGTCTCGTAGTGGATGGGAAATTGGTAATGTATGAGAAAATCCATGGTGAGGGTGTTGAAGTCATTAAAGAATCCTTGTGGTAATTCTATACACCACTTTGCGGCCAAACCCGCAAGAGTTCGTTGGAAGAGTCGTAACTAAATGGAGTCGTCCATCAAAGAGTTGGATGAGCACCAAAGGTGAAAAGTCATAACATGGTTGTTTGGGTCTTCTCTCGGTTTACTGTCAAATTTGGGAATGTCAAACAATATATTGGATGGTATAACAGGCCAATGGGGAGAATGCAAGATAGGATCATTCAAGATTCTAGACAAGTCAGGTAAATCCAAAGTGGCTAAAAAGGGAAACTGTCGATTCACTTGAGGGTACTCGTGACTTTGGGGAGGAAGTATTGTCGGTATACCAGTAGGACTGTAAGCACTCTGCATGTAAGTCGAAGTTCCTAACATATTTAGATGTGGATGTGGAGGCATGTAGCCCATGGGGTTGGGTTGGTTGGAAATGTTCCCTTGAAAAGGGACACTAGAGTGAACGTGTGGACCCCAAGTGGGATTCAAAGAAGCTAGATACGGCTGGCCCAAGTGAGGGGGAACAAAAGAGTTGACTTGAGGCTATTTCCCCCCAAATGATTGTGGATTTACTTAGGCAAGGAGATTCCAAAGGTGGTCTAGTGATCTGGATGTGTTCTTTCCATACAGTGGGTTATAGAGTCCAACCTGAGGTTGTCCTCCAAGTGGACGATATCCCCCAACATGATATTTCCCTCCAACAAGAATCTGGTAACCATAAGTGAATGAGTGATGGGTGATCCCAATTGGATTGGATCCACTAGGGCCAAATCCCCCAGAAAAAGGTGGATAAGACCCTCCGGAGAGGACCTTGGAAGGTGTAGGAAAAAAACCGGTAGCAACATTGTACCCAAGTGGAACAAAAAGTCCAGAAACTCCAGATGGAACCTAGGTAGGGATGACAGTGGAAGGATTCAAAGTGTAGTACTTAGGAGGAAGTGATGGGATAGGTCTAGACGAAAGTGGTGTACCAATGAGAGCTTGGTTAACCACCACATTTTCGGTGGGAATAGTCGTAGTGTGTGGGACCATAGTGGCATGGGCCATTTGGAGAGAAAACGTCAAGCTAGGACCAACTAACTATGTGTTTGGAATGCTGGTGGTGTTGCTGGTTGTACCAGTAAAATGATATAAAGGTATCGTGTAGGTAACAAACGTTTCGGGAAGTTGGGAGATGATGGGTATGTCAACACCTGCTCATGAGTCGTAAAGGTCCTGCACTGTGTGAGGCAGGATTCTAAATATGTTGGTAGTACAAAGGGGATTCTCAGCTCTAGGGCCTATATGGGGTCCGATCGGTATTCCAGAAGTGTCAACAACAAGTTCTCCTGATGAATTCAGTCGGAGAATACATCTCTTGTATCCAATAGGTATGCAGAAAGACTCTAGAGAATAAAAAATAATTCAAAAAATTTCTAAAGAGGTAGAACCTTCCTCTTATGAGTTTATGGTTTCCTAGACCTCGCGCTGTTGAGGACATCCCTCCGGTGGATTATTAGGCAAAGGTTGATAACCCTTTATATCTTTCGGGGATATCCCTTGCATCTTGTGAGAATGGCGTGGAGGGTCTATGTTGGCCGAACCAAATATTTTACGGAAACAATCTATGGCCAACTACGTAAACAAATAGCACTTGCTAATAAAATCTAGAAATCAAACTAGGCAAACAAACCTTCTTATTTCAAAGTCACTAGTCAGTGATGAAATCAAACATCGTGAATTCAAGACAAGAAGGGGCTAGGATAGAGTGGGTGGAAAAGTTATGTTGACGACCAACTTAACAGACTTACACCCTGGTGCAAGCTCCCACACATAATAATGGGTATACCCTCGAAGGAGTCCGGGTGATTCTGGCCAACTTCAATTCCAGGTATCGTGAATACTTTCCCCTCCACAATCACCTCATGTAAGAACCTAAATATATAGGCTACTAAGGTTACCAAGAACAACAGTGATTCCTGGGGAAATAGTCGACAGTCCGATCCACACACAAGGGCAGGGTATCTAGCCCAAAATCAAATATAAAGGATTCCACTCATAACTATGGGTATACCTTCAATTGACCACCGTAATACACACAATCTCCACACTAATACCAACAAAGAAGGGTGAGTAACTCTGCTAGCCTTAATGGGACCTCAGGTTTGACCCTTGTGTGAGAAGGGCTTCCCAGGACAAAATGTCGCCAATGGATTTGAACACTCCCTATTAGAAGATGCTACAATGTGTTTTATTCTTTGGAGAGTGTGCCTCACAACCTATTCCAAAGCGCTAGCCTAGATAATGTTGGTGGAAAGAGCCCTAGAAAATAAAAGTTACTAATTAAATTTTATAATTACACAGTGGTTTAGAGGTTGTTGTTTACGCAAGAGGGAGATGGAGATGAAACTGATGTTGTATGATACCTTCACCCAATAATATGCAAAAAGATATGAATGATGCAATGTTTCAGTTTGATGAACTCTAAGTACAATAGGGAGAAAGCATTTATTCGAAAAACACAAAAGCTAGGAAATATAATTCCTTTTTCTTGAATGAACACAATTTCAAACAATCATAAGAAATGAAATTTTCCAATTTGTTCTCTTGTAAAAAAATTTGAATGTGCAAAATTTTCTTATGAATAATTACTACAAAGAATAGATGACTTTAATTCTTCCTTTCCAAAACCAATTCAGGGATATAATGAACAAAGGAAAAGTAACCAAAGAAAATTGATACACTCAACAAACACCCAAATCAAAATTTCAATGAAGATACAAATAAGGATGGAAATAAAATGTTTCACTAAATGCAAAATAAAATGAATTTCCAATCAACAAGAAATCCAAAAAATATAAACAATCCAAAACCTTAAATCAGAGAAAAGACTTTTGTCAATCAAGCACTCAGATCTCAAAATCGGAGATTATATCCTTGTTGATAAAAATCAAGAAGCAAAAACTTATAAAATGAAAAAGAAGGGTTTTCAATCCATGAAAACCAATCAACGAAAAGTGTTTAAACTTAGAAAATAGTCAAATATAGGCTCCAAAATTTCCTCCCAGATGATCAAAGCAAAATTGGGTAGAAGAAGAAAAAAAGACCCAATCCAAATATTTTTTTACAGACAATGTCGCAACCCAACAATAGGGTACAATGCGGGAATTAAAGGTTTCCATAGGCTAGCTATGGGGTAGGTTGCGGAAATTCCGTACTGGTGTAAGAAGTTAGGGTGCAGGTATCTAGGGTTTCCGCAAGATATATATGAGATATAGTGCGGAAATTCCTGTAAACAAAGAAAAATTGGAGAGAGGGAAAAGATTCCAAAAGAACTTTAAGATCCAGTGAGTCTGGATGGATCCCCCACCAACTCAAAGACTGGATGGAAATGAAAAGAGGTAGGCTAAAGGAAAATGGACAGAAAAAAACACAAATAGGTTGTATCCCCAGTGGAGTCTCCAATTTTGTTATTGGATAAATCGGTGAATGCGGACATAGACTGGTCTCCCTAGATCCACCTAGATCTAGAACAAAACGCGACACGACAAGGTGCTTTCCCTAAGTTTCGTCATCGAATTTACTATCAAAGAAGATATGAGTGACATACCTTTGAATATATCTTCCTTATGTCTTTGTTGTCCTTGCTTCGCTCTGGTGCTCTTGTGCTATTGATCCTGCAATGGAACACAAACCAACCAAAGTGAAAGAAACAATAGTGTGTTCAATGAAAACCTATACATGTGATCAAGGAGTCATGTAATAAAATGAGAATGATTTTATGGGAAAGAAACATGCCACCGTATTATGTTAAGTAAAAGTGGAAGATACAACCGAGCCGCCTTGATGTTGCAAGGTTCCCTTTTAGTGGCCCTTTGCTCCAACACACACTTACTTCAAACTTGCATGAAGATGAACCACAATAGCTTGATGAAACAATGGAGATCTCAAGCATCAATTGAAATAGAGTTCCTCACACAATCTTCAACCTATTCCTTCATAAATTCGTTACTTGATCTTGCTTTCCTTTTGCTTAACCTTTTCCATGAGAAATCCATCATTATATAGGAGAAGGAGAGATGGTTAAAGAGATGAGGATGATCCCACCAAATCAGAGAAGCTAGTAGGATCCCAACAATACAAATTCCACCTCATATTATAGAACATTCCCTTCTAGAATCTTCATGAACTTCGTCCCTTTTCTTAGTCTTAAAACATCATCGCACCTTGTATATAGAGAAACCTGTGGAAATTCCACAAGCTAGGTTAAGGACAGCTTGCGAAAATCATGCATTTTCGCACTGTGTATTACTCTTAGCCTGTGATGTCCTTCTAAAAACAAGTTTTGTAGAGGTAGAAACCAATTACTTTTATCATGCAAAAGATCCTTTTGAGAGCCTGAACACATGCTTGTAGAACATCACCAGGGTGACCAAAATAATTTGTAACACCTCACCACCATGGTCGAGATGCATTGAGGAAAGAGATTATCTATTGCCTTGATACAGATAACTGAACTCGAAATTGGGTTTGTCCCCAAGTAGTAGCACCGTGCCAAGTCTATCAATCTCACATCCCCCGACAACAGGGGGTCAACAGGCAGGGCCATCCCCAGGAAGGGGAGCCCCATAAGAAAATATACATCCTCCATAGTTGAGAGTGTCAGCTGGTTTCCCCTCACAATGAAGCATTTCAGATCAGTGCTCCACATGGATATCATATAATGAAGTAGGAACTTGTTGGCATCTAATTCACATTCTTCTATTGTCCTTATAAGCTGCCTACACCAGTGTTTTGCAAACCTTGATTTTCGTCGCAATCCTTGAATAAAATGACACTATTATTTTGCGCTATGTGCACACTTACCTTTGTTCTTGTTTTCACGACTGCAAGCGTGAAAAATTGATTTTCGAAGACACATTAAAATCGCCACTGAATTGTTGTAATCATATGCCCATTGCGTTTCCAATTTACTTATCGTTATACAGTTGGAAAGACCCCTTGATCTGTACTCATTCGACATTATTTGGTTGATTATATAATTTCGTGTTATGAGTGATTGAGTTTGTGATGCATTGATGATTGGATTTATATGTTCTTTGATCGATTCAGTTGACACATTGGTTTCATGAAAACACAGTTTTGTTGTGGTAAGACCCTTGGTATAAATTGTTTCATACAACACATAGTTCATATAATCAAACCCTTGGTGTGATTTCGATTTATTGCTTTGGTTTTTGAAACTATAACTATTGCTCGCGCAAATGGTTAATCCATTTACCATAAGATTTGATTAATTGAATGGCATAGCTTTTAACCTATGAAATAGCGGGTTGAATAGTTATATGCGCCGGCGGTTGTACCGTGGATATTATTGTTGTGCATGGGATAAAACAACTCCACCACCTTCGCACGTTCTATCATTAATGTTTCCCGCTATCCCAGTTCACCTTTGCTACTTTCGGGTAAGCCTGTGAGCATTCTTCCCTTGCGTATGCTGTGTTCAAACCCTAACCTATTCACCTCACTCACCGTGTTCTCCTGTCTATGGCACCGGTGGTGTGCATAGAGCCAAATGGTAGTCAAGCTCTGTTACTGTTCGATGATGCCCGTAAGGATTTAGAAGACAGTGGTTGGTTGGTGTTTATACATAGGTTCGAGGGCTTCAACCTTTCGGTTTCCCAACAATTCTCCCTCACCTTTGATGGGTGTAGGGATAAAGTAGGTGACATTCATCTTGAACTCAATGAAGGATTCATAAGCTCTGCTACAAGACTAG
>ML780803.1:136745-160530 GCA_009831015.1 Picea engelmannii
AAAAATACCCTTCTAGTAGATTCAACCACTTGTCTACAACATTTTCATCTATCTGACCTTCAAATATAGGAATATCAAAGTTTATTTGTACCTTGAAGGGGGCAACGCCTCCGTTCAAAGAAGATGTGTCGCCTGTTGGTAGTCGCCGAAGGATTTGCGTGAAACTATCCATCATCCCGTTCCTCTGTTGCGCGAGGGCTTCCTCAATCAATATTTTGAAAGGATCTCCTATCCCATCATCTTTATTTTCTCCTACCATGGGAGTTTTCTTGGTCATGCGAGAGCTTCTGTCCTCAAGAGAAACAAGCTCGAGACCCAACTCTTTGTACTTCGACCTCGTTGGGGACATGCATTAAGATGAAAAGGAGAAGACCGATATGATACCATTGATCTAGATTTTATGAGAAGAATGAAATGAATACAGATTATTAATAGGTGATTAACACAAAATAATAGAGATATAGTAAAACTAGTTTTCTATTCAATAATGAAATAAGCTGAAACTGTAAAATGCAGCAGAAACAAGCTTGCTGGAATGGTGGTGGCTTATCTCTGAGAAGAGATGTGATGATAGCGCACATTTGAAAGAAGCAGGTTACAATGAGGCTTTGAAGGAATTTTTACAATAAGAAAGAATGAAAAAAACCATATACATCCAAAAACCTAACCCTAGGAGATGAAGAGCCAAAAGTCATGTGGGCCCCGTTTGGGTAAGTTAGTACATCAACTTCCCGAGGTCGTAACTTTTGCATACGATCTCCATTTTAGGCATGTGATAGCCCGTTGGAAAGGTATCATTGAGGAGATTCATTTTAGGGTCTCAATCATGCCTTCATATATCATTAAGGATATATATACCTAAAAACCTTCATTTAGGCCCTCAAAATGGCCCCAGAAGTTAAAACTGCTAAAAATAGTAAATTGCCAAAAATGTCAGAAAACTGTTTTGAGCCAGTTGGAAAAGGTGGGTGGCCACTGATATCCATCTAGATCAGTGAACTTGGCTTCCCAAACCATTCATCTCTCAATCTCTCACAGGCTTCCCAACACTCATAACAATCCAAGTACCCAACTCTCTTCTACCCATCTTGCACCACCTGAGAGAACGAACCTCCACCTTTCTTTGCCACACAGTCCCTCAGGCATTCCTTCTCCTTATTCAGGCCTCCAGTGAAACTAGTCCAGAATCTCAATGCTGGAACTCTCAGGACTCGCAGCTATGAGCCATGTTGTACACAGGCCACTACATCTCAGACATGCAAGCCTCAAGGCACGACTAGATCACACCAATGACCACTACAACCAACTATCCCATGGATAATTATTTCACAGTTCGGTCCCCCTTCTTGAGACTAATATGCAGGTGAGGATGGATGGAGGAGGTAGGTAAGTGCATGGGAGTGCGTGAGGTTAAGAATGAGGTAACAAAAAGGTGACACAGAAGACAAACCAATGAACAACCCCACAATCAGACCAGGGGCAGGTTTAAGTATGTTCGTGGGGAAATCAAGAACCTCCTGGCCTCCCCAAGAATCTCACATAATCAATTCCCCCCTTTAGGAAAAAAAGTTAATTAACATAGGAATAAACATTTAGCCTCTCAAGCCCCCTCTCTTGTGGAATCATATCCCCCTATAACTCTAGTCCTTGTTCGTCTAGCAGCCATCGATGTGTTTATTATTAATAATGATCAAAGCATTGCATTTCTTAGGCATACTTGCCCTTTAAATAATTTTTTGGGCACTCAGGCCTCTCAACATTGTAACAATACATTATTTAAAATGGGGGTTCACATCCTGGGGTGTTACATCCCCTCCCCCTTATTTTGGTACTGTCCTTAGTGCATATACAAAATAGAGATCAAAATCTCAAATTTATTCAAAAATCCGCAGGTACTGTACCCTCATGGCATCTTCATGCTCCCAGGTAGCATCTTCAGGACCGTAGTAGGTCCATTGCACTTTTACCAGCTCTATAAATTGATTTCGGAGCAATTTTACCTTTCTATCCAATACCCGTGCTAGCTGAACCTAAAAGTATCCCTTCATCTCTACTTGAATCAGATGCCAATCAATAACATGGTTATGATCATGTACATATTTCTTTAATAAAGATACATGAAATACATTATGCACATTCATGGAAGCAGGTAATGCAAGCATGTATGCAACTAGCCCTATTTTGTCTAATATTCCAAATGGACCATAGAATCTGGCTGCCATCTTTGTACAACTACCCAATTTCAAAGAGATTTTCTTGGGCTTCACTTTCAAAAGAACATTCTCCCCTAATTTAAATTCTCTATCTATCCTATTCTTGTCTGCATAAACTTTCTGTCTATACTAAGCTCCCTTTAAATTATGCTTAATCTTGACCACCTGGTCTTCCATGTCCTTGAGCAACTCCAACCCAAGTACCACTCTATTTGCTAGGTTGTCCCAACTTACTGGAGTATTGCATTTCCTACCATAAAAGGATTCAGATGGGATCATTCTCAATGAAGCTTGATACCCATTGTTATATGAAAACTCAACCAAGTGTAAGTAATCTTCCCACTTAGATGGCTTATCCATCACATACATTCTCAGCATGTCTTCAATTATTCGATTGACTCTCTCTGTTTGGTCATCTGTCTAGGGGTGATATGCTATGATAAAGTTTATATTTGTGCCAAATCATTTAAACAATCCCCTCCAAAAGTTGGAGGTAAACTTTGTATCTTTGTCCAAGAAAATTGTCCTAGGTATCCGATGCAGCCTAGCAATTTCCTTCATGAAAATTTCTGCAATATTAGCCACTGTATGTGTTGTCTTCATAGGCACAAAATGAGCAACCTTTGTTAATTTTTCAACCACCACCATGATTGATTCATGCTTCTTATTTGTTCGAGGTATCCCTATGATGAAATCCATGCTGATCACTTCCCATTTTTTCTCTAGAATTGGCAACGACTGCAGCAAACCTGAAGGGTGACTATGCTCAGCCTTCACCTTCTAACATTCCATACATCAAGCGATGTAGTCGGAAACATCCTTCTTCATTCCTGACCAAAAGAACTAGTTTCTTACTGCTGTAATTTTTTTCTGGTAACCGAGATGTCCAACATAAGTAACATCATGCATTTCCTTCAGTACCAAATTCCTCAGTTCTCCGGAACTAGGAACATAGATTCTATTTTTATGCATGAGTAATCCATCTTCTTTTATCTCATACTCCATTATTTTTTGTTGTACATCTCCTTGCTGTGAGTTTTCCTTTACCTATAGGTAATGCTGATCTATAACAAGACCATCTAAAATCCTTCTCTTCAAGTCTGACTGATGCATACTGAAAACAGTAGCATGCATGAGATGCACTCTCCTACTAAGTGCATCGACAACTTTATTCTCCTTTTCCTTGATATGCTTGATATTGAAGTCATACTCACTTAAAAATTCCAGCGATCTTGTTTGTTGGAAATTCAAGGTCGGTTGTTCAAAGAGATACTTCATACCAATGTAGTCTGTTCTTAATTCGAATTTATTCCCCATGAGATAATGCCTCCACATCCTCAAGGCGTGAACAATGGCAACAAGTTCCAAGTCATGTGTGGCATAGTTCCTCTCATGTTTCTTAAGCTTTATGGACTCATATCCAATGACATGTCCATTTTTGCGTGAGGACTCCCCCAATTCCTTCCTTACAAGCATCTGTACATACCACACAACTTTCATTTGGGTCAACAATCTTTAACACATGAGCACTAGTAAGTAATTCCTTCAATAGATTAATTTTTTTTTCACACTTGAGTGTCCATTCAAATTTAGTTCCCTTCTTTTTCAAAGAAGTGATCGGATGAACAATCTTAGAGAACCCTACTATGAAACTTCTGTAGTAGCCAACTAATCCCATAAAATATCTAACGTCTGACACATTTTTGGGTGTTGGCCACCCTCTAATGGTTTCAATCTTCTTTGGGTCTACTACTATGCCCTGCTCTGAAATAATGTGTCCCAAGTAATGGATCTTCTTTTGATAAAAAAACACTTACTCAACTTGGAATACAACTGATGTTCTCTCAGTACTTGCAATACCAATATTAAGTGATGTTCATGCTCCTCTTCAGACTTAAAATATATAAGTATGTCGTCCAAGAATACTATGAAAAACTTGTCCAAATAACTTTTGAATATGACATTCATTAAGCACATGAAGACAACTGGTGCATTGGTCAATCCAAATGGCACCACTAAAAATTCATAATGCCCATACCTGGTCCTAAAGGTTGTCTTATGAATGTCTTCTTCCTTGATTCTTACATGATGGTATCCTGCCCTCATGTCAATATTTGAAAATATCTTTGCTCCTCTTAGCTGATCAAAGAGGTCATCAATTTGGGGTAGCAGATACTTGTTCTTTATAGTGTACTTGTTCAACTGTCGAAAGTCAATACACAGCCTCAAGGTTCCATCCTTCTTTTTGAAAAAAAGTGTTGGTGCTCCTCAAGGTGAAACACTTGGACGTATGTACCCTTTCTTCAACAATTCCTCCAACTACATTTGTAATTATTTTAACTCTGGTGTGCTCATTCTGTAAGGTGTTTTTGACATCGGGGCATCTCCTGGCACTAAATCAATTGAGAAATATATCTCCCTTCTTGGTGGCAATCTGGGTATCTCTTGGAATACATCCTCAAATTCCCGTAGTACTGAGAAATATTCAAGGCTTGGCCCCTTCGTATTATTTGGCTCTTCCACATGAGCTACATACAGTTGACATCCTTTTCTAAAACATATTTTTCGCTGTAAGGCCATAATATCCTTTATAGAGATGGGTCTTGGAAGTCCTTTCACAGTGCTCTATTTTCCATTACAATCAAGACATGTAAATGTCTTGTTATGACAATATAAGACAACATGATGCTTGTCCAACCAATCCATCCCAATCAGAACATCATAAGATTCCAATGGTATGATATTTAGATCAGTACTAGTATTCACACCATTAAGACTTATGGAACAACTTCTTACCATATCATGGATTCTTCTTTTGGTTCCAGTGGCTAATTGAACCAAACTTTCTTTTCCAAGTTTACTTTTCTCCAAATGTAATCTATCCACTATCTTAGGATTAATGTAGCAATGAATTTCTCCTAAATCAATCAAAATAAAAACATGTTTATTTATGATCTTACCTTTCACCTCGATCATATTGGACTGGTACTATGCTTGTCGATCATTTAAAGCTACATAGATTCTTCCCATATCTTCGACTGTTGTAGCCTCTTGGATGTTTTGCACAGTCTTCACTTTGTCTTTTTTGTGTGGGAAATCCTTGTACACGTGATCTTCCTTGCATTCCCAACATTGGATTGGTGGTATTCCCCTTTTTCCCAAGGAATCTTCCTTCTTGAAATCTCCCTTAGCATACTGATCTTGATGATTTCTATTAGGCTCATTCCTATTGAAGGGAGGTTTGAATCCCTTTGTCCTCTGATCAAACTTCACATTTTTCTTGCCCTTCCAATATTTCTGCATGGATTCTCTTCTCTGGACTTGCTCATACATGTATTTATCCTTCTTGATGGCCTCAGTCAAGGTCTTGGGTTCATAATACTTGATATTTTCCTTATAAAAGGCTAGAAATCCACTTAGAAATCTCTGTATTTTCACTTTCTCATCACCAATGAAACTTACATATTTTAACAATCCCAAGAAATTCTTCTCGTACTTTGCCATAGTCATGCTTCCCAACCCAAGTTCAAATAACTCTTGCATTTTCTTGTCATAGAAACGATATGAGAGGTACTCCTTATGGAAGTACTTCTTGAACTGTTTCCAAGTGATCCTACTTTCATTAACATGCTCCACTTGCCTCAGTTGGTCCCACCACATTGTAGCTTTCCCATGTAAATGGTAGGTGGAAATCCTAGCTTCCAGGTTGGAGGAATAGTTATGCAACTGAAATTATCTCCTGATCCCAAGAAACCATGCTTCAACATCATCTTCCCTTTCTCTTTCACCATCGAAGGAAGGTCTCTCCTTGCAAACTATCTACCTCTTGTTTCCTTCTTTGTTGCCTGACAGGGGACACCTATGGACTTCTTATGGGATCATCTGATGCATAAAGATTTCTTTCTGAGTAAGGAGGTGAGTGGTTTCCATGAGCTCTGCTAGCACTTCTAGAATAACCATCTCTTCCATGATCATTTCTTCTTTCATGACACATGCCTTCTTCCTCTTGTCTTGAGTTCGATCCCTTCTTCATTTGCCTCTGCAACTGATTCAAGCTCTGCAACACTAGAACATTTGTCCGTCTTTTCTCTCTCATAAGTCTCTCGTTGTATTCTTTGTATCTCTGCACTTACATCTTCAATATTCTTACCATTTATATTAATGTTTCCTGATCTCCCTTTCCCTTGTGTCCATTGGACTCTGTCTCTGCATTACCAAATCTGGTATTTTGGTCTTTGGCCTCCTTATCATTACTGGAGGCTCCCTCACCTTCTTCCATTTACTCAATATGCATCCCGAGATGATGTAATTAAGCCCCTTAATTATGCAAAATGTGAAAGCGACTATTTTGTTAGAATTATGCATATGATAAACAAAATTGCCAAACCATGCTACAGTTGTCTTTTTTTTTTTTTTTTGTTCATGGAGACCATATCCCCATTATATGGTGTTGGTGTCAGTTGTTCTTATACCTCTGAGGTGTCTAATAATTGTGGGAAATAAGGTCAAAGGAGATCCATGTTGAACACTATTTGTAGGCCAAGGAAAGGAGGAATGTTGAGCTCAAAAGAATTATCACCCATAGCCTTTTGGGTATGTGTTATATTCTTTGCATGTGTGTGTGTGGGCGCGTCAGATTCAACAACTACGTTTGATGATCCCTTGTAGTAGTTCTCTTTGTGTCATGTGCATAGGGTGATTTCCTAGGGGGGGTAGGTATGCCCCCCCTGGTTATGCGCAACATTCGGGGCAGTGCCCCAATTTTTTTTTGGGCGGTTTTTGCTATTTTTAGCGGTTTTATAAATTAATTTCGGATTAAGGGATTAGGGTTTTAGTATCTACATAATACCTAAAAACATTTTATATATTGTATGCTGAATGGTGAAATTCAATATAATGAAATAAGAAAGGTTTTCTTGGTTGAGGGGTCCGGTATAAATCTCTGTGTACTATGTGAATGAGCCATTGATTAATTTCTATTTTTCTTAAGCATCTATATGCATTGTTGTACTTCACAGGTTTAAAACTTACATAACCTTGGTGATGGTGTAAGAACCATAATAGATTGGGAGAAGCTTCAGATGGGGTACTGTAAAGTGCTCTTTCTACAAGTGCAACAAAAATTTGTCTCCCACCTGAAACTTATGTGGCACTCGGTGTTGATCATGGTGCTACTTGTACTTGTCATTGGACTTCTGTAGGATATCTTGAACCTATTGGCGGATGTGATGGATTCGATGAATGAACCGGGTGGTTTTTTCAGCTTCAGTTGGAGTAGGAGATGAGTCAGCCAAGGTGAACGCAAGGGGTAGTGCAACATCTATGGGACCCAATGGATGGAATCCCAACCCCACCTGAAACGGATTGTGGCTGGTTGAGCTATGCAGTGCTTGGTTTTATAGATGATGGACATAGGGAATGCTCTCATCCCATGTGTGAGGGTGATTGGAATTATACATGTGCAGGATATGCACGATAATTCTATTTATGACGTTGGTTTGGCCATTTGTCTGGGGGTAGACGACCGTGGATTTGGTGAGCTTGGTGTCCAACAGTGACCAGAGGCTCGATCAAAATGAGTTGCGAAATCGACTTTCCTGATCTGAGACAATGGTTTGTTGGATTCCAAAACTTACCCAAACTCGTTCAAAGAAGATATTAGTAGTGGCATCTGCTATGATTCTCTTCTTGTAGGATATCAAAATCGTCATCTTAGAAAAGTGATCAACAACCGTAAAAACATTGTCATTTCCCCTCTTGGTGGATGGGAGGCTCGACATGTAGTCCATTGAGATGGATTACCATGGCCTGTCAGGATTAGGTAGAGGGGTGTATATGCCCTATTTCTTAGTGTTCGGTTTGGAAATAATGTAGGTAGTGCAGGACCTGCTATACTTGTTGACCTTCTGTCGAATTTTAAGCAAGTAGAAATGTTTCTGCAACATTTCCATTGTCTTTTCAACGCTGAAGTGTCCTGCCACTTGAATGTAGTGGGATTTCGAGATCAACTTCTCTCGCTCGCTTGATGGAACAAAGATTTGTCCTAGATGACACAACAACCCATCCTTAAGATGAAAATTAGTGACAACTACATTTGTGCCCAACATTTGGTAGGTGGTGGCGAAGTCCAGGTTTGTCTCATAGATATGGGGCCATCCATAGGTATCATGGCTACAAGAGTCTAGCACTATGGTCAGTGCCATGACCGATGGTCTATTGAGGCAATTAGAGACACAGTTGGTGCTTCCTTTTTTATACTTGATGTTGAGGTGGAATTGTTGCAAGTATGTGGACCACTTATGATGACAATCATTCTGCAATTTTCCTTGTGTCTGCATGAATTGCAGTGGCTTATGATCAATGTGGATGAATGTCTCCTTCCCAATAATGTAATGTATCCATCGACGACAGGCTTGCACATTGGAGTAAATTTATTTTTTGTAATCATATGATAGTGTCTCACTATGATAGGCCACGGGGTGGACGTGTTGAGTGAGAATGATGCCCACAACATAGTCATAAGCATTTGTATCGATCTCAAAGGGTTGTTTTAGGTCCCATAGTGAAAGTACTGGGGATAAGCACAAGCGTTGATTCAAATCATCGAATGCTTGTTGTTGGGACCGGCCCCACACAAATTTATCCTTACCACCACCCCTGGTTACTTGGCTGAGGGCCCATGCAATATGGGAGAATCCCAACATGAACATGCGGTAGAAATTGGTAAGGCCCAAAAAGCTCCGAAGCTCAGTGAGTGTGGTTGGGGTTGGTCAGTCATGGATGACTTGGATCTTGGCTAGATCCTCATGTACGCCATCCTAATCAACGATGTAGCCTAGGTAATGGACCTTGTCCATGCCAAAGGAGAATTTTTACAAGTTGGCATATAGCTTGTGTTGCCACAGGGTGTGCAGAACCTGCTGAATATGTTGCAAGTGTTCAACCCAAGTATTGTTGTAAATGAGAATGTCATCCATATACACCACTACAAAAGTATTGGTGAATGGTTGCAAGATATCATCCATCATCCTCATGAAAGTGGATGGAGCATTTTTCAAACCAAAGGGCATGACCAACCATTCAAAAATACCTTCCTTTGACTGGAAGGTGGTCTTCCATACATCTGTCCATTCTATTGGGACATGGTGATAGCCAGACTTCATATCAATCTTACTAAATTATTTGGTCCCTGTGAGTTGATCAAGGATGTCGTCGATTTGGGGAATTGGGTACCTGTTACTGACTGTGATTTTATTCAGGGCCTGATAATCAATGCAGAGTCACCAGGTTCCATATTTATTTTGTACCAACATGATTGGGCTCCCACAAGGTGATTATCTAGGATGGATGTTCCCTTTGTGGAGTAGTTCTTGTATCTTTCACTTGATCTCCTCATTCTCTAACAGAGAGCGGTGATAGACTGGCCCATTGGGAAGCGGTGCATTGGGGGTCAGATTGATGGGGTGCTTGACTTGACAGTGTAGAGGTATCATGGTAGGTGAGGAGAATATATGTGAGTATTCTTCCATGACCTTATCCTCTTACTTCTACTGTGTGGAGAGGTCGACTGCGGAGACCCTGGATGTGGCTGTGATATTTCACTCATTCTGAGAGTGAATCACGAAGAAAAAAAACTTCCTCATCTGAGATATGACCTTCCTACATTACTTGGAAGAGATACAGGAAATAGAACTAGGTGGGACTGCCTGAGGTATCCTATAGAATTTCTTGTTCAAAGTAATAATAACACTACAAAGCCTAGACTCATATACAACATGGCATTTCCATAAATATGGTTGCCCCAAAAGAACATTACAAACTTTGAGAGGGGTAACATCACAAAATACATCATCTTTGAAGGCATTTATGTCGTATGACATATGACATTGTTGGCTGACACAGATGTTTCTTCCTTGATAGAGCCATCCAATGGTGTAGGGATGGAGGTGCGACATTGTCGGCAGGGCTAGTCGCTTGAAAATATCTGCTGAGATGATTTTTTGCTGGCTACCTCTATCAACGATGAAGTGCAACGAGGTACCCTTCACCCACATCTGTGAATGAAAAAGGCGCTCACCTTCCTCTAGCTCGTCTGGTTCATCGGGCTATAGCTTGGTGTTAGCAACAATAGCACTAGATTTTGTGTCAATGATCCATCTCCCCCTTTCTAGTTCTCACTCAGAGTCAGAACCCACATATGATTCATAGGATTTTACCTCAGCCACCAAAAACTGCTTTGTGTGGCAATTAGAAGTGTTATTCCATGGGCTCTTATGGAAGTCACACCACTTCCCAGTATCTTTCTTTGTATTTCTGGTGTCCTTCTTTTCTTGCGGCTTGGACTGGTTTTCCTGAGCCAGTCTGTCTTTGCTCTATCCTTTTTTATGTGGGCTGGGGCTGCCATTTCCTGGATTTTGCTGTGAGGGGTTCCCAGGGCCAAATTGCCACGTCTTTTGTTTGAGCTTCTGCTCGATTTTGACAACATATCCATAGGTCGCGCCCAAGGATGAGATTTCTAGAAACTCCATTTCAGCTTGGATGTATCTATGCAGACCACCATGATACTTAAGAACCAGATGTCACTCAAAATATTTGATACCCATCTTGGTGCACAAGGTATGGAAGATATTCATGAAATCAAGCACTACTTGGTCTCTTTCCTATTGCAGTGTGGTCCATTTTGTGTACAGGTCGTCATAACTTCCAACATGGTAGTATTGTTCCTTAATAACATCCATGAAGGACTCCCAGGTGACCGTGGCTGTAAATAGTGAGTGTTCCTATGTTTTCTTCTGCTCACAGAAAGTTTCCCACCGATATTTTACATGGGGAATGACTTTCAGGATCACAAAAGTAATCTTTTATCTATTCGAGAAGTTATGGACAAAGAAATACCCTTCTAGTAGATTCAACCATTTTTATACAACATCTACGTCTATATGAACTTCAAATATAGGAATATCGAAGTTGATTTGTACCTTGAAGGGGGAGGTGCCTCCATTTGAGGAACATGCGTAGCCACTGAAGGATTTTCTCAAAACTATCCATCATCTCATTCCTCTATAGTGTGAGGGATTCCTCAAGAAACATTTCGAAGGGATCTCCTATCCCATCATATTTATTTTCTCCCACCATGAGAGGTCACTTGGGCATGCAATATCTTTTTTCCTCAAGAGAAACAAGCTCGAGACCCAATTCTTTGTACCCTGACCTCGTTGGGGACATGCATTAATAACTAAAAGGAGTAGACCTCTCTGATACCATTGATTTAGATTTTATGAGCATAATGAAATGAATACACATTATTATCAAAATATTCTTAACATAGAATAAAAGATATACAGTAAAATTGGTTTCTATCCAATAAGGAAATAAGCCAAAACTATAAAATGCAGCGGAAAACAAGCTTGCTAGAAAGGTGGCCGCTTATCTCTGAGAAGAGATGTGAAAACTGCACTCATTCACAAGAAGATTATTACAATGAGGCTCTGAAGGAATTTTTACAATAAGCAGGAATGTCAAAAACCCTAGACATCCAAAAACCTAACCCTAGGAGATGAAGCGCCAAAAGTCACGTGGGACCTGTTTGGGTAAGTTAGTACATCAACTTTCGGGGGCCATAACTTTTGCATACGATATCTGTTTTAGATGCATGATATCCCATTGGAAAGGTTAATCCGAGGACTATACATGTTTCCATCAGTCTTTGACCTCATGTTAAATATGACTATGGCGAGCCCTAAAAATGTTGTTTAGGGCCTCAAAACAACCCTAGAAGTCAAAGACTCAAAAACTAAGAAAAAATTGCCAAAATGAGCCAGTTGGAATAGGTGGGAGGCCAATGACATCCATATGGATCAATACTGCCCCTTAGGAAGCAATTGTCTCCATTGTGTTGAGTTTCCACATCAAATGAAGAAATTTCTCCTAAATTTGGCCCCTGGTGATCCATTTGCCTTGATGTAGGAGTTGCCCTGCTTTGAAAAATCAATAAAGCTAGATCCTTTGTTGGTGAGTGCCCTTGACCTGTGTTTCTACAATATGATCATTGAATTCCTATTGTATGCAATCAGGGTTGAGCTCTGTTGGTGTTAGTTTTTCTTCTACCTCTAAGGTGTCCAATAATGGTGGGAAATAAGGTCGAAGGAGATCCATGTTGAACATTGGGTGCATGACATGGAAAGGAGGAATGTTGAGCTCAAAATCATTATCACCCACAACCTTGGTGATGGTGTATGACCCATAACGGAGTGGGAGAAGCTTCTGATGGGGTCCTGTAAGGCGTTCTTTCTGCAAGTGCAACCAAACTTTGTCTCCAACCTAAAATTTATGTGGCACCTGATGTTGATCATGGCACTGCTTGTACTTGTCATTGGACTTATGTAGGATATCCTAAACCTATTGGCGTATTTTCTAGATCTACTCAATGAAATGGGTGGCTTTGTCAGCTTCAGTTGGAGTAGGAGATGAGTTAGCCAAGGTGACCACAAGGGGTAGTTCAACATCTATGGGACCTAATGGTTGGAATCCCAACCCCACCTAAAAGGGGTTGTGGTCGGTTGAGTTATGAAGGGCTTGGTTGTAGCTATGATGGACATAGGAAAGACTCTCATCCCATGAGTGAGGGTGCTTGGAATTATACATGCGTAGGATATGCACGATCATTCGATTTACGATATCAGTTTGGCCATAATTCTGAGGGTGGAAGACCGTGGATTTGGTGATCTTGGTTGTCAGCCGTGACCAGAGGCTTGAATAGAATGTGCTGATAAATCGACTATCCTGATCTAAGACAATGGTTTGTGGGATTAAAAAATGTACCTAGACTCGTTCAAAGAATATCTTGGCAGTGGAATCTACTATGATGCTCTTCTTATAGGCGACAAAAATCGCCATCTTAGAAAAGTGATCAACAACCAAAAAAACACATTCATTTCCCCACTTGGTGGACGGGAGGCCCGACATGTAGTCCATTAATATGGATTCCCATGGTCTATCAGGAGTAGGCATAAGGGTGTTCATGCCCTATTTCTTAGTGGTCGATTTGGCAATAGCGTAGGAAGTGCAAGAACTGATATACTTGCTGACCTCTTGTCGAAGTTTCGGCCAGTAGAAATGCTTTTGAAACATTTCCACTGTCTTTTTAAAGATGAAGTGTTCTACTACCCGACTGTAGTGGGATTCCTGGATCAACTTCACTCACTCGCTTGATGGAACATAGATATGGCCCAGACGACACAACAAACCATCATGAAGATGGAAATTAGTGACAACTATATTTGTGCCCAACATTTGGTAGGTGGTGGCAAAGTATGGGTCTATCTCATAGATTTGGGGCCATCCAAAGGTCTCATGGACATAAGAGTCTAGCACCATTGTGAGTGCCATGACTCATGGTCTACTGAGGAAATCAACAACGTGATTGGTGCTTCATGTTTTATACTTGATGTTGAGGTGGAATTGTTGAAAGTATGTGGACCACTTCTGATGGCGGTCATTCTGTAATTTTCCTTGTGTGTGCATGAAATGCAGTTGCTTATGATCAGTGTGGATGGATGTCTCCTTCCCAAGAATGTAATGTCTCCACTGATGACATGCTTGCACAAGGGAGTACATTTATTTATCATAAGTGGAGTACTTATGGAAAACATGGGACAATTTCTCACTATGATAGACCATGGGGTGGCCGTGCTGAGTGAGAACAGTGCCCACAACATGGTCAGAAGCATCTGTCTCACTCTCAAAGGGATGTTGTAGGTCTGGTAGTGAAAGTACTGGGGTTGAACACAAGAGCTTCTTCAAATAATTGAATGGTTTTTTTTGGGACCGACCCCACACAAATTTCTCCTTACCACCACCCCCGATTACTTGGATGAGGGCCCATTCAATATGGGAGAATACCAATACAAACCTGCGGTAGAAATTGGCAAGGCCCAAAAAGCTTCGAAGTTCAGTGAGTATGGTTGGGGATGGCGAGTCATGGATGACTTGGATCTTGGATAGATCCACATGTACACCATGCTGATCAATGATGTAGCCTAGGTAATGGACCTTGTCCATGCCGAAGGATCATTTTTCCAAGTTGGCGTATAGCTTGTGTTGTTGCAGGGTGTGCAAAACCTGTTGAATATGCTGCAAGTGTTCTACCCAAGTATTGTTGTAAATGAGAATGTCATGCATATACACCACTACAAAATTATTGGTGAATGGTCGCAGGGTATCATCCATCATCCTCATGAAAGTGGATGGAGAATTTTTCAAACCAAATGGCATGACCAACCATTCAAAATGACCTTCCTTTGAATTAAAGGCAGTATTCCATACATCTGTTTGTTCTATTGAGATCTGGTGATAGCAAGGATTCAGATCAATTTTACTGAAGTATTTGGCCCCCGTGAGCTGATCAAGGAGGTTGTCGATTAAGGGAACCAGGTACCGATTTCTAACTATTATTTTATTCAAGGCCTGGTAATCAATGTAGAGTCGCCAAGTTCCTATTAGTGTTTCATGGAAACCTGCACAAGAGATCTAGCTAAATAATACACAAACAAAGCTTATCAAGAAAAGGAAGAAAGATACACAATGAAAAATGAGAATCCATGCATATTATGATCTTATCAACGAGTGAGTGATATTCACTCATATAGGAAATTACATCCTATAATTTGGAATGCATGCATAATAGTGATGGTTTAAGATTAGAAAGTCTAAAATAGAACTATTCAGTTAACTCCCATTGAACTAGTGTTACTCCCACTTAACTAGTGTGACGAAAATAGAAACTTCTCCAACACCCCCCTGAACATCACTATGGAGTAAAAAATGAGTCTAGACTACTAGGCCATTTTAGGTACTCATGTACAATGCAACTAATGAACACTGAATAAAAATGAGGAAAGAGGGAAAACCACGTGGGAACAAAACCCCCCCTCAAAAGATAATGTATCAAAAGAAGAAAATGACAACTTCTAGGAAACTGTGTTCTTCACTGCAAGATGATCCCACAAAGTCTGAAACTTTTGCTCATTGAAATTCTTCATGAAGATGTAGAAATATTTATGGATCTGATGAAGTCCTTTGGAAACCTATCAGGGCTTGTACCTCTTGATCATGTGGACCCATCTACACCTGAAAATATTCATTTCTGGTGGAAGTGGAACTAGATGCCAAGTATGATTCTCTAGAAGAGAGTCATGCTCCTCCTGCATGGATGCTTTCCATAATGTATTTTCCACAACCTTATTGTAGGTATGCGGATTAGTAGATTGAACCATATAGCAATGCATGGGCATCACAGATTTTGAAGATGAAAATACATGAGAAGACTCCTCATGGTGAGATCGAGTCCTCCTCGAATCTATAGGATTCCATACAAGGTTTCCTGCTTCCTGAAGTGTGATCTTTTCCTTCTTGGGAATTTGCTGAAGCTTCAGGGATGGCTTCTTATCCGTATATACTACCTGCTTATTTCCATGTACATAATCTGAGTGTATGGAATCATCTCTGATGTCTGAAACTGATGGAAGCATAAGAGTATATGCATGTTTCACTAGAGGTGCTTGCAAAGTACTCTCCTTATGTGTAAGTAGAAAATATGAGTCATTGTTAGAAAACTTAGTGAATTATACAACCTTGACTTGTGATCCACCTCACCAATTGCAACAATGGAATTTTTGTGCATGTCAATTACTGAAACTGAATTTGATGTAAATTCAACCTTTTTACCTTTCTGAGTGATCTGATAAATTGAGAGCAGATTCATAGAAAGCTTTGGAACATGCAGAACATTCTCAAAACTTCCATTGTGTAGTTCCACTCTCCATTCTCCTTCTACTACTATTGGAGTATCATCCTCTATGAGAATAGGGGGTCTTGAACATGGACTCAAAGAAGAGAAAACTTCCTCTTTTGATACCATATGATGGGATGCACTAGAATATATAATCCATGAATCATATGAGGAATTAATTGCAACCAGAGCATGATGATTACCTTTCTTAGGAGTAGGATCTTCTTCCTTCTGCTTCTTGACTCCCTCTGGAATGAAGTTTCCAAGGTTGTTATGCTAAAGTGCTTGTGCCATAAGATCGATCTGTTTCTTCATGCATGTGGATTATTCATGATTTGGTTTATTGTAGTAAGTGCATTGCTTTCCCTTCTTCTTCTTCTTGGAATCTAAATATTCATTAGAACCTGAAGAATCATTAAAGGGTTTGGAATATCCCTCCTTCCCGTTCTGTTTGGATGACCCTTTTCCATCATGCATGGTGAGTGCATGTGCTTCAAGATATTTCATTAGGCCCATATGTATGAGTTTTCTCTGCTCTTGTGTAAGAGACTCAATGAACTGAGCCAACGCAGGCATTTTCCAATTTGTTCCAAAAGAACATCTGCAAGAATGGAAATTGGAGACATATACAACGTATTCTGGTCCTAGCTTGGCCAAGATTGTTAGAATAAGTTGTTTTTATTGTGTATACTTTTCAATACCACATTCACCCAAGCTCAAAATCAAAGATTTAAATTTAGTAAAGAAATCCTGTAAATTGTCAAAACTTTTAGGGTCTAAGGTATTCAACTCTACCTCAAGCATATGACCTTGCATCTCATCCTTCTTTCCAAAGAGTCCTTCCAAGGTGGTCTAGATTGCATTTGGAGTCTTGCATGTGGAAACATGAAACCATAAATAAATGGATATTAAATAAAGAAGTAGTCCTGTGGCCTCATCCTTACGGTTCACCCATCTCATCTTCTCAATCATTGATGTAGGTTCTGTTTTTGTCGCCATCATCAAATTATACAGTCCTTTCCTTTTGAGTTGGAATTCTGCCTTGGGATTCCAATCAAAATAATTGTATGGTGTGAGGATTACCACCATGTTTGACTATATAATAGTTGTCCTATCCATCTCTCCCACAGTTTCTAAGAACCCCTAAAAAATTTACTCTCAATCTGCAAGTGAAAATTTAAGAAATCACTACAGAAAGGGAACTTTAAGTAAAAAATCATATCAGTTTCAAGATATGATCTTTTGACTTACGTTTTGAGAAAATGGTGAGGAATCACACCAAATGGTTGAAAACCCCACTTGTAGAATGGGTCAATTTACTTTCCACGCGATCCGTTTCCTCAAAAAATCAATATTTTTGTAGCAATCACTGTAGAAAGGTACACCCACGAATTCATATTAGTTTCAGGAGGCTACATTATGGCTTACTTTTGGAGCAAATGGTGAGGAATCTCGCCAAACAATTGAAAACCCACTTGCAAAATGGGTCGATTTACTTCTCACGAGTGTCGTTTCCTCAAAAACTTAATATTTTGGGAGCAATCACTGTAGAAAGGTATGGCCACAGATTCGTATAAGTTTTAGTTGGTTATCTTTCGACTTACTTTTTGAGAAAACAGTGAGGAATCTCGCCAAATGGTTGAAAACCCACTTGAAGAATGGGTCGATTTACTTCCTTTAAGGGTAATTTCCTCAAAACATTAATAATTTTGGAGAAATAACTTTTGGAAGGTACAACCATGGATTTAGCTCGTTGAAACTCCGATTTTCCTTATTCTTTGGCTTGTCTAGCTTGCTCCAAGTAGCGTAGCTCTGATACCATGTCAGTGTTTCATGGAAACCTACACAAGAGATCTAGCTAAAGCATACACAAACAAATATTATCAAGAAAATGAAGAGAGATACACAATGAAGAATGAGAATCAATGGATATTATGATCTTATCATTGAGTGAGTGATCTTCACTCATATAGGCAATGACATCCTATAATTAGGAATGCATGCATAATAGTGATGGTCTAAGATTAGAAAGTCTAAAATATAACTATTCATTTAACTCCCACTAAACTAGTGTTACTCCCATTGAAATAGTGTGACGAAAATATAAATTTCTCCAATAGTTCCATCTTTCATCTGTACCAGCATGATTTGGCTCCCACAAGGTGACGAGCTGGGATGGATGTGCCCCTTGTGGAGTAGTTCTTGTATCTGCCACTTGATCTCCTCATTCTCTAACAGAGAGAGATGGTAGACTGAACCATTGGGTAGTGATGCGTTGGGGGTCATATTGATGGGGTGCTTGACTGACAGTGTAGAGGTACCCCGGTAGGTGAGGAGAAGATATCTAAGTATTATTCCACAACCTTATACACTTGCTTCTGCTATGTGGAGAGGTTGACCGCAGAGACACTAGATGTGGTTGTGATGTTTCGCTCATTCTGAGAGTGAATCACAAAGAAGACAAGCTTCCCCATCTGAGAGATGACCTTCCTACATTGCTTTGCAGAGATCAAGGAAATAACACTAGGTAGGACTACCTCGGGTATCTTGTACAATTTCTTGTTCAAGGTAATAATAACACTACGAGGCCTAGAATCATATAGAACATGGTGTTTCCATAAATATGGTTGGCACAAAAGAACATTACAAACTTCAAGAGGGGAAACATCACACAATACCTCGTCTTTGAAGGGCTTGGTGATGTATAACATGCGGCATTGTTGGCTGACACGGATGTCGCTTCCATGGTGGAGCCATCCGATGGTGTAGGGTTGCGGGTGTGACGTTTTTGGCAGGGTGAGTTGCTTGATAACCTCTACTGAGATGAGGTTCTTGTTTCTACCACTATCAACAATGAAGTGTAGTGGGGTACCCTACACCCACATCCATGAATAAGAAAGGCTATCACCTTCGTCTGGCTTGTCTGGTTCACTGAGATGGATCTTGGTGGTAGCAACGGTAGCAATTGATTATACATCAATGATCCATCTCCCCCTTTCTTGTTTTGGCTCAGATTCAAAACCCACATCTGATTCAGAGGCTTTCATCTTAGCCACCAATGACTACTTTGAGCGAAAATCAATAGTGTTATTCCAAGGGCTCGTATGGAAGTTGCCCCACTTCCCGATATCTTTCTTTGTCTTTCTGGTGTCCTTATTTGCTTGCGGCCTGGACTAGTTGTCTTGAGGTAGTCCATATTTTATCTGTCTTTTGTTCTACGGGTTGGGGCCGCCCTTTCCTGGATTTTGCTGTGAGGGGTTCCGAGGCCCAAATTGCTGTGTCTTTTGTTTGAGCTTCTGCTCGATTTTGACGACATATCGGTAGGCCGCACCCAAGGATGAGATGTCCAAAAAATCCATTTCTGTCTAGATGTATCTATGAAGACCACCATGATAATTTATCACTATATGTCGCTCAGAATATTTGATACCCATCTTGGTGCGCAAGGTATGGAAGATATTTGTGAACTCGGGAATTGCTTGGTCTCTTTCCTGTCGCAGTGTGGTCCATTTTGTGTACAGGTTGTCATAACTTCGAACATGGTAGTACTGTTCCTTAATAACATTCTTGAAGGACTCCCAGGTGACCGTGATTATAACTAATGAGGGTTACTATGTTTCCTTCTACTCACAAAAAGTTTCCCACCAATCTTTGACATGGGGAATGACTTTGAGGAGCGCAAAAGTAATATTTTCTCTATTCGAGAAGTTATGGACAAAGAAATACCCTTCTAGCAGATTCAACCATTTTTCTACAACATCGACATCTATATGACCTTCAAATATAGGAATATCAAAGTTGATTTTTCCCTTGAAGGGGGGGACACCTCTGTTTGAGGAAGATGCGTCGCCTGTTGGTAGCCACCGAAGGATTTGTGTAAAACTAGCCATCATCTGGTTCCTCTGTTGCATGAGGGATTCCTTGAGCAACATTTTGAAGGGATCTCCTGTCCCTTCATATTTATTTTCTCCATCCATCAGAGGTCACTTGGGTGTGCGAGAGATTTTGTCCTCAAGAGAAACAAGCTTGAAACCCAATTCTTTGTACCCTGATCGTGTTGGGGACATGCATTAAGAATGGCAAGGAGAACACCGATATGATACCACTGATCCAAATTTTATGAGCATAATGAAATGAATACAGATTATTATCAAAATATGATTAACAAAAAATAATATATATATAGTAAAACTGGTTTCTATTCAATAAGGAAATAAGCTGAAATTGTAAAATGCAGCAGCAAAAACGTTTGCTAGAATGGTGGCGGCTTATCTATGATAAATGATGTGATGACTGCACTCATTTGCAAGAAGATGATTACAATGAGGCTCTGAAGGAATTTTTACAATAAACAATAATGTCAAAAACCCTAGACATCCAAAAACCTAACCCTAGGAGATGAAGCGCCAAAATTCATGTGGGCCTCATTTGGGTAAGTTAGTACATCAACTTCCCAGGTTCGTAACTTTTGCATACGATCTCCATTTTAGGCGCACGATAGCCCGTTGGAAAGGTCTATATGAGGACTACACATGTTTCCATTATAATTTAATTTAGTCTACAGTTTGACTATGGAGATCCCTAAAAACAATGTTTAGGGCATCAAAACACCACTAGAAGTCAGGGACTCAAAAACTAGGAAAAAACGGCCAAACTAGAAAACTGCCAAAATGAGCCAGTTGGAATAGGTGGGAGGCCACTGACATCTATTTGGATCAGTGGGGTAGATGAAGGATTGTTTATCATAGAAGGGAACACTTCCTAGGGTGGTAAAAACATGTCAGGAATGAGGGACTGCAGGATGTTTTCTTGAGTTGGCACTTTAGTTTGTGTATTTTTTGTTATTGACAAACCTTAGACTAGATTAGGAATCCTTTTCCTTGGTGGATTTTTAGAACCATCTCGGGGGTGACTTGCTGTTAAGATTTTATGAGAAGCATATTTTATGGCAGGGAGGAACGTTTGAGGTCCGCACGTAATTGGTGATTATTCACAAAAGATAAGTGTCTTTTGTGTATTTATTTAATTATTGTGTTCTTAATTATATATTTTTTGTTATGCTTTTTTCTTGTATTATTATGCATGTTTATATGTGTTATGCGCTATATAATTTTGTACATACGTAGAGAAATTTTTATTTATATTAATGGTATCAAAGTTGGTAATTTTGTGGAGCATTTCCTAGCTTGGGGATAGGAATGCTACTATGTGGTATCAAATTGTTTTTTCCGATTTTCTAGTAATGGGGACGTTACAATGTGGTAACGAGACTCAACTACAAGGCTGGGTAAGTTACAGTGTGGTATCATAGCTAATTTGGTGATGTAACGAGGATGTTACAATGTGGTATCAGAGCCATAGGTTCAACAATGAGCCTATATGGGCCATAGAAAGAGCTCTGAAGCTACATTTGTAGAGTTTGCATGCAAACTGTTCAACAAAATGTTAGAAAGGGGTGTCTGCAACATGTTTGTCAAAATTACTATGGTGAAATTGAGAAAATTTCATGAGTTATTGCAAAAAATCAGCCATGGATTAAAAATCCCCAATTTTAAAGCTCAATGTAGGCATATTTGGGGCTGTAATTGGTAGAATTGTGGAATTGCAGAGTGTCCATGGAAAAATTGGGAGAAATTAGGAAAAGAGCCCCAATTTATGCAGTGTAATGCATGGAGAATTCTACATGAAAGATTTAAATTTCATGTGCTGAGGCCAAATTTGTATGCCCAAGATTGAAATTGGCAACAAAAATATTAATTTAATATTTCCATGGTGGTCAAGAAAAGAATTTCGAATTATGCATTTTTGGGAATTTTGGAGAAATTCAAAAATTGGGAAAAAATGGGTATTTTTCCATATATGACGTCAGCATGATGTGGCGGTGAGATGGAGGTGATGTGGAAATGATGTGAAAGAGGTGATGTGGAGTGACATGGTGGAAAGTATACAGTGGTAGCGGGTAGCATGGTGGTAGGTGATGTTGAAGCCATGTGCATATGTGGTTTAGTTGATACCATAAGCCATTGTCACGTTGGGGCAATGCGGTTTTGGTTTTGGGTCCATGTACCATGCGACATCGCTCATATTGTACCATGTATAATGAGAAAAAAACCATCATGACCCAAAGGGTTGTTAAAATTTGGGCATGTTTGGGATGTGACATGGCCTTTTGGTCTTTGATCTCGCCTGATCTCAGTCGTCGAATCTAGGGTAACATGCAAGATCGCGTGCACCAAGGTAAAAGGTGTGGGATGGGATCCACCCATACTCATTCCAAATAAAAAGGTGCCAAATGGATAGTTCACAACCCAAGTGGGACCTATGTCCCATCAATGGTTAGAAATGTGCCAACTAGGTAGGTGGGTCTATGTAGTATTATTATTTTATTGAATTTTAAGGCTCGAGTAAAAGGAAAAAGATAGAAAGAGGAGAGTGAAGGATGTTGAGGTAGGAATATACAATCTAGGAGGATGAAATGGAATCATATTTAGGCTCCAATTGGACCCAAAATGCTATATCAGTATCCAAGTCAACATAAATCAATTAATTTTCTCAGAAAATTACAACATTTTCCAGGTCATGTTCTTGTAGGCTAGTTTTGAAGGCATAAACAACGTTTTTAGGTACTCAAGAACCAAAAAAAAAAAGTGTACCATGTGCAATATATTATTTCATCTCAAATAAAATATCACAGAGAGATATTTCTAGTGATGTAAACCATTCATCATATGAACCTAGTATGAGGAAGATACAAACCAAACAATGAAAGGTAAAATTGTGGGTATCAGTTTGTTGGATACTTGGTTGTCATTGATGTTGTTGGACAATTGGTTGTAATTTATTTCAACATAAGTGGTTGTCATTGATGTCAATAGATGTGATGGGTGTATTTGAAGAAGTATCCAAAGTGGTCCCCTTCTGGCATAACTCTAAGCATGGCCCTCACAGGAAGACACTTTGAAGAAGTCTACAAGAAATCTAGAGGTGTGGTCACGAGGCCCAAAGTTGACTGAGGAAAATGAGGTTGAAGAACACTTAAAATGTATACAAAACCCTCACATATGGATAGTCCTCATCATGCCATTTCCAACGGTAGGTAGTAAATCACATGGTTCCTCACAATTGAGGAGTTATACCCAGATGTAGTTGAAAGCCCTGAAGAATGGTCAAGAAGCCCCTAAATGGTTGCAAAAAGACGTTACAAGTCATTAATTAAAGCGTAAAATGGTTATAACAATAAAGTACACTTAAACTCTAAATTTAAATAAATAATTCACATGGAAAAGTATAAATACACTTCAAGAATCCTCTCATTCTTACACACACAAGATCAATGATTATAATTATTGATTAAGGTTGGTTGTCATTGATGTCAACCCTTGAAGAAAGCCCTGTAGCACAAAGGTTTGGGTAATGCACCCAATATTGTTTGATGTAAATATGACTCATTATTGTTTTTTCATGGTTGATAAGAGGTAAATATGGATGAACTCCAAAGTGGTCCCCTTATGGTCAAAGCCCTCACAGGAAGATGCTTTGTGGAGTAAGAGAACCCATGCTTAATTGTGGAATAATGAGATGAAGGAAAGTGAATTTGTCAGGGAAAATATCCTATATGGATAGTGCTTGTCATGTATTTCCGGTGGTATGTGGAATACCACATAATTCCTCATGGTTAGAGAGTTATGGCCATGAGAAGTTGGAGACCCCAGGTTTGGGTAATGGACCCAAGTTTGTTTGATGGGTAACGGTATGAGTTATGATATATTTTCAGATACTACTA
>ML780803.1:178868-203964 GCA_009831015.1 Picea engelmannii
TGGCCCCCCCCACTACCTCTCTAGCTACCTTACATGGTTATTGGTATATGAATGGGTAGATGGTACCTCTAGGTGGCCCAATTATAGGTTGACAAGTGGTCTAGTCATGTTATGACATGTGGCATATATGAACCAATGAGAGGTTTCCACGTCGAAACCCCTCATTGGAAAATATTGGTTAGTGTTGTGTAAAATTATGGAGTCGATGGGGGTCAAAACCATGACCTCCATAACATCCAAATCATTAACATAGCCTCCATACCATCACTCCCTCATGGTATTACTTAACACTATATTGCAACATATATATTTAAGTTTATATTAAGTTTCATATGGAGGTGGAAAGGGGTTGAGGGCTAGCCCCCAACCCCTGGTATTTACGTTATGAAATATGAAAAATACCAAGTCTACGTGGGGGAAAATGTAAATGCTGACATGTATATAACAAATGGTATATATTATATACCATACAACACATTTAATAACCAATGTATATTCCAAACCATACGTAACTTTGTTATAACCTATTTTATTTATAACATATGGTTATAAACATATGTAATAAAAAAAATGAATATGCCCATGAAGAGAGGGTCATGGGTAATATAACCCCTAACCTCCACCAATTTATCCAACGAACCAACCAATATTCCAAATCACCTGGTTGTGATGGGATTTCACCAAAATTGGCATTAAGTTGCATTAAATTTCGGTTGGAGGTTTGGAAGCCCGAGCCTATTTAATGGGCATGGATTTCGATGACCACATGCATCCTGAGATTGCACAGAGTCCTAGGTATGAACATATATCAAGTTAGGGAATGAATCCCGAGGTTGTACATACATCATAGAAGTACGTGCATAGTACAAGCTAAGTTAAGTGTTGTCTCGTAAAGCATGCCATTAGGTATATTGGCGGAACATAGGAAACTTTATACTCATTCTTCACGATTTTTCACAAGGATCATGAATTTTAGGTCTATTTTGTTATTTAAAGTAATTTTTAAAATTATTAGCTCAATTTTCCATTAATGAGCATTTAATGCATTGTTTTGCATGCCTCAAAGGGTGAAATTGAGCCAGTTTCGAAATTGGTCGACTTTATAGTCAAAATTCTCATAATTTTGCAAGGATTTCAATGGTGAAGTTATTTTCTTGTCTTGAGTAATGGAATTTAAGAGAATCCATTAAATTAGCATATGTGAGTCATTTTACATGTGATTTTTGATATTGGAGATGATGAAGGAAATTTTCATTAGATTAAAGGGAACTTAAAGATGAAACAAAAGTATGTAATTTGAGTTCTTTTATTTTTTGTTTTGTCATCTCATCATTAAGAAAATAAAATCTTCATTTTATGAGTTTTTGGGTAAAAAGCACATCATCATAATTCAAAAAACCACCCCAATATTACTAGTAAATTAATTATGAATCAAGTTAGATGTTGCATGTATATACATGTAAAGAGAGAAGTGGTATCTAAGGATTTTCGGATCATACACCTTGGTGATGTTATGGTACAATGATTAGAGACATATCTTGGATATTTTGGTATCTAGTTTGTTATATGTCATGGTGATGATATCACATGCTTGAGGCACTTCATTGATGATTGTATGGTGGCATATGTATGAGGCACATTCTTTGGTCTTGGTTGAGGCACATCATTTGGTACATAGTTCATGCTTGGTACATGGTACATGCTGTTGGTATACAATTGAGGTATATGGTTGATTATTGATGTTGTGGTACCTACACTTGGCATATCTTATGGTACATGATTGGTGATATTGAGACACATCTTGGTGAGGTTATGGTTTATGGTTTGATGATGATATGGTACCTTGATAGAGGCACTTCTTGGTGATATTGATACATGGTATGGTACAGGTTTGATGCATAGTTGATGCATCGATGATACAGGTTGATGTACATAGTATGGTACAGGTTTTGGTACATGGTTTATGTACATGACATGGTGATGGTTTATGTATCCATGAGAGTGGATATGGTTATAAACTAGTACAAAATGAGAGATAAGTGACTAGACAACCAAAATATTTGGTCATGACAGTTTTTTCAAGGGATAAATGACCAAAATTGATAAATTTTAAGTGAACTAACTAAAAAAGACGAAGATAAATGACCACTTTGGTCACGGGATAAGAACTAAACTAAAAAAGACCAAGATAAATGACCAAATTTGGTCACGGGATATAACTAGACTAAAAATGGCCACATAACAATTGGTCATTTATTTGGTGATATTTATTTGTGTCACTTTGACAGTAAAAAATTGCAATTTTGGCAATGAATTTGTACAATTTACTAAATTCTAACACTGCAGATGGATTCAGAGATCTCTGAATCCATCCGCAGTGTTAGAATTTAGTAAATTGTATACCTCCTCATGTGTCACAACTCAACAATTGACACAAAATTATATATCATGACGATGTCCTAGTGAGCTATGGCATATTATATATCATCATCTTGAAAATTCCCTTAGGAACTAATTACTTTGAACTAGATCCAACCATGAGAAACTACTCCATATAGAAAAATATTATTAGACATTATATTGCACATTGAGAGATTTAATTTGGGGGGATTAGGAAGGAACTAATTACTTTGAACTAGATACAACCATGCAAGGAAACTACTTCATATAGTCAATTATTAGACTTTATATTGCACATTGAGAGATTTAATTTGGGGGGCTTAGGAAATTGACACCAAATTATCTATTATGACGATGTCCTAGCAAGCTATGACTTATATCAACATCTTGAAAATTCCATTAGGAACTAATTACTTTGAACTAGATCCAACCATGGGAAACTACTCCATATAGTCAATTATTAGACTTTATATTAACCCAAATACTCATAGTAAAGGCTTACGACCAACTATGCCAATGAATCACTTTAATAAAAGTGACTATATGACAACAAATTAAGTTATAAAACATTGTAACACATACACCAACCAAACACAACCAATCCTTGACAAGTCAAAGCTCTTACTCAAGGATTGAATTCATAACACATATTAAACTAATATAACAAAGGTTCATAACCAACTCCATTATTTAATCACTTTAAAAAAATTATTGCTAAAAAAAAATTTGTAAGGTAAACAAAGACACCACCTTGCCTCGGTAGTAAATTAAATATTGGGTTATTTTAGAAGTTCGTGTTCTTGGCTTTAATTTCAAACGTTACAATCAAAATTCCATTTAAATTAAAAAAATGATAAAGACTTAAAAAAATTAAATAAAACAAAAGAAAAATCAAGAGAGTATGTTCCTTTATGTGAAAGAAAACAGAAAACGAGAGATATTTTCAAGGATTTGAAGGGGAGTTCAAAGTAATCGAAGGTAGTGAGTGAGAAGAGCAGAGAGAAGATAAGAACAAAGATATGGAGTGTGTATTCAAGTTGGTCGAGGATCGCTTCACTCTGATAAAAGGAGACATGTCAGTAGTGCAGAGAATCGTTGTGCAAAAGACATCAAAGAACAAAATAATGATTCTCGATTCACACAAGCTATTGGGTGCAAGCAGTGAGAGTGGGGATAGGTATTATTAGCACATGTAATTTTCCATATGAATTTTTTTTATTTGGTAAAACTTGGTTAATAGAGGTCATATGGACAATCACGATCAATTAGATTCAATATTTTCATGGTCCAAAGAGTTTCATGAGCTCAAATATGTTGGAGGCATGCGACATCATCAAGAAAATCATAGCGCTGCACAAGTTGTTGTGTAATTTCCTAATGCTGTGAAATTGAGTATTAAAGTACAACAAGGTATAATGGGTATAAGTGGTGGTTTAATTTGGCTTTAGCATTCAAATTATCCATCTTCCATGTGAATAAACCCCCAGATACCACTTTTCTTCTATGCAAATCTGCAAATCTCCCATCCAAGCTTGTTGTGCACGAGCTGTAGGGGACGCTGCTCACAACACTATGCATATTCATCGACCTTGTTTCTACACTATCCAACTACTATTTCAAATTCTTGGTTGAAGTTTGAAAGGAAAATTTTTCTTATGAACCAAAAAATTTAAGTTTCACTTTAAATCCATATCCCTTGCTACATAAAATTGAGTTTTGCTAATTAGTTGCACATCTACAAACGTTGTGTTTTACACTGTGCACCATCCTTATTTTTCATTTTAATAGGGAATTGATACATATCAACATCATGGAAAATCCAAAACGCAGAAGTTAGAGATAGAAAAGAAGGATGATGGGGGACATCATACTTTCAACAGGTTAAGGAAGAAATTGAGAGAAGCACAAGATATGATAATCCAACAAAGGGTGGAGGACATAAGAACAAAGGTGAAATGTAAAGAACTCCTTGATGATTGTGAGCCTACAATGGACCATGCCATATTCATGGTGAAAAGGAATATTCCTCTGCATAAACAACTTAATAACATATATAAGCAACACTTGACTTTGAGAAAGGAGAACAAAGCCCTCAAACAAATCTTGCAGCAGTTGGAGACATAAAATAAGGGGAAATGAAATCTTGATTTGCTTGTTGAAGGAACATAAATTTAATGCCCTGGAGCTAGATTCATTAATTTTTCCTTTTTTGACTATGCATAACAGAAAATCCTAATTTTAATTATAAAAATCCCCTAAGTGTTCAGATGGTATTCTTATGCATATTGGTATCTTTTGATGGATCATTATACATGATAAATTTTGTTTCCTTATTATGAATTAAAACTTTCAGTTTTTATGAAGGACAAAAATAGTTGCACAACAGGCACGCTGCACAACTATATCAGTCTAATATGGAGAAAATATGAGGTTCTTGTCAAATTTTGGAATGGGAGATCTCAATGTGATAATGAGATAAACATTTATTGCATCAACTTAAAGAATTAACCAATCTTGATCAAGAAAAGAAAGCAAGATTACAAGAAGATTAGTTGTTGCGCAACTGCGTTGCGCTTCTCCTATAGGTTGTTGTTGTGTAGTAGGAATGCTACACAATGGTGACAAATAAACCAGTTTCCCTTCAGATTGACAAGGTTAGTTCATCATATGTGTCATCTCGCCTCCACAAATTATCAAGGTCGAAGGTCATCATTTTTAGGGACTCAAGGATTTGTTTTGATCAAGTTGTTATGGTGTAAGTAATGAGTCCAAGTTGACTCCTTTTTCTTAGCAGTTTGTTGAAGATTTGTTTCTGAATATGTATAACTATTAGCATTATCATAGGATGATAGTTGAATTCGAATTTGGAAGCATAGGAAGAAAGTTTTGTATATATTTCATAAATCTATGAGAGCTAAGGGTTGGCAAATGTGTAAGAAAGAGACTATTGAATACACTTTGTAATTCTCTCTGATATTAATGAAATTTGTTGTATAAGAAGTCCTTGAAATCTAACTCCGGAAATACATGTGATTGTGTTATTTTATCCATGTTATCTTACAGTCTTTGTCTTCTAGTTTAGATACATCTATGTGATATGGATTATTATTAATGTTAATGTGAACTATATGTATCATAATTCATCTGCATCTGATGTTCCATTGCATGTAACTTCAGTTTTCTTTCGACCATAATTACCTTGGGATTCATCCTTGTTAGATTCCCGGGGTTATTTTTTTCTCTATAATATTCTATCTACAACGATATATAATTGTCCTAAAGGAGTGTTTTCTATATTGCCTCTAATCAATCACTTTTCAATCCACCAAGTATCCAGTAAACCTTCATTGATTTCTGACCTTTCAATGTCTCCATTGCCCAATGGACTTTCTGTCCACATTGCCACCAACTCTATAAATTCATTTTTACCTTAGATATCTAGCCTTTGGAAAAAATACCAAATCAATCCTTTCGGTGATTGATTTGAAGAGAGAGAGAGAGACCCCTTTGGGTTGGAAGCGCTAGCTTCTAGCCTTAAGTAGGTTTATGGTTACCTCTATGACTTCCCTCCCACAACCAAGGAAATTTACAAAGTGATAACAATATTATTATTTATTTTTATTCATCACACCTTCTGCCCTTATTTTGATTTTCAAGGGATTTCTATGGTTTTATTATCTCTATGTGAGATATTTGTAGGGTACAATTTATCTAAAATGTTTCGGCTATGTGGTACATATGCACTCTATTCAACCATATGATTTATTTTGGTTTAAACTCCAAATTATTCATGGCCAGTGCAATGGACTTTCCCTTCTAGTCTCCTGCATTATTACAACAAAATTTGGATAACTTTTGTAGTTCCACCATCAACAAACAAACCAATACACTCTTCGCGTTTCAGAATAAAAATGTTGAACTTATCCATCACACTGCTTCTACCATTGTCACCTTTGGAAAACATCAACCCCATTCCAACAATATCAATCCCAGTGCATTTTCTTCTATTTTTCATGCTTGTTCCAACATAGAACAACTGCAACAACTTCATGCCCGCATGATCACTACAGGACTTGATTGCAACACCTTTTTGCTCACAAAATTGGTTGTAGCGTACACCCAGTTTGGTGATATGGGTTGCGCATGCATTAAATTTGATGAAACATGTGGAAATGATGTTTCATTGTGGAATGTGATGATCATAGGGTATTCAAACAATGGTTTCCCTAATAAAGCGCTTGAATTGTATAAACAAATGGAATTGGAAGATATGAAACCAAACAAATTTACCTTTCCCTCTCTATTGAATGCATGCACGATCCTATTGAATTTGTAAGAGGGTATTGAGATTCATGGTGATATTGTTTGAATAGGGTTTATATTAGATGTTGTTGTGGAAAATTTACTTATATCCATGTATGCAAAATGTGGGAGTGTGGAGGATGTACACGAAGTGTTTGACAAAATGCTTGAATGAGATTTGGTCTCTTGGAATTCTATGATTGTTGGGTATTCAGAGAATGGACATGCATATGAATCTATGATTCCTTTCGAATAAATGAAACTACAAGGAGTAAAAAAATATGTTGTTACAATGGTGATTGTTATCATGGCTTCCACACAATTGACAACCCTACAACATGGTAAGGAGATTCATGATTTTGTGATCGGGAGGTGATTGGAGTTAGATCTTTTGTACAATTCTCTCATAGATATGTTTAACATCCTTGGCCACCCAGGTCGGGCCATGCTACTCTAGATAACCCTCTGATACCAATTTGTAATGTCCCCATACATCACACAGGCCGGGCAATGTCACTTAGTAAACATCTCTGATACTAATTTGTAGCATACCCATCCTTAACCTGCTGGGCTATGCTACACAGAGATACTTGTGGAAACATCATACACCTCCAGACCACCTAGACCAGGAAATGATACCTCATATAAATAAAATTTGTCATCTGCATATATATAAACATAAACAAACAACATATTATGCTAATACACATATTAATGTAGAAATAACAATAATCCTACACATACAACATATACATTCATTAATCATCAATTATAACACATTTACAAATACACAACATGTAAATGAACATAGAAGTGGTACTTATGTTTTAATATAATTCCACCAACTGCGTGCAGACCTTCCATGAACCTCCGAGCTATAGACCACGCTGCTCCTCACTCTAAGTAGGGTCACCCCCAAGCTAGGACTAAACTCCATCGGGTAAGGTATTCCTAGGCTAGGAAGGGACAACATGAAGTTTCACAACACAACATGAAGGATTTTCTCCAAGGAGCCACTTACGCCCACTGCTCATAGACTCTCAATCCCCACATGCATGTCCCACCCCAAGAGTGTACACCTTCACTGTCACACAATCCATCGACTGCTACACCTCCCTTTCTTTGGGCTTCGAAAACAGGCCAGATCAGGAATTCTCAGAGCTCTGTAGTTTCTACTGGACTCCCTCCAGGAGAACTCACTTCCTCATCACACTCTCTCACCTAGAGAGAGTTTCTCACAGGAGAACTTACACATGAGAACTCTCTTCCTCAACACACTATCTCATCTGGAGAGAGTTTCTCATAGGAGAACTCACACAGGAGAAATCTCTTCCTCAACACACTCTCTCATATGGAGAGAGTTTCTCACAAGATAAATCACATAAGAGAACTTTGTTCCTCAATGCACTCTCTCACCTAGAGAAAGTTGCTCAAAGGCCTGACAACTTGCTTCTTCTATCTATGGGTATGGAAACTTGTCTCTTCACTCCCACTTCTCAATACATGGACATGGTGATGAAAACAAAAAAAAATGGACATGGAGGATGATAAAGACATGAAAATACGCAGACAACCCATAGGTTTTAGGTGCCACAAGGGTAACCATTCGTCCTTGTAGCAGATGTTCAGGTGTCTTAGAATTTGACAATGGAAGACTGGCTCACTGTGTACTTTCTCAATACATAGTGAGTCATGGTCTGGGATGGCTAGCCTAGTTCCCTTGCTAAGAGAGAACTCCTTAGGAAAGATGGACATAATGGTTCATGAACCCCCCAACAACAGTGGAAATTCCCACATAAATCTACATGCATCCTAGGTGACACTTGGCTCTCCGGGAGCATGTTCCTCTCCACTTAGAACCTGTTCCTACTCCCAAAGTAACTTAGGAAAAATGGGTTTATATCCCCAAACTTTAGTAATATAAGGAAATACATTATAATATTTCCTTGGGTTAAGCCCTCAAGCTTATCCCCTTTTCCTAGTCTCTCATCCCCCCTCCCTTACCCAACCTAGTGGAGCTTAGTCCCCCATACGCTTTCTTCATGGTAGGTCTACAAGAATTGATGTTTTTTATATTAATAATATGAATATTTACATGTGTACAAAAATGACTCCTGGCCTTTAACATCTAGGCTCTTCGGCCTAATAAACACATAATCCTAACAACTTATAAATACTTGGCTCACCAGCCTCCAAAACATGTTACATTCATAATTACAACTGGAGCTCGACCTTGGGATATTACAATATGTATGCCAAATGCAGAAGGTTGGAGACTACACATAACTTGTTTGACAACATGCATGACAAAAATGTGGTTTCTTGGAATGCATTGATTACAGGGTATGCCCAAGAGGTCCATGCTGGTAAAGCCTTAATTGTTTTTTGTGAAATGCAGTGGAAATGTATAAAACCTAGTGTCGCTACTGTAGTAAGAATTCTACCTGCATGTGCATGTTTAACAGCTCTGTGAATAGGTAAGAAACTCCATGGTTATGTCATTAGAAATGGATTAGAGTCCAATGTTGTTATTGGCAATTCCCTCATTAACATGTATGCCAAATGAAGGACTTTAGAGATAACATGAAAATTGTTTGAGACGATACCTGAAAGAAGTGTGGTCTCTGCATGGAATGCAATGATTGTTGGTTATATGCTTAATGAACATGCTAATGTATCCACAATGATATTTTCTCAAATGCTACTACAAGGAATAAAACCTGATTCAGTTACTATTAGGAGTGTTCTACTAGCTTTTCCATGATCCTTTGATGTGCAACAAGGTAATAAAAATCATGGTTACATTGTTAGAAATGGATTTGATAAGGATGTTGTTATGGGTACTAGCCTAATTGACATGTATGCCAAGTGTGGGAGAATACAGGTTGCAAGGCATATTTTTGATAAATTGTGTTAAAGAAATGTGGTTTCATGGAGTGCAATGATTGTTGGTTATGTGAAAAATGGACATACTTCTGAAGATTGATGATTATTTTCAATTCTTCCATATCCATATCTCATGTTTCTCCATATTGGGATCAACTTCACTGGCTCTGTATTATACAGGCTCAGTTCCTCCAATTTCCTCACAAAGAAATCTGATAGTGCCTCTGGAATTTCCGCATTGCCCCAAATTCCTTCTCTCCCTAGTGAAAATTTTAAGTCTCCTCCAAGGATAGTGTTGGCCCTTGGTTATGGAAGGAATCGAAGATAAAGGAAGAAAAAGTAAAACGAGAATTGTGCGGGAAACACAGTGACTATCACTGGGTCGAAGTAAGCAAAAGAGAAGAAAAGATGGAGTGAAGTATAAAAAATCAAGCCGTTGAATGAGGAGATAAGGGATGACAGATCAGTAGGAGAAATGAATCGTGGACAACTCAACAAGAAGAGAAATCCACCATTGGATTCTTTGGATCACCGCATGACAAGGAAGGAAAGATAGGTTGGCGAAGCCTGGAAAATGCGGGTCAAGTTGACCTAGGGTTTTAGACACCTAGGGTTTTTACACCTAGGTTTCGGCCTAAGGCTGCCGATGAGGGAATGTAATGTATAAATAGAGGTCAAGAGGACCTAGGTCAGGGGGGTAGTAGCATTGGGTATTGCTATTGATTTTTGTTTATTGAGAGAGAAGTGCTGAGAGTGAGAGACTTCTAGTATTGTAAGATCTTCAGTTGGGTGCGAAGATCAGATCCTGTAGCTGGGTACGCGGGAAGGGGAGAGAGGAAGAGAGAGGATCTGCTGACTAGAGCACATATCAGAACTGTAAGATTTATCTTAATACATCATAAGAACAATTATGTGGATGTATCCCTAGAGGGAGGGTGGAACACATACATTTTGTGTTGTATGTGTGATTGATGCCTGGATTCCTGTCATTGTTATGTTGTCATTTGAATTATTGTGTTAGATCAGATCTGCTGCGTAGAGTAGATCTAGTTGATAAGTGACACATAAATGCTACATTATTGTTGTATTAGTTCCACTTGATATTCCCCTAGTTGTAGACATCTCTATCCTGCAACCCCCCTCTTAGCTTCTTCGGGTGAGACTACATCTGCTTCGCAGATGTTGCCGAAAGGGCGAGTAGCTAGGGTTTGTTGGTGCTCTCTTGGAGTGAACCCTGGGTCTGCCCCTGTGCCAACAAATGGTTCCATTGCCGAGACCATAATATTTATAAGGGAATGTCAAGGTGGTTCCCATCAAAGACCGAGATTCAAAAGTGGATAGAGGATCAAGAGAGGGACTTTGTTGAAGCCCAGAACAAGAACCCTAAATTGAGTACTGAAGATTGGCTACAAAGATATATCTTCACCGACATTCACGAGATATTCTTTGGGGGAATCCACCAGGAGTTGTTTGAATGGTTGGTTAGGTTAGTCGATACCTAGTTTGAGATCAGATCTAAACCTCATGTGGTTTGGACACCGACACCGATACAAAAGGTCAAGAGAGTTGACAATGTTGTATCCAAAGCAGTAGATCATTGGTTTGATAGTACCATTGGAGGGTATATCACTGATTTTTTTGTTGACATAACATAATCATATAACCAAACCGAGAGATAATTTTTCAAAGGACCCAAAGGAAACTCTTTTCACTTTCTGAAGCTGAGAATCAAGATGCTCTTGCATGAAAACCACATCTTGAAGATACAGTATATTGGTCAGACCTGAAAAGGCTAATGTTCAAGATCTCGGATAGCAACAACGACATAGAAGCAGGACATACGCTCAGTGGGAAAGTATTCCAAGGGGTTCACCTTGAGAAATTGTTTAAGAAAAACTACGGAGAAGAGGGTTTCTACAGTGGAGAAGAGGTATATCTAATTGACGAAGAACATTCAGAGCCCACCAGAACAAAAGAAGGGGAAGTTGAAGAACTTCGCCAAAGCAAGCCAAAAATCTCAGGAACTACGCAGACTACTAAAGTAAATAACATTAATCCTCCTATTATCTCAATAGTACCTAGCAGTCATAAGAGTCAAAACCACCAAAGTCCTCAGAGCACTCTTATTGGTAGCTTAGCATCTACTCAGACAAGAAGCCTAGTTAGCTCTATGGAAGATGAAACGAGGCTCCCTATCTTTAGAGGAGATGGATATGAAGATCTAGATAAGAATTGGTTTTTGTGTGAATCTGTATGGAATATTAAAAGTATCACTGGCGAAGCCATCAAGAGAACCTAGTTCAGCACTACGCTAAGGGAACGCGCACTGAGCTGGTACATGAAACTTGTCCAAGGAATGGTGCATCCTAAGCCACTGAATGAGATCAAGAATGCACTGATTGCAGATTTTAAGAAACCTAAGTCAGATTCACAATGTATTACAGAGCTAAAAGAGATCAAACAAAAGGTACTAGAACTTGTTTGGGAGTTCGACCAACAATTCAAAACCCTAACAGGCCGATTAACTTTTCATATCCCCGATGAATAGAACAAAGAATGGTTCATCATTTCACTGTTACCACACATCAGAGTCCCTCTAATGCAGCATAATATTGCATCACAGGTAGAAGCTTTGGAAATCGCCATGAAGCTTGAATCAACACCTATGGGAGAATTGAGCTCAGGCATGAGCCAGATCTTGAGTCAGCTAACCAGTTTGTCTTTACAGGTCGAGGATATGAAGAAAGATAAGGGAAAATACAAAAGGGAAGATGTCTAGTGTCTGAGATGAAGATTAGAAGGTAATGATAAGGAACACTGTCCCTTATTTCATGAGTATTTGGCCTCAGGAGCGCCGAGCCCCTTGAAGCAAGTTAACCTTCCCTGGTGTGATGTGTGTAGAAATAGACATCACCTAGGTGAGTGCTATTACATGCAAACATATGTTCAGACACCCACAAAATTTTATTGCACATTCTGTAAATTAGTGGGGCACGATGATCGAGATTGTAAAGCTTACGATCTCATGCATGAGAGGTACAGAGACATATACAAGATTCAAGGTGAAGTACAACAAGAAGGAAACACTCCACAATACAACTCTCCAGGGAGAGGAAACTTCAGTCCTCGCAGTGGATACAGAGGATGATGAGGAGGAGGAGGTATGGGATGAGTCTGAGGATAAATAATCTGTTATAACTGCACGCAGCTAGGACACTTAGCAAGGGATTGTCAGAATCCTTGCACAACCTGCAATTATTGTAACTCTTTCGAGCATGTCATAGAAGAATTCCCTATGCTACTTGATAAGATTCAGGAAAGATGAGGACCTGAGCATAACCCACAAGTACAACTGATATATGTTGAACCTCACAGAACTAACCCTAGATTCATTGTCATTACTCGAGGAGGTACTGCTACAGGAGAGGATAGAACAACCCAAATAAATATCGCAAAAGAGTCAGGTATCAGGAAATTTTAGGATAAGACTCAGGGTTTTGATGCAAATAAAGAAAGACGAATATTTGAGGAAGCAAGACAGGAGTTCAAGAGGAACCAAGGATCCTCATCTAGAACGCAACCATAAGTAAAAGAGTACAGAATGCCTCATGCATTTGATCAATCAGTTGGACATAAAGAATGAAAAAAGGTAAGTATGCTCATTGACATTTTGTACACTTGTCCTAAATTAATTCAGGATGAGAAAGTTGTACAAGAGTTATAGAATCTAATCAGGCAGTATGAGCTAGGAAAGGTAGACCCCTTGCTGAACAGGAAAGTACACCAGATTGGTAAGAAGAGAAAAACAAACAAAGAATTACATATGAATGCTCAAATAGGAGAGGATGATATAAACTATGTGGTCCTCAACTTAGGGTCGGAGGTCAACGTCATGACGAAGCAAACTTGGGAACTGATGGGGAAACCCAAGCTGATATATTCCCCTATCAGGCTTCGCATGGACAATCAACAAGATTCCCTTACTCTACATTACTAGGAATTGATTGGGCCTTCAACAATTCTACTTTGGTCAATTTAAAGAAAAGACACATGAGATTTGAAGGAGATGGCCTTAGGGTCATTGCACCCTTAGATCCAGATGAAGGTCTGTGATCTACAGAGCCCATCAGAGAAGAAGACTACGCATATGAGCTAGAAAACATCTATAAATTAACAACCAAACAATAGGATTATATCAACCCTACTGCTGATGGGAATCTAAGTTGGCGAAGTGATAACGTGTGTTCTTCAGATTCAGAAGAAGTGCTGGAGAACTGGTAGAACCATATGTATGAAGTATCCACAAAGAGATGTGCTCGACTAACTAGAGAAGTTCACTGGATTGGTACAACAATAAGTAACTTACCTACCTTTGATGGTCTGAATCCTTTAGAATCCTTCTTGATGGACTTTGAAGCAATTGTACCATCACAACAGAGGCTGTTGGCTATGGACAAGGCCTTGAAAGCTACACCAACAAGATGGTGGGGGACACATAAAAGAAATATCACAGACTGGACACAATGCTAAACCTTGATGATAACGTGGTTTTCAACACAAGTAAGAAGCTGCGAAGTGAGATACACAGGTCGAAGCTGACCAAAGGACCATGTGCAAAGCTGCGAAGAGGCCTGGAGTGACATTCCTTGAGAAAAATGGGTACACAAATTCATTAACATGTTGGACACAACCCCTATTAACTGGTACCTTCAAGCGGAGATGCGCCTTATCACCGCAGATTGGGAAGGTATGCTTCAGAATTTTGTAACCACCTTTTTGTTTGAAATTGAATTTCCCTTAGTAGATCAAGCATTAAATATTGTGAGGTAGAAAGTATTTAAGGAGGCATCCAACCTCCCTTTGGAGCAAGAAGAGGATGAATGGACTATGCCATTATATAAATTACAAGGATGTTACAACATCAATGCCGACGAAGATGATGATCCGAGGAAGGTAAACATTGCTGAGACATAAGGCCACATGGATGTGGAAGGACTAGGAGTTGAACTTCCATTCATTGGACAACCGATCAAGATAGAGAAAGTCAATATTGGGATAGAGGAGACACCGAAGATTTCCAATGTTGGAGATTATTGGGATGCTTCTACCATTGACAAAATTACAGAATTACTGAACGAGTATTAGGACTTGTTTCCGACCATGTTCATTGATATGAAGGATATCAAAGGACCTATGGGAGATATGAGAATACCTTTGAAACCATATGCAAAGACAGTCAAGCAAAGACCCTGCAGATTGAACCTGAAATATAAGGAAAAAGTGAAGATTGAGCTCGACAGAATGCTGGAAGCAGGGATTATTGAACCTGTCGAAGAGTCAGAGTGGATCAGCCCTATGGTAGTACAAGAAAATAAGACAGGCAAGATCATAATATGTGTGGAACTTATAAAGTTGAGCGATTCCTGTTTGCATGACCCCTTCCCTACACCATTCACAGATGAAGTATTAGACAATGTGGGAGGACAGGAGGCATATTCTTTTACAGACGGGTTTTCAGGATACCATCAGATCTGGATTGCCAAGGAGGACCACCACAAGACCACATTTACCAGATAATGGGGATCCTACCAATACACAGTGATGCCATTTGGACTGAAGAATTCCCTAGCCATATTTTCTAGGGTGGTGGTCGAAGTGTTCAAAGAATTTTTGCATAAGTTTTTAGAAGCCTATTTTGATGTCTGGACTATTTTTAGTTTGCTAAAAAATCATGTTGAATTTCTAAGGCTAATGTCGGATAAATGAAGGCAATGTCAAATTCATTTGAATTTGAAGAAGTGCATCTTCTTCTCACCATTTGGAGTATTATTAGGTCATATTGTATGCAAGAAAGGATTGTTTGTGGACCCATCCAAAATTGCAATTATAGTTGATTTTCCACCTCCTACCTTAGTCAAACAACTACGCACTGCACTAGGACATACTGGCTATTACAGGAAATTTATCAAAGGATATGCTCAGATTACTGTGCCAATGGAGAAGTTATTAAAGAAAGACTGTCAGTTTGGTTGGACAAAAGAATTCTGGCAGAGCTTCAACACACTGAAACAAAATATGGTGACTGCGCCTATTCTGGTCTTTCCAGATTGGAGCAAGGAATTTCATGTGCATGTTGATGCATATTCCATTGCATTAGGAGAATTACTAGCAAAACCTGGAGAAGGGGACATTGATCATCCATTAGCATTTGGCAGCAGAAAGCTATCTACAGTTGAAATCAATTACACTACTACAGAGAGAGAAGGATTAGCCATGGTGTACGTGCTGCAAAAATTCCGCCATTACTTACTAGGAGGACACTTTAAAATGTTTACTGATCACTCTGTGCTAAAGTACCTGGTCAACAAGCTAGTTTTTGGGGGGGAAATATGCATATGGCTTCTCCTATTTCAAGAATATGATTTTGAGATCATAGTTAAGCCAAGAAGAATGAACAAGGGACCTGACCACCTGTCGAGGTTGGAACATGGTGAAGAACCCACCAGTATGGAGGATACACTACCATATGCACAACTACTCACCATTAGGAATATGGATGACCACTTCACAGACATAGCCCAATTCCTGTCAATAGGAATGCTTCAAGTGAGTATACAATTTCCTAGAAGAAACAACTAGTGGTGCGTGTTGCAGACTTTTCACTGATAGCTGGTCAGCTATATAAGATGGGACCTGATGAGATACTAAGAAGATGTGTGAATGAGATAGAGTGCCCACTGATCCTCACAGAATCTCATGAAGGCATTGCAGGAGGACATTACATAGGCAAAGAAACTACGCAGAAGGTTCTGTGAGCTAGCCTTTGGTGGCCTACTTTACACAAAGATGCTAGAGAGTATACCAGAGCCTGTGATGTATGATAGAGAGTTGGAAAACCATCCAGAAGAGATGAAATGCCACTAGCACCATAGATGACCCTACAAGCATTTGAAAGATGGGCCATTGACTTCATGGGACCTATAAACCCACCCAGAAATCACACAAGAGCAAGGTATATTATCACTACGACATAATACCTGACTAGATGGGCCAAAGAAAGAACAGTCAAGGACTATAGTGCAACTACAGCCACATGTTTTATATTTGATGACATAATAACCAGGTTTGGATGCCCTAAGACCATTATGAGCGATCAAGTCACTCATTTCATCAACAAGACAGTTGAAGCCCTGATTGAAGAATTTGCAGTCCACCGTCAAAAGAGTACACCTTACCATCCACAAGCAAACATAACAGTTGAAGCATTCGACAAAATCTTGGAGACAACATTGACAAATATTTGCAGTGTGAATAGGGATGATTGGGATTTAAGAGTACCAATAGTACTCCGGGCTTATAGAACCACTTGCAAAAAATTAACAACGAAGACCACTTTCAAGTTGGTTTATGGTCTTGAAGTTATTGTCCCGATGGAGTACTTGGTACCGAGCTTAAGAATTTCTGCATTTACAGACATGGATGATACTGGCACTGTTCGTGAGAGGCTTTCCCAGCTGGTTGAACTAGAAGAAGAAAATTTATGGCAGGATTCCATCTATAGGTACAAAAGGAAAGAGAGAAGGCCTATCATGACAAACACATCAAGAAGAAGGCATTTAAGAAAGGTGATTTAGTACTGGTGCATGACAGTAAATTTATAAGACATCCAGGGAAGTTCAGAATGCATTGGCTTGGACCATATGAGATCACCTATGTTACAGAAGGAGGAGTTGTGCAACTGAAGACATTGAAGGGAGAATGGAAAGAGGGCTTAGTAAATAGGAATCCACTAGAGTTGTACTATGACAACCACCTTCCTCGCAACTCTCAGCAAAAGAAAGGAAGAAAAATGTCTAGGTACCAGGTGCAGTTGAAACTGGGTACCAGACACAAAAAAGATAGTCTACACAAGGATGGGAAGGAGACATGGAGTAGAAAGCAAAGGTTGCACTCTGCAGTCCAAAGTCAAAGTGACATGGAAGGATCAGAACTGAAGTGCCTCGGGACGAGTCACAGGTGAGTGTTGGGGGCCTGTTGGCCCTTGGTTATGGAAGGAAGAAAATATCAAGGAAGAAAAGGTAAAACGAGAACTGCGTGGGAAACACAGTGACTGTCACTGGGTCAAAGTAAGAAAAAGAGCAGAAAAGATGGAGTGAAGTACAGAAAAGTAAGCCATTGAATAAGGAGATCAAGGATGACAGATCAATAGGAGAAAATAATCGTGGACAACTCAACAAGCAGAGAAAGACACCATTGGATGCTTTGGAGCACCGCATGACGAGGAAGGAAAGACGAGCTGGTGAAGCCCGAAAAATGTGGGTCAAGTTGACTTAGGGTTTTAGACACCTAGGGTTTTGGGTAATTAAGGTTTTGACACCTAGGTTTCAACCTAAGGCTGTCAGTGAGGGACTGTAATGTATAAATAGAGGTTGAGAGGACCTAGGTTGGGGGGGTAGTAGCATTGGGTATTGCTATTGATTGTGGTTGATTAAGAGATTATTGTACTATGAGAGAGAGAGAAGTGCTGAGAGTGAGAGCCTTCTAGCATTGTAAGATATTCAGCTGGGTGCGAAGATCAGATCCTACAGCTAGGTGCGCAGGAAGGGGAGAGAAGAAGAGAGAGGATCTATTGGCCAGAGCGTAGATTAGAACTATAATATTTATCTTAATATATCATAAGCACAGTTCTGTGGATGTAGCCCTAGAGGGAGGGTGAATCATGCACATTTTTTGTTGTATGTGTGATTGATGCATGGATTCCTGTCATTGTTATGTTGTCATTTGCATTATTGTGTTAGATCAGATCTATAGCTGTGCAGAGTAGATCTAGTTGATAAGTGACACATGAATGCTACATTATTGTTGTATTAGTTCCACTTGATATTCCCCTGGTTGTAGACATCTCTGTCATGCAACCCCCCTCTTAGATGGTTCAGGTGAGATTGCATTTGCTTCGCAGGTGTTGCCGAAAGGGCCAGTATCTAGGGATTGTTGGTGTGCTCTTGGAGTGAAAACATTTTTTGGCACAGGGGTAGACCCGAGGTTCACTCCAAGAGCGCACCAATAAGCCCTAACTACTGGACCTTTTGGCAACATCTGTGAAGTAGATGCAGTCTCACACGAAGAAGCTAAGAGGGGGGTTGCAGGACAGAGATGTCTACAACTAGGGGAATATCAAGTGGAACTAATACAACACTAATGTAGCATTCATGTGTCACTTATCAACTAGTTCTACTCTATGCAACTATAGATATGATCTAACACAATAATGCAAATGACAGCATAACAATGACAAGAATCCATGCATCAATCACACATACAACACAAAATGTATGTGGTTCACCCTCCCTCTAGGGATACATCCACAAAACTGTGCTTATAATATATTAAGATAAATCTTACAGTTCTGATTTGCGCTCTGGCCAGCAGATCCTCTCTCTTCTTCTCTCCCCTTCCTGCGCACCCAGCTGCAGGATCTAATCTTCACACCTAGCTGAAGATCTTACAATACTAAAAGGCTATCACTCTCAGCACTTCTCGCTCTCACAGTACAATAATCTATCAATAAACCACAATCAATAGCAATACCCAATGTAACTAATCCCCTGACCTAGGTCCTCTTGACCTCTATTTATACATTACAGTCCCTCACTGTCAACCTTAGGCCGAAACCTAGGTGTCAAAACCCTAATTACCCAAAACCCTAGGTGTCTAAAACCCTAGGTCAACTTGACCCACATTTTCCAGGCTTTGCTAGCCTGTATTTCCTTCCTCATCGCACGATGCTCCAAAGAATCCAATGGTGTATTTCTCTGCTTGTTGAGTTGTCCACGATTCATTTCTCCAAATGATCTGTCATCCCTGATCTCCTCATTCAACGAATTGCTTTTTTGTACTTCGCTCCATCATTTCTTCTCTTTTTCTTACTTCAACCCAGTGACAGTCACTGTGTTTCCCGTGCAGTTCTCATTTTACCTTTTCTTCCTTGATATTTGCTTCCTTCCATAACCAAGGGCCAATAGATAGTATACTTTTCTTTGAGAAAACTCATGGAAAAAATGTTTTCCTAGAAGACTGCATGATATGCATAGGATCCATATATAATTAAAATGGTGAACTCTTTGCCAAAGTCCAAAGCATATAGAAATGAAACTAGCCCTAAATGAAAGGAGAATACATTACCTCCAAGTTGTATTAAACCCACTTGAGTGATCTATTGGGTCCAAAAAGAAAAAATCCCAATCTCCCAAAAACGTTCCCAATTCTTTAACACGGGTTTGACCATCAACCATCATTTGGTGCAGTAGCAATATATCTGGTTTGTGTAAGGCCACTAGCCGAAGGAAAGCATATTTTTTTTAGGGATGGACCAACCCTCTCACATTTAGTTTCATAATTATCATGTTGCATGCATACCAGGGGTGTGTGTTTCTTTAAGGACCCTGTCGATAGGACATTGCTTTCCTCCCAAAATCTATTTTCTAGCTGTTTCGTGAGCTAGCTAAATAGTGGAGTTCTGATCTCATTTGGATTTGATGATATACATGTGAATAGATGGACCTGGAACACCTTCTATCTCTTCTGCATCTACCTAAAATTTACCATTCAACCTAGGTCTCAAAGAATATTTATAGGAACTTCTTGTCATCTGAGACATTGTCTCTCTCATCATAGAGGGCAGGGATAAACAAAGGATCATATATTTTAATGTTTTTCTTTTCACTGAGGGATACCCCCCCTTTTTCTAACATCCAAAACCCAACATGGGAGCTCTTCTTCTCTTCTTGTTTATCATAAACATCACAAGAAATGGAACAAGCTATCTTTGTTAACCCTATTCTATTCACATTGCGAGAAGAATTTATCTTAGAAATAGAATTGTACATCCTATATTTAATTTGGATTTTGACTGAGAATGGATTGCCACATCTTTGATATTGATGGATTCAAAAACATGAACATGATATGGATCTGATTTAGCCTCTTCGTCAGTGTTCCTTGCACATGTATACCGAGCTTTCACAAAGGCAAGAGAATCCATGGGTTATGCCAAAAATGGGAATACCGACGAGCACTTAAATTTGTTGATCTGGATTATTTTTTTAGAAAGAAATGAAGGAAGAGATATAACAATGAAATTTATAGGTGTAACGTCCCAGACCACCCAAGAAGGGAAGCGCCACTACAAATAAACTGCTATGTTCAATATCTGATGCAAATTTGTAACACCCTCAAGCTTCTCCTGGGAAATGCCACTTGAAATGAATACAAAACAAAACTGCTCACTCTGTTCTCATAATCAAAATTGTCCATACCCATGCATAGATCTACTGGGCTATGGAAGATAGATCTCTTTGTGGAACATCATACATATAAACTTAAACAACTAATATGCATTCTAATAATAGAAAAATTAAATGCGGAAATCATAGTAAAACATACATGCAACAACACATGTCATTCTTATAAATATAAATACATGTAGAGGATACACAACATACAAATTAACATGGAAATGGTACTTATATTTTTATGAGAATACCACCAAATGCATGAAGACCTTCCATGAACCTCCCATCCTTATCTATGAGCAGTGGGTCACCTCCGAGTTGGGACTAAACTCCACCCAGAGTAAAGGGAATCCTAGGCTAGGCGGAGACTACAGAAAGATGCACAATGCACTAGGAATGATTCCTTCCCAAGAGACTACTTACACACACTACTCACATAATCTCATTCCCCATATTCTTGTCCCACCCTGGGAATATACACCTTCACTTTTACACAGTCCATCGAATGCTCCACTTCCCTTCCAAGGCTTCAACAATAGGTCAGATCATGAATTCTCATAGCTTTGTAGCTATTGCTAGACTCCCTCTAGGAGAAATCACTTCCCCAACAATCTCTCTCACTTGGAGAGAGTTTCTCACAGGCCTGGCAACTTGCTTCTTCAATCCACAGGCCTAACAAGCTACCTCTTCAAAACCATAGGCCTGACAACATGCTTCTTTTGTCTAGCTCCTAAGTCAAATAGGTAACCACAATAGAAAAATTGGGTATGGGCTCTAGTAATGACAACAAGCCACACCAGTCCAGAGAAAACATGGGTAGCAACAACAAAATGGCTAGAGCATGATATTGATTAGGCACTGCGCAATCATGTTGTTCCTCGGAGGAAAACCAGGTTAGCTTCACGGGTTTGTAGGTTTCAAAGGTTGCAAAGGTCAACGATGGAGGAAATGGTTGGTTGTGTGAATGCTCAGTCTGAGTGCGTGTGTGAGTGGGGAGCATGGCAAGAGAACCCCCACAATGATGGATTCCCCCCCATAAAATTGTATGCGCCCAGGTTGACACATGGATCCCTTGGGATTTTGTTCCTCTCCACTTGGAGTTCATTCCTTTCCCCTAAGGAACTTAGGATAACAGGGTTTATTTCCCAAACCTTAGTATTTTTAGGAAAATATATTATAATATTCCCCTAGAAATAATCCCTCTAGCTTATCCCTTTTTCCCATCCTCTCAGCCCTATCCCTTTCCCTACCCAGTGGAGCTTAGTCCCCCATAATTCTTTCTTCGTGGTCAATATACATACAACGATGTAATTATATTAATGATGTGAGTATTTACATATACAAAATCAGGATCCCTGGCCTTCAACATCTAGGCTCTTTGGCCTAATAAAAACATAAGCCTCCTAGCTTATAAACAATTGTCTCACCAGTCTATAAACATAATTAAACATCATTACAATTTATCATGGGCTTGGCCTTGGGGTATTACAATCCCCTCCCCTTATTTATGCACTGTCCTCAGTGGATCTTACTTACATAATATCAACAAGATTTCAAAAATCTTCAAAATGATGTGGGTTTTCTACCCGCATAACATCTTCATGCTCCCAAGTTACATGCTCAGGACCGTACTAGGTCCATTGGACCTTTACAAGCTCTATGGCTCAATTCCAGAGCTGTTTGATTTTTCGGTCTAGAATGCGTACCAGATTCACTTGAAAAGTGCTTCCTTTCTCCACCTGAATCACAATCAAATCAATAACATGATTAGCGTCAAGTATATATTTGTTGAGCAATGATACATGGAATACATTATGAATAATCATAGATGAAGGTAATGCAAGAATTTAAGCTATTGTTCCAATCCTCTCTAGTATTTCAAACGACCCACAATATCTAGCTACCAACTTGGAATAGTTTCCCAACTTTAGGGAACTTCTGTTGGCCTTCACCTTCATGAAAAAATGATCACCCACTTTAAATTCCCTGTGAGTTCTTCCATTGTTAGCATAACATTTCTTCCTATCTTGGGAAGCCTTTATATTCCTTTTTATCTTCAACATTTTCTCTTCCATTTCCATGAGGAACTCTAGCCAAATGAATGCTCTATCATTTGGGTTGTCCCAACTTATTGGTGTGTTTCACTTTCTACCATAAAGTGCCTCAAATGGGATCATCTTCAGTGATGCTTGGTACCCATTATTGTAGGAAGATTCTACCAAGTGTAGATAATCTTCCCATTAAATGGTTTGTCCATCACGTACATCCTTAGCATATCCTATATCACTTGGTTCACTCTTTCAATTTTCCCATCAGACTCGAGATGATAAGTTGTGTTGAATTTCATATTTGTTCCAAACCTTTTGAATAATCCCCTCTACAAATTTGAGGTAAACTTTAGGTCTCTATTAGACACAATTGTCTTGTGTGTTATCACCCTATAAGTTATAGGATCAACTGGTGACTGGAACATTATCTATCTCTAGTGTTTTTGTTGACAAATGATTTTTCATTCTGCAAATAATTTGAAAAAGAAAGAAAAAAAAAAGAAAAAGAAAAAAGAAAAGAAAAAGAAAAAAGAAAAGAAAAGAAAAAGAAAAAAGAAAGAAAAAGAAAAGAAAGAAAAGAAAAAGAAAAGAGGGCATAAAATAATTTCAATAAAATCCCCATGCAATAATAGTAACTTGGTCCATACCTTTCAAGCATGGCCAAGTTCTCTTTAAATTGATGTTGATAGGGTTAGTGAATAATTTTGGCTAAACTGTTTAATCTTAGCCAAAGTGTCTAGGTTAGATTAGTGAATAAATCTGGCCAGACTGTCTAATCTTGGTCAGATAGCCCCAGGGTAGAGTAAATTCTTAGCCCAACAGTTTAATCTGGGTTAATTGTCATAGAAAACTAGGTTAGAATATAGGCTAGTGTCTTTACTTCAATAAAACCAGCTTGATGATCAATGTTACACCATGATTTGGATACCTAAAAGGTTGTTTGACTAACCCCTTGGTGGTGTAGACATGAAAAGCCTTGGGAAAAAACCCATGAAATGCACTTATCCTAAGTTTCTCGGTGCATGTATTTTCTACGCCCTCACTTATGCTCCGTTCATATATCAATGGTCCAGATGATTGCACCCAGATCTACGGTGAACAGATCTTTCCGGACCCCCCTGACCGTTCTATCTTTAACGGATGGGGGGGGGTCCGAAATTACTGATAAGACCCGCACGCATCTGGACGACTTAGGTTTAAGAGCACATATCTACGATCAATATTGGATTCCGGACCCCCCCGTTCGTTCTGCCTTTAATGGAGGGGGGGGGGGTCTGGAATGTGTGATAAAGAACGCGCCCAGATCTGTGGCCAAGAAGCCAACACACAGATCTATTATAACCCTATGATTCATAGGATCATTTGTTGAATGGAATTTTTTCACTCTGGGTGTATAGGTTTGCAAATAATATTTCATCTCTGCAAATTATTTTCAAAGGAAGCAGCGCACAAAACCCACCAAAATCGCTAAAGCCTAAGTTTTGTTGCATTTGCACCTGGAGAATAAAGAACGCGCTTAGATCGATGGTCGATCTAGCAGCGCGTAGATCAATGACTGACAATGGATTCCAGACCCCCTCGACTGTTCTACCTTTAACGGTGGGGGGGGGGGGTCCAGAATCGGGTATAAAGAAGGCACGCATCTGAACGACTGAGGCACCAACGTTTTCATCAACGACTGAGATTGAATTCCGGACCCCCTGGACCGTTCTGCTTTTAATGGTGGGGGGGGGTCCGGAATGAAGCATTTTTCTCTGACGGGCCCTGTCCCAACGTGTCATCTGTCCATTGCGTCTGATCCTCCATCACCTTTTTTCATCTTTCATTCGTCGCTACGCCCTCACCCGCTTGTCTTTTGTCCAGTCGACTACACCCCTTCGCCAATCTCACCCGTCCTTGAATAAACAGACTTGGGATAAAAACTTTAAGTTAATAATGCTATCAATAAAATTTAATATAGTTAGTTTAATAAGATGGATTAATTAATGATTAATTAATTAATTAGTTTAATAAGTATGTTAGTAATTAGGATTAATTAAACATTAAATAAAACAAATTAAAAAACAAAAACATAAAAAGAAAATAAAAAGAAAATACAAAAACAATATAAAACATATTAAATAATAAAAAACAAAACATAAAAAACAAACCAAACTTAAACAAACAAAA
>ML780803.1:210076-250055 GCA_009831015.1 Picea engelmannii
TTCACACCCTGCAAGCTATCAGACTGTAATATTTTTGAAGAGATCTTCCATTAATACAAAGAGGCACTTTTACAGGATTCTTGCGTGTATTCACTGGTGATGTTGTTCTGTCTAAGTTAAATGTTATTCTCACTTTGTTATCATACTGTTTTCTAAATCTAATCTTTGGAAGTAACGAACATTGCAGGATTTATCTCGTATACCTTGTTTCTAACTCAAAAGATTTAAGTGTTTTATCTTCTCATTTTACAATAAATAAATTCTTAATTTCTTCTTTGTTCTAATTGTCTTTCTCATCTTTTCTGTTATTCCTCATTTATGCTACTAAAGAATTCAGTGATTATATTATCTCACCCTGTGAAAGGTTCCTTTGTTTTTTTTGGTTCAGATTTCATCTTTACGACACAGACCCCATAGCCCAATGGATGTGTAAACTATCTCAACCAACTCGACAAACACTACGACAACAAAACTGACTTATTTATTTATCTAGCCTAATATTTAAAAATTTGAAACCTATCTAAATCATATAGAGAGATCCCTCTCTGAAGTTGGAAGGGTTAGATCCTAGCTTCAAAAGAGGTTGGATAAAGTTACCTCTCATAGATTTCTTCTTCCTAACAACCTCTTGGAAATTTACAGAGTGCTAACATTGGGTATGCCATGCAAGCGTGCTACTTCCCTCATATAAATATCAAAAACATTGGTTTCCTTGTGATTAACCTTCATAGGAATGAAATGGGTAGCTTTAGTAAGCTTTTCCACCACCACCATGATAGCATCATGCTGCTTGCTTGTTCTGGGAAATTTGGTGATGAAATCCATTGTCACCAGTTCCTAATTCCACTCAGGAATGGGCAATGGATGCAGCAACCCAACTGGGTTTATATGCTCAGCCTTGACCTTTTGACACTCTAAACATTTAGCAATGTACTCAACAATTTCCTTCTTCATGCCTGGCCAATAATATTGTCCCTTGACTTCTGCAACTGTTTTTTGATATCATGAGTGTCCAACATAAGGTACAATATGCATCTCTTTCAAAATCGTACTCCTCAATTCATGAGAATTGGGTACATAAATTATGTTTCTGTACAAGAGAATTCCATCATTTCCCAATTCATAATCTTCAACTTTCTGCTGCATTTTACCTTTCTATCATTTTTCTACCAACTCCATGTACTGCAAATCTATTTTTGTAGCCTCAAAAATTCTGCTTTTAAGATAAATTTGATACATCATAATGGTTGTAGCATGCATTTTATGAACTCTCCCACTGAGTGCATCAACCAGCTTGTTCTCTTTTCCTTTGATGTGCTTAATATAAAAGTCATACTCATAGAGGAATTCAAACCATCTGCTCTGCATGGAATTTAATGTTGGTTGATCAAACAAATATTTTAGACCATTATGGTCTGTCCTCAACTCAACCTCTTTCCCATGAGGTAGTGCCTCCACTTATTCAAGGCGTGCACTATGGATTCCAACTCCAGATCATGAGTGGCATAGAGCCTTTCACGATCTTTCAATTTTCTGGATTCAAAACATATCACAAACCCATTCTGACTGATGACTCCACCAATTCCTTCTTTGCATGCATTGGTTTAAACCACGAAATATTCATTCGAAACAGAAATCCTTAGAATTGGAGCACTGGTTAACAACTGCTTCAATTGTTGGAATCTATTTTCACACTCTATTGTCCACATAAACTTCACCCCCTTCCTTTGCAAAGAAGTAATTGGGTGAGAAATTATCGAAAACCCTACAATGAATCTTCTATAGTATCCTGCTAGACCCATGAAGGATCTAAATTCTGTCACATTCTTAGGTGTTATCCACCTTTTAATGGCCTCGATCTTTTCAGGGTCCACTGCTATCCCTTATTTGGATATGATATGACCAAAATAGTGAATTTGGTTTTGATAAAATGAGCACTTATTCAATTTGGCATACAACTGGTTCTCTCTTAACACTTGTAACACCATCCTCAAATGATTCTCATGCTCTTCTTCTAACTTGGAATATACAAGGATGTCATTGAAAAAGACAATGACAAACTTGTCTAAATACTCCCAGAAAACACCATTCATTAAGCACATGAAAACAGTCGGTGCATTTGATAACCCAAATGGCACCACTATGAACTCGTAATGACTGTACCTTGTACTGAAGGAGGTCGTATTGATGTCTTCATCTTTGATCCTTACTTGATGATATCTGAACCTAAGATCAATATTTGAGAATATCCTTGCATCCTTTAATTGATCAAAGAGATCATCAATCCTTGGCAAAGGATACTTGTTCTTTATGGTCACTTTATTCAATTGTCTGAAGTCGATGCACAATCTCAATGTCCCATATTTCTTCTTCACGAATAAAAATGGGGCGCCCCAAGGTGACACACTTGGGAATATATACCCCATCTTCAAAATTTCTTCAAGCTGCATTTGCAGTTCCTTCAGCTCTGGTGTACTCATTCTATAGGGAGTCTTTGATACTGGAGCTACTCCAGGCATCAAATTTATAGAGAAATCAATATCTCTATTTGGGGGTAGTCCTAGTATCTCCTTAAACACCTTCTCAAAATCCTTAAGGACTGCATGATCCTAAATATTTGGCACCTTATTCTTAGGTGCTTCCTCCATATGAGCTGCAAATATTTGGCAACCCTTCATGTAACACTTCTTCAACTACATTGCTGAGATATCTCGGACAATAACTTCCCTGGGAATTCCTTGGACTATTCTTGGGTTCCCTTCCTTATTCAAGAAAGTGAATACCTTGTTATGATAGTCTGATACAACATGGTGTTGGTCCAAACAATCCATACCAATTAGAAAGTCATATGAACCCAAGGGAAGGATTTTAAAATATTCCTTGGTACTTAGCCCATTCATGTCCACTAGACATGATTTAACCAACTCAACAACCTTTCTCTTAAATCCTATAGCCAAATGAACTAGCCAATATTTCCCATGATTGCTTCTTGGAAAATGAAACATTTCCACTACCTTAGGATCTATATAGCTATGATTATCTCCTGAATGTATTAAAATAGTAAAGGCATGGTTATTGATCATACCTTCTACTTCAATCATGTGTGATTGAAATTTTTCTTGCTTGTTGTCTAGGGAAACATAGATCCTTGGTACACTTCTGCCCATGTCCTCCACTGTTTCTACTTGCTGTACATTGTGGACAACTCTTACTTTTTCACTTTTGTGAGGAAAATATCTATACTTATGGTCTCCTTTACAACCCCAACATTGAATGGGTGTCTGCCTTGGCTATTGCCCATCCACCTCAACCATTTTGTTCTCTCTAAAATATGGTTGTCCTTGATGTCTGTTTCTAAAAAATGATGGCGTGTTCCCCTTTTTCCTTTGTTCCCTCTTAAACTTATTATTGTCTTTCCAAGATCTTTGGAAAGTAGGATTTCCTTTATGATGATCATATAATCACTTGAATCTCCTTATGGTTTCCTCCAAAGTCATGGAATAATTATATTGAATTTTATCACTGATGAAAGATGGAAGCCCACTTAGGTACCTCTGAATCTTAACGGTCTCATCCTTGATGAAGGAGACATGCTTCAAGAGTTCTAAAAATATCCTTTCATACTCATCAGTAGTCATGATAACTAGCTTGAGTTCAAATAACTCTTTCATATTTTTTTCATAATACCTCTTTGTTAGGTATTTCTTCTCAAAATGATTCTTGAATTCCTTCCAAGTCACATTTTTCTCTTTGATGTGCTGCACTTGCACGAATTGATCCCACCACATGGATGCCTTTCCTTTCAGTTGAAAGATAACAATTCTTCATTCTTCATGAGAAGAATAATTATGAAATTGGAAATATTTTCTCATGCCCAACAACCATGTCTCAACATCTTCCTCTTTCTTGTGCTCTCCATAAAATGTAGGAGGTTTGATCTTGTCCATTTTTCCTTTCAATTCATCCACCCCAAACCTACTATGATGCTTCCTGATAGGGGATGAACTTGAACTGTTGTTTTCTCTCCTATTGGAATTCCTTTGAGAGTGATGGTGATGTCTCATATCACTCCTTGATCTTCCTTTTCCCTCAGGGATCCCGTGGATTCCTGATTTGTTGGAGCCATTCTCCTTATCCAAATTATTTTCAATTATGTCTAGGATTTTCATTAAATTCATATTGAAGTCTTCCTGTTGTTCCTTGGCCTTCATAACCCTGTCATTATCATCCTTTTGGCTCTGGACATATGTCTACAATTTTCTGAGGGTCTCATCCATATTTATGTCTTCCTATTTTCCTCCTCCATGTCGATTGGATTTGGTTCCTTCCATACCCAACTAGACATTCACCCCTATGATTTAATCTTCTTGGCTATATGATATTTGTGTATCATCCATCCCTCTACACTTTGTGATAAATCTGATATGACAGTTGTTAATTCTGCAAAAATGTGCAACCAACAGAACTTTGTCAGGATAACTGTTCTTAATAATTTCATAAAAACACGAACCATTATGATTCATTAATATATTAGACCTATTTTCTGCCGATTTTATGAGAAAGTGATTGTCTAGATCCAATTTATGGGTGAAAAATTATCTTCTACTGTTCAAGACCTTTCAAATGACTGCTTCCATGCTCAATTTTGAGTTTCAAGGAGGAAGTTATGGATACTTGAACAAATGTCTTTTCAGGGATGAAATCCCTGAACATGGATTATTTCATCTCAAAGATGAATTGGCCCTTGGATATGTTCTATATCCTCTCTTCAAGTTTACAGGCCTTCTATACTTCATTAGGTGTAGGTATGTAAAAATAAAAAACCCCATGGGATCCTTCTTTAAGCCTCTTTTTTTTTGTTCTCAAAAACAATTTTTGGAAACCAACCCTTTTTCTTGGGCCCCATCATCTCATGTGACCATAGGATGTGATCCAATGCTAATAGATAGGCTCTTTCCCAGTGCTTTGGGCCTTCAGGGCTCCATAAATTTGGGCTTCAAAGGTTTTCCTTTCAGCTCACCTCATTTCCTCCGAACAACGAAGTGGTGAAATTTCGAACAACTGCCTCTTCGGAGCTTCGAAGCTCCTACACTTCAGAGCTTCGGGCTTCAAAAGATATTGCAACTTCATGCCTTATTTATCCCAAATGTTGAATTTCTGAATACTTGGAGGACGTATGATCAAAAATCCTCATTCCCTATTTAGATCAATGGTCAACATGAGATTTGGAACTCTAGGATTCAGGAGTTCTAAGGCTCCATCATGCACTGCCTTCCGAATTGTCAAATTTTGAAACCATGCAGGGATGATATCTATGGTCGACATTCACCTCTCAATGGATGGCCATGATTGACTCCAATTCTAGAAACTAAGAAAACTGTTTATTTGTCGATCACTTTAAGATCGATGACCTTGGTCAATTTCGGACCTCGAACATGCTCAGGGCTTAACAACAACCCCAACTTTCATAATGGAAAGATGTGTGATGGAGCGATAAACATGACCATCATTGATTTTCTATCTAGATGGAGATCTACGATCCTGATGGATTGCGGAAGGTGAAGTAATGTCTTCATTAATTTTCCTTTGGATTTCTGCAATCATTTTTGTATGTTGATATAGTGAGTAACCACACGCTAGAGGGGTACTATGTGGCATATCCAAAGAAGAGGACACGTGGCCCACAATGATGGGTGACACATGTCAAGTTCTAACTAGAAAAATTAGTCTTTTAAAAGAACAAAATACACTAACATGTGGCATGCATCCCATATGTCCATGTCACCCCAGGTGACATCATCAAGCCACATCACTTTGATGCTTAGTGAATATAGAACTTTAGGACTCTAGGACTTTGGATATCTAGAAATTCTTCATCATCCAGGGTCCACATAGTACAACTGTCATCAATCAAGGTGATGACACGTTGCCCCACCATCAAGAGACATGTGTCAGGTCTCAATCAGTATTAAGGGCCTGTCAAAAGTACAAAAATAAGTGACACGTGGAATACTTAGGGTAGGTCCACATCACTGTTGGGCCTTGAACAAGTTTTGGGAATTTCTTGGTCATGTTGACCTATTTTGGGACTTCGAAAGACTGTCGAAGGAGGAGCGCAAGTTGAAGAAGATATCAAGGGATCTCGGCCCCGTTTTTTGGTTTTTGGGAATATGTAATGGGAATGGGATGTCGGCCTATGGGTTTACCCATGTTTAGGCCTATTTTTTAATATATAAATAGATGCCTAGGCTAGATAGAAGTAGTAATGCATCTATGTGATAGAGGTCAGTGTGCTAATTTCTAAAGGAATGGCTAAGTATGAGATCTATGTGATCGAAGGATTGTAAGTGCTCTGTGTATACTGTTTAAGACTTGCAGGGTTGAGTGCAAGTGATTGTAGAAGTCTTTGTGTTGTAATGCAAGGAAGAAGGATCTAGTGAGAACAGATCTTCTGTCCCATGCAGAGTAAGGTTTTTGAGGCTCTATGCTTGTAATTGATTGACCAAAGACTATAAAGAATAAGAGTTGGTTGATGTAGCCCCAGGGTGGGGGTGAACCACGTAAACACTGTGTGATGTGCTTTGTGCTTTGTCTTGATGTGTTCATATGCTATATGCTAAGTGCTCTGATATGTTTAGATAGATCTATTCATGATTGGTGCTTATTATATGTGATAATGTTAGATCTAATCAAGATATTCATGCTTAGTGCTTGAAGTGCTCACTCTGATCCAGTTTTATATGCTAAGTTCTTGAATACTGTAGATTAGTGTGAATGCTGCGAAGTTTTGTCTTATAAGAGAAGTGGTTATTAACTATATATTGAGTAAATAACTGTGCTAAGTGCCTTATTAAGTAGTACAATCACATATATGTGTCCCAACTAAGGTTACAGACACTTGAGTCCTGCAACCACCCCTGCATCAGCCTCAGGTGAGACTTCATTTTCTTCGCAGGTGTTTTTGAAATGGGTGGTAGTTAGGGATTTGTTGGTGCATTGTTGTAGCGTTGAACCCTAGGTCTGCCCTTGTGCCAACAAATGGTTCCGTTGCTAGGACCTGAAACTATGATTGCTAGGAACTGAGACAAAAGAAGCTTTGTGCAAAAATCCATTCTGAAACCGTGAAATATTTGTGTGTAGATATGTGCCCTAGTGCGCAGTATTCTACTTGATCTGTAAAGCTCTGTGATAAAGAGAGAAGGTCAGATCTGAAAGAAAGAAGCCCGATTTGAAGAAAATAATATCAGATCTAAAGGAACGAAGCAAGATATGAACACTTGGCACTCTAAGAAAGGTAAAAGTAAGAATTTCTTATCAAAAGAGGTAAGATTTGCAAGCTCTGTGCTCTGATAAAGGTAAGAATAAGTTAAAAGTTTTAGATCTGAAAGATTTGTGCTATGTAGAAGTAAGATAAATGGAAATTTTTGTTTCTAGAATATGGATCTAGGTCTGTTTAATAGAGTATGTCCTAGTTTGGAAGATAGGTCATTGATGGATGAAAGAATATTTGATATGAATAGATCTGATAAGAATAGTGAAAGATATGTTATACCTATGGAAAGAAAGAATGTTTGGACTAACAAATGGATGTAGGATCCTAGAAATAATTTGTTGCAGGTTAGCTCCCATGATTCTAGTGTGCAGTACAGAAGAAGATGGGGATGATTTAAAAGGAAGAGAGGATTAACCCTCTGTTACAGTTGCAGAAGGCCTGAACATCTTGGTAAGGAATTCCCTGGTGGAAGACCTAGTTGTCTTTGTTGTAAATATCTAGACCATGAAGTATTGGATTTCCCTAGAATGATTGCTAAGATTGAAATAATGAACCTGAATCAAGAAAACCCTAAGGAAGATCCAAAACCTATGGACAAACCTCAGAAAGAATTAGAGAAAGGATTGCTACAGATGAAAGAAACCCTGAATGAACATTGACATGTCAACTTATCAGAGATCTTCAAAGAGAAGGAATGCATCGAAGAAAGAATAGGAGACTTCGGCATTGACTGTGTTCTAGATGAGGAAACACAGGTGAGTATCATGCCAGAGAGAACCTAGGAAGTTATAGGAAGGCCTGCTATGATCCCTTCACTAGGAGGAATAGGTTTATTCAGAGGAAAGATAGTAAACCTATGTGGAAGGCTCGCTTGGATACCTATGACTGTCAATGGAACTTCGACAGAACAAGACTTTGAGATTATTAAATTTGTTGAAGACAATGCCTTGTTTACCATGCTAATAGGAAAACCTTGGATTGATAGAGATCATGCTAGACGAAAGGAAGAAGAAGAAGTTTTGGAACAAAAGAAAAAAGAGTTAAAATATTTTATGACCAGAAGGATCACACACTTTATTAACGAACAAGAGAGCAGATCGCAAATTTTTAATTCTAGAAACCCAGATGTCAAAGCTAAGAGAATTCTAGAGGATCCATAGAATATTGAATTACCTATCCTAGACAAAGAAGTATTATCTAGGAACCCTAGGAAATAATTTCAATAGTGCAAAGTAACTAAGACCAAAGAAGATAAGAATCAGAATGAGAAAATCACTACCGAGACGAAGCTCATTGGAAAGAAGGCTAGAAAGTTAAGAAAGAAGAGGGATAAGACTGAAAAGTTACAGGAGGCTCTAGAGGAGACCTCGCAAGAAGAAAAATTGTAGAATTAGAGCTTCATCGAGATATCAGAACAACGACACATGGAACTTCCCCATGACAAATAAATATAGCCGTTACAATGCCTAGAGGCGAGGATGATCCCTCAAAGAAAAGGAAGGTTTCCCCTCCGAAACCTTCTTCAAGTAAGAAAATGAAAGCAACCAGAACCAAATTTGAGACCACCCTCACCTCAAACGACTTCGACTTCATCGTTCCAGCTCTGAATGATGCTTTGTTGGAGATAGCAGAGAAGAAAGAAGCTAAGCAGGAGGATGTGTTCAGTCAGATTAAGGATGAACTCCAAGGAGTGCAACAGGCACTATAGTCCAGTTGCACAGTATCCACTGCACTCCTGATAGTTGGAACACCAGAACTAGGTGATGAGCCCGCTCAATTACACCTCATTTCTGATATAGTTGAAGCTCGCCTTCAATGAGGTAAGGGAGAAACAAAACAAGCCACCTATGATTTAGCGCAATTAAAGAAAGACCTTGAGGACCAAAGAAGTGCTGCAGAAAAGGAAAATCTTTCTCTACAAGCGAAATGTGATGAAGAAAAAGCAGAGCTACAACAAAGCAAGGAACAGTTGCTCGCCGAGAAACTTGAAGTTAAGGAAAGGGTCAACAGAGAACTTTGCTCTGTGACAGTCATCGAAGTACAGACCAAGGAACAAGTTCCACAACAGGTTGCACAACTGGAAGAGGTAATCCAGAAGCTACAACAATGCATCGACGATTTAGAGCTCCGCGTAGTACCTGAAACCCCACAGGAGATAAGGAACCAATGAGAAGCAATTGCCTACAACACAGTTGAAAGAATAAAATCTCTTGCCTAGGAGTGCAAGTAGCTTAGTAACCACAATGCCTAGACATATGAAAACCTTACTCAGAATCCTGAGTTACAGGCATTGGAGTCACAACTCCAAGAAGTGAAGAAGAATGCAGATATGTTATAGGTGCAGCTGGAGGCCCTGTCATCTATAGAAAGGATGAAGAGATCTCAAGAAAAATGCACAACGCAACATCAAATCCATATGATTCAAAGAAAAGTGATGGAAGTCACTCAACGAATTCAACCTGTCCAGGATAAGGCATGCCAGTTGTTTACATAGGTTGAAAGCCAAAGAACATAGTTAGAATAGGTTGTCATTATAGCAGAACAATGCCTAAAAGGGCCAGTGAATGATGCAGTGATCCAGGAGTTCACCGAACAAGAGGCCACAACAAAGCAACAAGTCGAAGCAGCTCGATCCAAGATCGAGGTGTTCGAGGTATAAATTCTTATACCTGAGTGAATTGAGACAAGTCACAGGTGAGTGTTGGGGGCCTGTTGGACCTTGACCAAGTTTTGGGAATTTCTTAGTCATGTTGACCTATTTTGGGACTTCGATAGCCTGTTGAAGGAGGAGCGCAAGTCGAAGCGGATATCAAGGGATATCGGCCCCTTTTTGGGCCCTTTTTTGGGTTTTTGGGAATATGTAACATGAATGGGATGTCATACCATGGGTTTAACCATGTTTAGGCCTATTTTTTAATATATAAATAGATGCCTAGGCTAGATAGAAGTAGTAGTGCATCTATGTGATAGAGGCCAGTGTGCTAAGTGCTAAAGGAATGTCTAAGTGTGAGATCTATGTGATCGAAGGATTGTAAGTTCCCTGTGTATACTGTTTAAGAATTGTAGGGTTAAGTGCAAGTGATTGTAGAAGGATTTGTGTTGTAATGCAAGGAAGAAGGATCTAGTGAGTTGTGCAGATATTCTATCCCGTGTGGAGTAAGGGTTTTGAGGCTTTGTGCTTGTAACTGATTGACCAAAGACTATAAAGAATAATATTTGGTGGACGTAGCCCCTGGGTGGGGGTGAACCACGTAAACACTGTGTGATGTGCTTTGTGCTTTGTCTTGATGTGTTCATGTGCTATATGCTAAGTGCTCTGATATGTTTAGATATATCTATTCATGCTTGGTGCTTATTCTATGTGATAATGTTAGATATGATCTAGATATTCATGCTTAGTGCTTGATGTGCTCACTCTGATCTAGTTGTCTATGCTAAGTGCTTGAATACTGTATATTAGTGTGAATGTTGCAAAGTTCTGTCTTATAAGTGAAGTGGTTATTGATTGTATATTGAGGAACTAATGGTGCTAAGTGACTTATTAAATAGTACAATCACAGATTTGTTTCCTAGCTAAGGTTGCAGACACTTGTGTCCTGCAACTAACCCTACCTCTACCTCGGGTGAGACTTCATCTGCTTCGAAGGTGTTACCGAAAGGGCCAATAGTTAAGGATTTTTTGGTGCACTGTTGTAGCATTGAACCCTGGGTCTACCCCTATGCTAACAATCACCCTAGGTGATTTCATCATGCCATGTCACATCTGACGCTTCGGGACTTCGACGATTTATTCTCATCAACACTTTTTCAAAACTTTTGAACTGCCAATCAAGTCCATGTCACCCCGACGTTCTGTGATTTTAGCACTTCAAAATATCTCTTCTCATATGAACATTTTCAAAACTCTTGAATTGTCGACTGCCGAAAAATTTATTCCCGTAGCTTTGAAACTTTGGTGATTTATTCTCATCGACACTTTTTCAACTGATTTCCCCGAACACTGAACCGTCGAACCACTTGGGGAAATCCAGTGGCTCTATTCCTCTCGAATGATCTACGATTGAGAGTCACTCTGGGACTTTGGAGCTTCGTGATTCGTCTCCTTTCTCAACAAAAACTTAAAAACTTGCCTAAGTAACAAAGTTCAAAGGACTTGATGGTTAACTATCATGCACCTTCTCCATATTTGATGATTGCGATGGATTTGCCTTCTTTCGAACAAATCCTATGACCCAAATTTAAACTTTGTGGCCCAATACCATGCTCATCGTGGTTTATAAAAATTCTATACCTCCTGATATTCTTAACACCGCCAAGGTGTTCCCTCAACACCCTCCTGACACTTTGTAATTTTAATTCTCTGAAACGTTTGCGTCAAAAACCACTTATATGGCCCAATTCAGTCTCAATGTCGAAAAATGGGCTCTGATACCAATTTGTAATGCCCCTGGCCACCGAATCTGGGAAGCTCCACTACAAAGAGACTTCTTTGTTCATGATTTGATACCAATTTATAACACCCCCAACCTTCTCCTGGGAAATGCCACTTGAAATGAATACAAAAAAAAACTTCTCACTCTGTTCTGATAATCAAAACCGTCCATACCCAGGCATACACCTGATGGGATATGGTAGACAAATATATTTGTGGAACATCATACATATAAAATTAAACAACTAATATGCATTCTACTAATACATAAATTAAATTCGGAAATCATAGTAAAACATACATGCAACAACACATGCCATTCTTATAAATATAAAGACATATACAAGATACACAACATATAAAATAACATAGAAATGGTACTTATATTTTATGAGAACACCATCAACTATGTGAAAACCTTCCATGAACCTCCCAGACTTAGACCACACTACTCCAAGATATCAATAGTGGGTCACCCCTATGCTGGGACTAAACTCCACCCAGGGTAAAGGGAGTCCTAGGCTAGGATGAGACTATGAAAATCTGCATAATGCAATAGGAAGGATTCCCTCCCAAGAGCCTACTTATGCCCACCGCTCACAGAATATCATTCCCCACATTCCCGTCCCACCCCAGAAATATACACCTTCACTTTTCCACAGTCCATCGACTGCTCCACTTACCTTCCAGGGCTTCAACAATAGGTCGGATCAAGAATCCTCAGAGATCTATAGTTGTTGTTGGACTCGCTCCAGAAGAAATCACTTCCTCAACAATCTCTCTCACCTGGAGAGATTTTCTCACATAATTGACAACCTTCTTCTTCAATCCATGGGCATGGAAACCTACCTCTTCAAAACCATAGGCCTGAAAACCTACTTCTTCTGTCCAACTCCTAAGTCAAATGTGTAACCTTAGTATCAAAATCAGGTATGGTCTTTGGTAATGATATCAAGCCACACTAGTCCAGAGAAAATGTGGGTAGCAACAAAAAAATGGATAGGGAATGATATGGCTCAGGCACTACACAACCATGTTGTGCCTCACAGGAAAAATGGGTTAGCTTCACGGGTTTGCGGTTTTCAGAGGTTATGGAGGTCAACGATGGAGGAAATGGTTGGCTGCGTGAATGGTCAGTCTGAGTGCGTGTGTGAGTTGGGAGCATGGTGTTAGCACTAGAAGTCACCCTCCGATTGCAAATAAGGTAAGCCTAGTACCCATCAGGTTATATTTCACAATGAGTAATTTTAAAGAGGTCAAATGGGCACAGACTCAAGATAATATCGTTTTAACTCAGAAAATCGGACTAGCATGCACAAGCAGTTGAGGTCTTGATCAAATTCAATCTGTAATTTGTAGTAAAGGTGAATAGGAGGAATAATCGGTGAGGAGAATGTAGAGGTCTGCTATGGACATCATGTCTTCTAGCAACCTAAGGAGGAAAAACTCAGAAAATAAGAACCTCTTGGATTCAAATCTTTAGGAACTGAAGAACGTTAAAACATGACCATAATCAAACATACATTACAACACAACTTATAAAAATCCACGTGAATCCTTCAATCATGGACACTTCAGTATCAGAGGAAAATAATATGGAAATAGAAGCTGACTTACATTAAACAAGAAGTCTCAAATCAAATTACATAACCAGAAAACCAAAAGCTTCATCAAACATTTACAATGCAGGAGCCTTTCTCAACCATCGACCATAAAAAAAATATAAAAAATGCCTAGATATACTCAGGATCGACTACCACCGCTAGATGTGCGATCAAGTCAATGCATTCAAGGCTTGATGTCTTCATGCTCTCTGGCATACTATGCATGCAACTTCCAATTAGATGCAAGCTTCTGTCAGATGCAACATTCTTCAGTAGGGACCTGACTCACTGACAATCCTGTCTGCTTAACAGTAAATTCTGAGACTTCCATTTATGGGAGGAGATGATGTTTCAACTACATCCCCCACTTTCATTAGCTATATTCATCGGGATCAGGACAAGCATGAGTCAACTCTGCGCCTGAAAAATGTACCAGCTTTACCCTGTTCTATTTCCACCTGTGCTTTGTCACACCCTTGCAGAGAAAACTGGTAGGCGGATGTGGAGGAAGACAATGGTGAGTGGGTGAAGTGATTGGTGTAGACTCGTAAGCTACAATGAATTATTGAAAACCATGTGGAATGATGTGGTGAGAGAGCGGTGACTGGGAGGCGTGGGCGCCAATATGCAGGAAGTTGAGGTGTAAAGGTGTAGGGGTGATGTGGTGAAGGGAGAGGACGTGGAAGCAGATGGGAGTGACGGGTCAGGGGTAAATGAATAATGGTGGAGGGGAAATGGAGTGGGAGTGGAAGATAGATGTTGGGGTATGAGAGGGGGGAGAAATGACAGTGGACAAGGACAGGCATGCGGTCGGGCGAGTGGAGGACAGGTGTTGGTGGGAGCATGGGCGGTAAGAAGAGGTGATAAGTGGTCTAATCGGAGGGGGGGGGGGTAGGCGGTAAACGGTAATGAGAGGGGGGGTGTCCTAGTTACTCTGGAGGTGACATGATAGTGGGGGGACCATGCCAGAAAACCACCAGCTTAGACCCCCCCCCCTGTTAAAGGAAGAACGACCGGGGGGGGTCTGAGCTGCTGTTGTGGGCCGTATATCTGAGTGCGCAGATCTCAGCCACTCAGATTTGCATGCTCCTTAGAAAAATTCATGAAGGCCATCAAGTCAATCAAACACTTAGGATAAAATCCAAAAGTGGGTCGCGCCAGCACCCATTTTCGCATTTTTTCACCACGGTGTTATTTCCTAAGGGAAAAAACAACCTTTATCAATAATATGTGTTAACACGTGGAAAGAATGGCGAGAGAACCCCCACAATGACGATTTTTCCCCCATAAAACTACATGCGCCTAGGTTGACACATGGCTCCCTTGGGAGTTTGTTCCTCTCCACTTGGAGTTCATTCCTTTCCCCCAAGGAACTTAGGATAACATGGTTTATTTCCCAAAACTTAGTATTTTTAGGAAAATATATTATAATATTCCCCTGGAAATAATCCCTCTAGCTTATCCCCTTTTCCCAGCCTCTCATCCCCATCCCTTTCCCTACCCAATGGAGCTTAGTCCCTCATATGTTTTCTTCATGGTTGATATACACACATCAATGTAATTATATTAATGATGTGAGTATTTTCATATACAAAATCAGGCTCCCTGGCCTTTAGCATCATGGCTCTCTGGCCTAATAAACACATAATCCTCCCAACTTATAAACACTTGGCTCACCAACTTATAAACATCATTAAACATCATTACAATTCAACAGGGTCTCGACCTTGGGGTATTACAACAGAGATATTGCGAGATACACAAAAATGTTGCAATAAACACATCGATACATCAATACATCATTTCTATTAATTAGCAAACTATACTGTTGGAACACATATAATTTTGAGCTTTTGAACTTTAGATTTTGCTTCTTAGAAACAAAATTTTTACCCAAAAAAGAAAAAAACTTAGAAAATTGCCTTTTAATTAAATAAATCCTTGCTTGTTATATATTAATAAGGCTCTTGCATTGTCACCTGTCGATGAGTTGCACTAATTTGATCAAACGGTTATCGTAATCTTCGTGATATAGAAGCTGCCCGAGTTTTAAAAGAAAATCTTTAACAATCACTTCAGAGCTTCACGCTTCGGGTATTCCAACAAATCTAGAAAAAAAAACCCCGAAACTCCAAAGTTTTGAAGATAGTCACTTGTGATAAATCCTAAAGGACTTACGAACGCGTCATAGGACATCTGTCTTTTAAACATTATCTTGGGATGACACATGGCACTTATTTTTGACATTTCCATTGGATAATTCACACATTTTCAAGTGACACATGGCACCTCTATTTTTTTGACACATCATCAGGAATGACATCATCTCCGCCACACCACTCTGAGAGATTTTTCTTCGGGAATTTTTTATTTCACAATCCCTGGAGTATCAAAGCGTCGAAGTAAAGTGATTAAAAAAAATAAAAAGGGGTTTCAAAGAGTTAATAAAGTAGTTAACGACTTTAATTAGTCATGATTAAGGGTTAATTAATCACTTTGCAATTTCGGGCTTCGAAAAATTTCCCTTATGCTATGTTCAAAATTTTTGAATTCCAAACTTCCGAAATACTTAAATTTAATACAACGTTTTAAAACATGATTAATTAAGACTTAAAAGTGATTAATAAGAGATTAAAATCTCCATGAATTCGGCCTTCGGGAGAATTCTGCCCTCTCACATCCAAAACTTCCAAACACTGAACCGTTGAAGTGTTAATGGAATCTATGATTGATTAAGATTAATGATTTCAATAAATATTTTGAATCACCAGATAATAAATTCCATTAAGTTTAATAAATTCTTCGTCAGTAGAGCTATACGAAGATCGATACACTTTTTGAATAAAGCACTTCGAATTTCAAAGTCATTTTACCATTTGCAATTAACAATTTTTCATTGAGTGAAGAGCTTGCAGACTTCTCTTGTTACATGCATGATAATTTTGTTTCCTTAAGGATTATGGCGCCACAAAAAGTTGCAAGGAAACTTGATGGATCAGATTTCATAATCTAGTGGAACGTTAAGCTGGTTTGAAAGCCTGATAAAATAGGAAAGGCACCAAATATGGTAGGGAATGAATCAATTTGGCAAGAGTTCCAAGATGATCTGGTCCGAAGTATCGTGGATATGGAGTTCTCAATATCAATGACTGAGAGCGATTGCAGGGGAAGAAGTTGCGCGGGGTTTAATTTTGAAGGGAGGTCTTGCAATTTAAACCAAAATTTTCTCTCAGGGGTACATGGCATCACTAGGTGCATTGAGGGATGAAAGGTGGGTTATCTCAAAACCACTTCCTCACACCCCCACAAAATAGAAAAGTATAAAGGGAATTTAGGTCATTTATTTTGTTTGATTATTATTTGACGCTGGACCATTAGAATCCCGAGTCAACACCTGTCACACCCTCCACGCTCCCGATACCGTCTACCTACCACCTACATTCTCACATCCATTCATTCCACCTCCTTATTTGACACTTGTCCCCACGTCATCCCATTCATGAAAAATTACTCTTCCCCATAATTGTTAGCCATCCCATAACGAGCAAACGTTGAGATACCTATCCAATTACCACCCCCATATCTTCAATTGAAATTATTTATCCTAATAAACACATTCGAAGTGACAGATGGAAACATAATCATATGGCAAAGACTATAATCCAATGATTATGGTGGCCTTAATGGACATGTGTACCCAGTTCAAATAACAAGTGAAAACGAGTGCATCTGTGAGCAAATGAAGAGACATATGAAGTGCCAACAAAAATCAACAATATTTTCATGCTGTTATTTCATTTAGATTGTATTATATTTTTAGGAAGATATTGTGGGAAGTCCAATAGTTTTCAGTTGAGACAATTTTTGTATAAAAAGATAGATTTTATATCTATTCAAGGCAACTTCTATCCCAATGTTGGCTGCTTCTTGCTGAATGTAAAATACAAACTCTTTTTGAATATTAATACAAGTTCCGACATAGATTCTAAGTTTCATTCAATTTGAGTTATGTGTTTCCCCTATGTTTCCATTTCTCTTAATTTGTTTCTATAGTTCTTGAAGAGTGAGTGATTACAATTTAGTACTACATCTACTGTGATCATATTATATTAGAATTTCATTCAGTAACAACTTTTCCTATGTTATTATTGTGAGTAAAGCAAGACTTGTGATCTGTGTAAATTACTACATTTTTATCTCCTTTTCAAGGGAGCATATTCTACTTTTATTCTACTACAAACAAGGTGAGACTTATCTGTAATTGATACCTGACTTTGTTTAATAGTTTTATAAATCGTTTCTACATCATTTGACATTATAATTGTGACTTAGATAATGAGATACAACCTTTGTACTGTCTTATCATTAGTTTCATTTAAAGATTATTTCTCAGAAAATTGAAGGTAGAAAAAGCACTCATAAAAAAATTTCATTTAAACCTTTGATGCCTGAAATTATTCTTTGAGCCTAGAATCAATCTCAATAATAACATGTACAAAACTATAGAAATACAAAGTGAAAGACTCACTAGAATGGTGGCATCTTATCTCTGAGAAGAGATGTGATGACTACTCACATTTGCAAGAAAATGATTTTACAATGAGGTTCCAAAGGCCTTTTTAACATAAATAAAATCCAAAACCCTAACTGCAGAATATGAAAAGCCAACAATTTTGTGGACTTCATTTTGGGTAGTTTGGTGTATCAACTTCTTGGGGGCGTAACTTTGGCATACAATATTCATTTGGGGCACATGATATCTCGTTGGAAAGGTATTGAAGAGGAGATTCATTTTGGGGTCCCAATGAGACACTTTGGATATAATGAAGGTGATATATCATGAAAAAACATTTTTTGGGGCCCTCAAAATGACCCCAGAAGTTTAGAAACCGAAAAATGACTAAAAATAGTAAGTTGCCAGAAAACTGTTTTGAGCCAATTGGAATAGGTGGGTGGCTACCAATATCTACCTGGATCAATCCTCCCTCTTTAGGAAGGAATTGTCTCCATTTCATTGAGTTCTCAGGGGAGAGGGGGAAGCGTTTGCTGAATCTAGACCTTGGTGAGCTGATCGCCTTGTTGGAGAAGTTGTGCTACTTGGTTTGTGGGAGATTGTTGAGATCCTGATGAGATGAATGTTTGAAAAAGGAATATTTTCACTTTTCTTCAATATTTTCGATCTAATTCTATTGGATAGAAGGTTCTTGGATTGAGTTTGCAGTGGTTGTACTGTCCATCTATTCACCTTTTGAAAATATTGTGAAGAAGCTGAATTTTGTAGTGTGGGATACTACCTTGCGACACTATTTAGGTGGGACAATAGTCAGAACTACCTCCGGTATCTTGTAGATATGACCCTCGAGAGTAATAATTACACTATGAGGTCGAGACTCATAAATAGCACGGTACTTCCACATATATGGCTGGCCCAAAAGAACATCACATACATCCAACGGGTAAAAATCACATAATACATCATCCTTGAAGGGTTGGATGTCGTATGAAAATTGACACCACTGACTGACATGGAGATATCATCCCTGGCGAAGCCACCCAATGTTGTATGGTTGTGGGTATGGTGTTGTCGACATACCCAACTATTTGACAACCTCTTCTAAGATGAAGTTCTTCTGGCTTCTACTCTCAATAATAAAATGCAGTTGGGTCCCCTTCACCCACATATGTGAATGAAAAAATCTCTCCCCCACTTTAGGATTTGCTGGTTCTTATGGTTAAATTGTTGTGGTCATGAAAATAGCAGTGGAGTCTACGTCGATGATCTTTCTTCTCCCATTATTTTCTAAATCAGATTCCTAATCAGATTTCGGGTCCTTTTCTTTGATATCGACCACCAATGATTTTTTTGAGCGACATTCATCAATGTTGTGTTAGGGGATTTTAAGGAAATATTACTACTTTCCAATGTCCTTCATATTTTCATTACCCTTCTTTTTCTATGGCTTGGAATGATTTTATGAAGGATGGTTGTTAGGGACATATTTACCATACTTTGGTTTTTGCATATTTGCAAACCCAAACTCCCTCTTGTTCTGGTGGTTAAATTTCTGTTCGATTTTAATAGCATATTGATAAGCATCACCTAGATATGAGATATCCAAAAAATCCATTTCAGTTTGGATGTATCTTTGTAGATCCCCACAATATTTCAGAACTGAATTTCGCTCAGACTCTTTGATACCTAGAGTGGTGCAAAAGGTATGGAAGGTATTGGTGAACTCCGACACTGCTTGGCCCCTCTCTTACCGCAATGTGGTCCATCTCATGTAATAGTCATTATAGTTTCCATCAGGGTAATATTGTTCCTTGACCGCATCGACAAAAAAATCCCAAGTGGGATCGACGCCATATATTCCAGAATCTTATGTGGAAATTTCCTCACAGTAATTTTCCCACTAATGTTTGACATAGGGGAGAGCCTTAAGGAGTGCGAAGGTGATATTTTCCCTGTCAGAGAAATTATGAATAGTGAAATAACCTTCTAGCAGATTTGACCATTTCTCTAGGGTATCTGTATCTATTTGTACTTCAAATACGTGAATATCAAAATTAACTTGTACCTTGAAAGGTGAGGTGCCTCCAAAGTGGCCGCTTGATGAAGACGCGCATGTTTTTATCGACATGCATTGAAGGATGTGGGGAAAATTCTCCATCTTTTCGTCTCTCTATCGCGTGAGAGGTTGCTTAAGCAACAGATTAATATAATCTTCTTCTCCATCATTTTTATTTTCTTCTGCCATGTAGGGTTTCTTGGGTTTGCGAGAGTGATTGTACTCAAGAGAGACAATATCAAGACCCAACTTTCTATACTTGGACCTCGTTGGGGACATGCACTGAAAAATGATCAAGATCATCCCCCTCTGATACCACTGATTTGGATTACGTTTTTGAAAAGTAAATGAAGGCAGAGATACAACAATGAAATTTACAAAGATATTATGAGATACACAAAAATGTTGCAATAAACACAGAGATACATTAATACACAATTTCTATTAATGAACGAAATGTAAAAAAATGTAGAAATACAGAGTGAAAGACTCGCTAGAATGGTGGCATCTTATCTCTAAGAAGAGATGTGACAGCTACTCGCATTCACAAGAAGATGATTTTACAATGAGGGTCCAAAGGCATTTTTATCATAAATAAATTCCAAAACCCTAACCCCAGAAGATTAAAATCCAACAGTTTTGTGGACCCTATTTTGGGTAGTTTGGTGTATCAACTTCCGGGGGGTGTAACTTTGGCATACGATCTCCATTTGGGGAACACGATAGCTCGTTGAAAAGGTATCGATGAGGAGATTCATTTTGGGGGATAAATGAGAGCCTTTGGATATAATTTAGGTGAAATATAGTGGAAAAAAAAATTGGGGCCCTCAAAATGCCCCAAAAGTTTAGAAACTGAAAAAGTCCTAAAAATAGTAAGTTGCCAAAAAACTATTTTGAGCTAGTTGGAATAGGTGGGTGGCCACCAATATCTACATGGATCAATATTCCCTATTTATTAATGAATGGTATCCATTGCGTTGAGTTCCTTGGTGAGAGGGGGAAGCGTTTCCTGAATTTGGACCTTGGTGAGTTTCTCGCCTTGCTGGAGAAGTTGTGATGCTTTGTTTGTGGGATATTTTCGAGAACTTGATGAGATGAATGTGCATATAAGGAATATTTTCACTTTTCTTCAATATTTTCAACATGCTTCTGCTGGATAGAAGGTTCTTGGATCGAGGGTGCAGTGGTTGCAGTGTCCTTTTGTTCACCTTTTGAAAATATTGTGAAGAAGTTGAATTTTGTGGTATGGGATACTACTGATCCAGTTGGCTATTGGTGGCCACCGACCTATTCCAACTAGCTCCTCTTTCCCATTTTTAGTTCCGCACGTTCTTATGTAATTCTTTGTAATTGTGGATTCTACACTTCTGGGGTTGTATGAAGCCCTACACATATTCCAGGTGGATATTGGTGGCCTCTCACCTAGTCCAACTGGCGTATTTTGTATGTTTGCATGTCATCACATCTTGTTGTACTTCCAAGGCCGTTTTGGAGGCCTTAACATTGTTTTTATTTTTCTCTCCACAGTCAAACTATAAACATATTCATATTTTGATGGTGAAATTTGTAGTTCTCTGAAATACCTTTCCAACGGTCTATCACGCGCCTAAAACGAAGGTCGTATGAAAAAATTACGACCCTGAGAAGTTGAGGTACCAACTTACCCATAGGGGCCCACATGACTTTTGACGTTTCACCTCCTAGGGTTAGGTTTTTGGATGTCTAGGGTTTTGGAATTCATGAGTAATATCAAAAATTCCTCTAGAGCCTCATTGTAATTCATTATGCTTAGACGAATGTGTGTAGCAAACACATCTCTTCTCAGAGATAACTACAACCATTCGAGCAAGTTTTTTAGTATTTTAGTTTTGCAGTTTTACAGTTTCAACCTACTTCATTATTCAATATAAGATATTGGTCATTGGATATATGTGTTATTCTTCACATGTCCATGTTTATTGTATTCATTTTGTTAATCAGTTCATTCCGCTCCTAAATATGGATCAGTGGTATCATAGCGCTCTGCTCTTCATTTATTTTTCTTCATGCATGTCCCCAACAAGATTCGGGTACAATAAGTTGGGACTCGAACCAATGAAGCCATTGCAATATCAGTCATGCCGAGCCTGACAAAAAACCATGGGGGACAAAAATAAATATGATGGAATAGGAGACCCTATTAAAATGTTGCTCGAGGAAGCCCTCACACGAAAAAGGAATGAAATGATGGAAAAATCCGTGCAGATCCTTCGATGACTGCCCACAGGAGAAGCATCTTCATAAAGAGACCATGAAACTCCCTTCAAGGTGTAGGTAAATTTTTATTTTCCATTATTTGAAGGACTGATAGATGTAGATGCTATAGATAAATGGTTGAATCTTCTCAAAGGGTATTTTTTAGTCCAAATTTTTTTCGATAGGGAAAAGGTCACTTTTTCACTCCTCAAGGTCATTCCCCATGATAAAGATAGGTGGGATACTTACTTTGAGAAAAGGGACATAGAGAAATATGTAATGTTTGTGGTGGCCCCTAATGTCTGTAAGATTCCATTAAAGAACAATAATACCTTGTTGGAAGCTACGAGGACCAGTATACCAGATGGACCATCCTACGTCAAGAAAGGGACTAGACAGTACCATATTTCACCAATATTTTCCATACCTTGCACACTAAATTGGGTATCAAATACTCAGAGCGTCATCTAGTGCTAAAATACCGAGGTTGTTTGCATAGATACATTCAAACAGAAATAGAGTTTCTGGACATCGCCTCATTGGGCACGAATTATAGATACGCTATCAAGATCAAGCATAAAAGGTGAGAGTTTGGATCTGCAAACCCCTCACAGCCGAAGCAGGGAAAAGGTGCCCCAAACCCACTTAAAAAGGGACCAAGTTGATATGGCTACCCTCAGGACAACCAGTCCAAGACACAACACAAGAATGGAAATGAGAAGACGAAGAAGGACACAAGAAATTGGTGTGAGTACCATAAAATCCTTTGGCACAACATCGAAGAATGTTGCTCCAAGCAGTCACTCATGGCTGAACTGAAGGCTTCCGAGTTAGAGGCCGATTTTGATTCTAAATCAAATCCTAAAGGAGGGAAGCATATTATCAATGTTGAACCCAATTCCACTATCTCTACCACCAAAGTCCGACCAAGAGAACCAGAAGAACCAAAGGAAAGGTAACACCTCTTTAACTCATAGATGTGGGTAAAGGGGGCTCTCCTTCACTTCATTGTCAATAGCGGTAGTCATAAGAATATGATTTCAATAGAGGTCATCAAGTGGCTGGACCTGCCAATGACACCACACCCAAAAAACTACACCATCGGCTGGCTTCGCCAAGGAAGAGATCTATGTGTTAGCCAACAATGTCATCTTCCCTACGATATCAATCCTTTCAAATATGAGGTATTTTTTGATATTTCTCCCCTTGAAGTTTGCGATATTATTTTAGGACAAACATATTTGTTGAAGAATCATGCTATGTATGAGTCTATATCCCATAAATTTATTATTACTTTAGGTAGACAATTGTACAAGATACCAAAGGTAGCGTTGCCTACTGCTATTTCTTTAATATTTACTAAGCAATGCAGTAAGGTCATTTTACAGACCGAGAAGTTCTTCTTCTTTGTGATCCATGCTTAGAGTAAGTAGAATGTCACCGCCACATATGTGGCCTCTACACAGAGCCTCTCTTTGTAGCAGAATCAAGTCAATGGGACCGTGGAAGAATACATAGACATATTTTCCTCACCTACAGAGGTACCAACACACTGCCAAGTCAAGCATACAATTGACTTGGCCCCCAATGCACCTCTACATAATGGATCAGTCTATCGACGCTCGTTGATGGAAAATGAAGAAATCAGACATCAGATCCAAGAGATTCTTCAAAATGGGCACATAAGACCCAACTCCTCCCCTTGTGGAAGCCTGATTGTACTAGTGTAGAAGAAGGACGAGACTTGGTGAATTTGCATTGATTACAGATCCTTAAACAAGATCAAAGTCAGGAATTGGTACCCCATTCCCAAGATTGATGACCTTCTTGACCAATTCAAGGGGGGAAAGTTATTCAACAAGATATACCTAAATTCTGGTTACCACCAGGTTCCCATCGAACCAACTAATGTGTGGAAGACAACCTCCAAATCTAAAGAAGGTCTCTTCGAATGGCTAGTCATGACCTTTGGCTTAACAAATTCACCTGCCACTTTCATGAGGATGATGGATGATGTATTGAGACCCTTCACCAAATTCTTTGTGGTTTTATATTTGGATGACATTCTCATATTCAATAGAACGTGGGAGGAGCACAAGCGACATATTCAATAGGTTTTGAGAAATATGCGGTAGCATAAGCTATATACCAACTTGGAAAATGTTATTTTGGAATGAACACGGTCCAATACTTGGGCTACATTGTTGATGAGCATGGGTTACATGTTGATCCAGCTAAGATCCAAGTCATTAGTGACTGGCCAGCCCTGACCACACTAACCAAGCTTCATATCTTCTTACGACTAGCCAACTTCTACCAACGGTTCGTGTTGGCATTCTCCCATATTTAATGGGCTATCAACCAGGTGACCAAGGGAGGTGGTAGGTCCAAGTTTGTGTGGGGGAAGGAACAACAATGAGCATTTGATGATCTGAAGCATCTCTCTTTAAAATAACCCACCTATGAAAAGTAAATGTTTTCCATTGTACAAGCATGTCGTCAATGGAAAAATTACATTATGGGAAAGGAGACAATCATACACACTGATCACAAGCCTCTGCAGTTCATACAAACATAGGGGAAATTGCAGAATGACTGCCATCATAAGTGGTCCACCTACCTACAACAATTCCATATCAACATCATGTATAATATAGGTATCTCAAATCGTGTCACTGACTTCCTCAGTCGACCTCCTATGGCTGCACTCACCACTGTGCTCCATTCCTTTGGACATGAAGCATCTGAGTGGCCCCAACTTTATCAACAATATCTAGACTTCGTTACCACCTATCAACTTTTGGGTACAGGTGAAATTATCACCAATTTTCACATTCAATATGACCTATTATGCCACCTAGGCCATCTCCATGTCCCTACAAGTGAGCATGCAAAGATGATTTGGGAATCCCACTACAGTCGGATGGCAGGATATTTTGGCATGGAGAAAAATGTGGTTGTTCTTTAGAAACATTTTTATTGGCCAAAAATTCGACATGACATTAGCAAGTATATCAGATCTTGCACTGCATGTGCCATTAGTAAGCCAACCATCAATAAGAAAGGCTTATACACTCCTTTTCCTACTCTCGAGAATCCTTGGGAATCCATCTCACTGGATTACATGTCTGGCCTTCCATCCACAAAGAAAGGAAATGACTATGTATTTGTGTTTGTTAATTGGTTTTCAAAGATGGCCATCCTCACAACATACAAGAAGAACATCACAGTGGCAAACAATTCCAAGATATTCTTCGGATGAGTGTGGGTACACTTTGTGATACCACAAACCATCATCTCCGACCAAGACATCAGGTTCCTCAACATGTTTTGGTCGAGTCTTTGGTCACTGTTGGACACCAAGATCAAACAATCCACTGCTTTCCACCCCCAAATAGATGATTGAACACAGGTATTCAATCAGATGATTGTGCACATCCTGTTCATCTACAACTCTAAGCATCCACATACATGGGAGGAGAGTTTCCCCTATGTTCAACATAGTTAGAATAGGGATTTCCATAGCTCCACCATCCATATCCCATTTTAGGTGGGGCTGGGATTCCAACCCTTGGGACCCATTGATGTTGCACTTCCTCTTTCCACCACATAGACATAATTTTCCCATGATCAGTATTTGATCGACAAAGCCACCAGATTCATTGAGCATATTCAACACATCCACCAACAAGTATAGGATATTTTGCAAAAATCCAATGCTAAGTACAAGTAGTGCTATGATCAACACAGGGTACCACACCAGTTTCAAGTTGGTGAAAAAGTTTGGTTACATTTGCAGAAGGATCATCTCACAGGGCCCCATCAGAAGCTCCACCCACTTCTCTATGGGCCTTACACTATCACCAAGGCCATGGGTAGCAATTATTTTGAGCTCAACACCCCACCCTTCCTTGGCCTACACCTAGTGTTCATTGTGGACCTCCTTTGACCATATTTTCCACCATTATTGGATACCTTAGAGATCATAGAACAAATGAAATCCACAAATCTCAACCTTGACTGCATGGAACAAGAATCCACTAATCATATAGTGGACACATAGGTCAAGGGAACTCGTCAGGAGAGGATCCAACTTTATCGAGTTGTCAAGTCAGGGAAACTCCTACACCAAAGAAAGTGGCTCACCCGGGGCTAAATCTAGCAAACGTTTCCTCACCTGATGGAGGAACTAAACGCAATGTAGACCATTGCTTCCTAAGGGGGGAGGATTGATCCAGTTGGCTATTGGTGGCCACCCAACTATTCCAACTGGCTCCTCTTACCCATTTTTAGTTCAACATGTTCATCTGTACTTCTTTGTAATTGTGGTTTCTACACTTTTGGGGATGTATGAATCCCTACACATATTCGAGGTGGATATTGGTGGCCTCTCACATAATATAAATGGATTATTTTGTATGTTTTCATGTCATCACATCTTTTTGTACTTCCAGGGCCATTTTGGAGGCCTAAACAGTGTTTTTCTGGCTCCCCATAGTCAAACTGTAGACGAAATCTGAATTTGGCAATAGACTGTGTATTTCTCTGAAAGACCTTTCCAATGGGATATCACACACCTAAAATGGAGGTCGTATGAAAAAGTTATGACCGTGGGAAGTTGAGGTACCAACTTACTCATAGGGGCCCACATGACTTTTGACGTTTCACCTCCTAGGGTTAGGTTTTTAGATGTGTAGGGTTTTGGCATTCATGAGTAATATAAAAAATTAATATAGAGCCTCATTGTAATGTATTCTACTGAGACAGATGCACATAGAAAGAACATCTCTTCTCAGAGATAGCTACCACCATTCGAGCAAGTTTTTCAGTTCTACAGTTTTACAGTTTCATTATTCAATAGAAGATATTGTTCACTGGATATTTGTGTTATTCTTCATATCTCCATGTTTATTGTATTCAATCTCTTAATCAGTTTGTTATGCTCTTAAATATGGATCAACTACCTTAGGTGGGATAATAGTCAGAACTACCTCTGGTATCCTGTAGAGATGACCCCCCAGAGTAATAATGACACTATAGGGTCAAGAATCATAAATAACATGGCACTTCCACATATATGTTTGGCCCAAAATAACATCACAGACATCCGGTGGGGAAACATCACATAATACCTCATCCTTGAAGAGTTGGATGTCGTATGACAATCGACACTACTAGATGACATAGAGATCTCATTCCTACTGAAGCCACCTGATGTTGCATGGTTTCAGGTGTGGTGTTGTTGACAATCCCAACTATTTGATGACCTCTTCTAAGATGAGTTTATTCTAGCTTCCACTATCAACAATAAAATGCAACGGGGTCCCCTTCACCCACATCTGTGAATGGAAAAAGTTCTCCTCCTCTTCAAGATCTATTGGTTTGTCTAGTTAAATTGTTGTGGTCATGATAGTAGCAATGGAGTCTGCGTCGATGATCTGTCTTCTCCCATTATTTTATGAATCCGATTCTAAATCAGGGTTCGGCTCCTTTTCTTTGATATTGACCATCAGTGATTGTTTTGAGAGACATTCATCAATGTCGTGCCAGGGAATTTTATGGAAATTACACCACTTTCCAGTGTCCTTCTTCATATATCCATTACCCTTCTTTTCTTGTGGCTTGGACTAATTTTCTAAACGCTGGTTGTTAGGGTCGCCTTTACCATACTTTGGTTTTTGTGGATTTGTAGACCCAAACTCCCTCTTTTTCTGGTGCTTAAATTTGTGCTCGATTTTAACAACATATTGATAAGAAACACCCAATGATGAGATGTCCAGAAAATCCATTTTATTTTGGATGTATCTGTGTATATCCCCGTGATATTTTAGGACTAAATGTCTCTTGGAGTCTTTGATACCCATCTTGGTACGGAAGGTATGGAAGGTATTGGTGAACTTTGGCACTACTTGGCCCCTCTCTTGTTGCAGTGTGATCCATATCATGTACTGGTCATCATAGTTTCCATCAGGGTACTATTTTTCCCTGACTGCATCCACAAAAATATCCCAAGTGGGCTAGACCCGATATATTCTAGACTCCTCTATGTAACTTTTCTCCCAGTATGTTTCCCACCATTGTTTGACACGGGGGAGAGCCTTAAGGAGTGTGAAGGTAATCGTTTCTGTGTCAGAGATAAAAAAGAAGAAGGAATATATATAACAATGAAATTTATAGAGATATTGTGATATACACATAAATGTTGCAATAAACATAGAGATACAATAATACACAATTTCTATTTATGAGTGAAATGTACAAAATTGTAGAAATATAGAGTGAAAGACTCACTATAATGATGACATCTTATATCTAAGAAGAGATGTGATGACTACTCACATTCACAAGAAGATGATTTTACAATGAGGCTCCAAAGGAATTTGTATCATAAAAAAATCCAAAACCCTAACTCCAGAAGATGAAAATCCAATAGTTTTGTGGACCTTATTTTGGGTAGTTTGGTGTATCAACTTCCTCCAGGCATAACTTTGGCATACAATCTCTATTTGGGGTGAATGATAGCTTGTTAGAAAGGTATAGATGAGGATATTTATTTTAGGATCTCAATGAGAGACATTGGATAATATTCAAGTTATCGATCATGAAAAAATGTTTTTTGGGCCCTCAAAATGGTCCCGAAAGTTTAGGAACCAAAAAATGGCTAAAAGTAGTAAGTTGCCAGAAAATTGTTTTGAGCCAGTTTGAATAGGTGGGTGACCACTAATATCTACTTGGATCAATCCTCCTTCCTTTTGATGGGTCTTAAATCCTTTGATTCAACATTAGGAACCAAACCTGCCACCAAGGCCCAATTAGACTCTATAGCATTTGAAGTGGAATGGTTCTCCAGTTTTTGTGATCCGAAAAAATTATTGATGGGCTTTACATTTTCTTGTGAAGGCTCTTCCTTCAGTTCAGACTATCTCTTTTTTGTATTTTCTCTTGGGTGGGACCAATATGAGATGTAAGCCGGTATAAACCAACTTGGCAACAAAATAGAATTAATCTTAACTAAGGGGAAGAGGCTGAACTTGGGATAACCCGCTGCTCAAGCATGCAGAAAACAATTTTACACCCCAGGCCTAGTACTTATACATTAACCATGTGAGCATCCAATTACTATCTGAGATACTAATTACCAGAAAGAAAACACATATGCAATAAGATAATGGCAAGAAAAATAATTCATCTACCATAATCATTCATCACATAATAACACAACGATTCATCTTCATCATTAAAGAAAAAAACAACAAAACATTGCACTAGATAACTTGATAGCATAATTAATTACTCTTACTCATTACAACATCATTCATGAAACATGATAGGAAATAGTTGTTCTTCGCGACCAATCACACATGCAGTTGATGAAAATAACTTGTATCTGGTCCAAAAGGACTTTTCAATTCAAAGCAGCTTCAAAATAATTCTTAACAACCAGAAAGAAAGAGTTCTTGCAACAACCATAGACCTCTAAATAATTGGTCGATGTTCTTATTTGTAACATAAAATCCAACTGAAAATAACGGCTAAGTGTAGTTTGAACAAAACAAAATTCACCATGTGGAGTCCTCTTCTAATGGTTTCTTTAACAGTCAACTCATGATATCACTTGAAAAGGTGAATTTCCTCATGCTCTGACCAACTGTTAAATAGATCCTCGCAATTTTGAGCCCATGGAAACCTGTGCTACTCCATTGTAGCCACATAGAATCCTTTGATCTCTACTGCATTTACTCGGTACTTCACTAGACTGGTGTTTAACTATTGTAGCACAGTTTGAGCCTTCATCAGATGTTCCATAAATCTTTGCACTTGTCCTAGCGATGTATCGGTCACCTTGTATAGCTCTTCGGTCCATAGTGAATCCTACTTGACATGCGATCTGACTATGTCTCATAATTCGATGAAGTTGTCGGGGTCGCCGAACTTGGGGAGTCCTATATCCTTCATTGCTGTGTTGATTTTACCCAACTATTTCTTGCATTTTCCCCATTGATTTTGAATTTCTTTGTGTGGTTCCTGAGACATCTTAGCCCAATGCTTGACTAATCGCTTCATACGATCAAGATTTCTTTTTCTCAACACCTGGATGCCGTGTTCTTCTTAATATTGGCCCTACTAGACTAGATCAATGTATTCAAGTCTTTATATGACTTGTTGTGCCCTTTCATGCCATCGCTCCATATCCTTTCATTTTTCAAGTTCCATGAGAGTGTCCTCCTGAAGCTCGGCTATCTTTGCAGTGAATAGGTGCCACTCGTGTGTGAACCTATTGTAAGCCGCTTCAAACTTGCTTCTCAGATAAACCACAGTCTGAGTGGTGCCCTTATAGTATTTATCCAAGTGGCACAAATGTTCTACCTCCTTCAGGGCGATGACCAAATCTTTTTCATCCCGTTTAGCTCTGTCCAGGGTGGCATCCAAAATCGCCATCCCCGCATCAATGAGCTTGGATGTTCTGTCATTTTTTGTGTTTATCAAATCCTCCTCTATGGTGATGAGGATGGAATGATCCAACGTGATTATCCTTTTCTTCTTGGTTCTTTGGACGATGGCCCTCTTCTTTCGATCATAGGAGATCACACAGATATCGACCAACTCATCCACCGGTTCGGGAATCTGTTAATCACCCCATGTAAGTGTGTTTCCTAGATTTCTAGTAGTGTATACTTGTTCCAGATCATTTTCTTGAACTTTCTCATTGTAATCTGAGGGCCCAGCCTCTGCCTATTTCTTATCATGGATCTAAGTATAAAGAGAAATAGAGACGTCAAGAAAAGACTCGATACGTACTTTCTCGTCGACAGTCGAGTCGCTGACTTCCTTTTTTTGGGGATCCTCCTTTTGGCTTGTCCAATTTTGACTTAACCTTCGGATTTTCGGCTCGGGTCTCTGATGCTTCAGGGTTCATTGTGTTGGGAACATTTTCAACTTCGTTTTCCTTTTGTGGGATTTCATGGGTCTAGGCCTGAGGATCAGGAGAAGCAGCCTTCTTAGGTCCCTTTTCTTCTTGGATCTGCATAGGGGTCCCGAGAGATGTCTCCGGGCTCTCATCATCGCTATATATATTTATAAATTCACTCAAAGGATTAGGCGTGCCTGTTCCTACTGATATTCATCCCGCCTCTGGTTGAATTGTCGCACCTACTGACGGTCTGACCGGTGGCCTTGTGGAATCAGGGTTATTTATTTTTCCCCATGCATTCTATAGAGGAGGGCCATTATATAGATGTAAGGATCTCTAAGGTTGGTTGTTGGGTACCAACAGAAGGTATGATTGGTGAAATTTTTATCCTCTCTCCACCAGGAATCCATCGCCTTACTAGTATCGTGTTTCTCATAGAAGCTCAAAACAAAATCAATATTCAACCGCTCTTCCAACTCTCTGAGCTTGTAATAATTCTACACTTATAATGGAAGGAAAACCCCGACACATCCACCATTTTCATCATTAATAAAAAAAAATTGTGTGTCAGTGTGATCAATAAGCCATTTTAGGAGTTCAATGCTAGGAACACCATAGTCCTACTTGCCACCATGTGTATATACGCCTTTCAAACATTCAGGAGGAATTCATCATCGAGTCTTCTCATATCAAGATTGTTGTGCGAGGTATATTCAAGGATTTCTTACCACTTAATCTTCTTGAAAAGTTCTTCCCAATGTGGGACAACTGTCTTGGTCCCAATGTTCACCTCTGTGTCTCCAAAGGCCGGGGGTTGAATGAAATATTTCTTGGTGGAATTTTTTATGACAGGCACCAGTTTTGGAGCAAATTCCAATTGTCTCACCACCACTGGGGAGGAACTTTCTCCCACCTCTATTTCCTATAGCTTTGGTTCTCTTGGATATTTCTTGGTGGTGGGATTATTCAAAGGCATCATTCATGCAACCAAAAACAATCTTTAGGTAGGTGTACAGAGTGACATTGGATAAAACGTATGAAATTAATCATAAAACATCCATAGACTGGTATATACCTGTAACACTTGCTAAATTGTTGTTTTTATACTCACTAGACCTTGGAAGTTATCCCTGAATGGCTTGTCTCGCTCCTCTGGATGATCCAGATTCTTTTGTGCATAGAATAACCCTATTTTCAATGACTTAGAGAATATAAGGGGAGAGATCCCACCAGTCGTATCAACCAGTTAATATGAGTAATGGGTGAAATTCAAAATAATCTACCGCCGAATATCTGCAAATAAATTCTATGTGGGTTGACAATGGAGGTGCGGGGGGAAAAATGCATTGTATCGGCAGGTTCAAACGATACTTTGATTCATGCATGAATTAGCAATTAGTGTGTGATTATGGAATTAACTAACCTTTAAATGCATCGTATCTAGTGTATCTCAGAGATAAAACATCCCATCGTGTCGTCTTCTTAGTGGGAAGATCAAGAATCAACGATATTCTTATGCATCTTTCCGTCAGTATCCTCCTGAGAAAACTTCCGACGCCGATTGTATTCATCATATGGTATCGACACAACAATGTTGACTCGTGATATAGGGCACTAACGACCGAGAATTTAAATTATGAGTAACGGTCGGACTCGGGGCTTTGTTTAAGTCGAACGCACTAAACTTATCTTGACACTATGACTGCCCATGCCGGGAGAGTGTCCGACAACCTTGGGAATAAAACTAATGCATAGTTTCTTTGTGGGTTATCATCCTTCTAATATCTCGATACCGTAAATGTTTTGGAAGTCAGTGATCAACGATTATTATTTCATTTTCATTCAATTCCTATTCTTTAAACCTTTCATCGATGCCGAGAGAACCGGTCATCGACGATATCCTTAGTGAAGCTCTTTCGCGAAAGGAAACCTTCATTCGCCAACGCCGATGAAGATTGTGGCTCAACAACTTTGGTTCTCTCTAGCATTTTCTTTCACGCTTAATCCTTTCCGATGCCGAATTCCTTAAGCATGCCTAGGAGAACCTTGATTGTCACTTCTCTAATTTAGATACTAGTCTTTTAAGTTAATGATTTTCATATATCCAAGCAAGCTTTTAAAGACTTAATGAGAATAAAAAGTTATAAGAAAAGGACACATTTTTCATATCAAACACTACCAAAAGATCAACTGGTACCCAAAAAGTGAAATTTTATGTATACTTTTTAGGGTGTGTTGAGTTCTCAACAAATGGCGATTCACTGGGCGAAAGCAAAATCTCTGTTCTTCCTTCATGCTCAGTTGGTACGAAAGTTGGTGGAGAAACTTTCCTAGTTTTAAATTAGAGCCTCTGTTACCTTTGTAATTTGAAATCCTTTGGTTGATTCTTCTAGGTCTGCCCATGGGATTTTGACCTTTATTCCTCCTTCGTTTCCTGTAACCCTGACTTATGCCCCCCTTTTACAAAAATATAACAAATAATTCACTAGCATAAATCCCTTAGGTACCTTTACTCATTTTCTTTGGTGTTGCTCCACTACCAACGAGCGTCCATAGCCTCGGCGGAGTCAACCTGACATCAAATACCTTTCTCCACTGCCAGCGGGCATCCATATCCCCAATGGAGATATCTGCATACCCTCTCCTAATGATCACTCTTTTGATAATGTCCATTCTATTTCGACATGATACCCTGAGTGAGTGAGAGAGGATGATGTCTATTTATTTCACAAAGTGAGATGGTTAGGTGGACCCTTTGCTAGATTTGTGTCTAGGTTCATGTAGTCCTTTCTGGATTTCCTTATTTCCCTTAAGGTCTTACCAAACCACTAAGCAAACACTCCTAACATTTCTTCGAAGTTGTTCATTTGCGCGGGTTAGATGGAGGGATCCTCGAAGCAAATGAAAGTTCCTTGATGCTTCTTGTGTTGTATGTGAGAGATGAGTTCGAAACAAAGTTCACTATGTCGCATGACTCAAGGTCCACCATTGTATTTCCAAACACAAATTTCAAAAGCACATAAATCCAGAAAGCAAAGGAAAACAAAAAATTTATTTCAAAATCATTGAAAACACTAAAACAAGATACTCTTTTTTTCTTTTTCATTTTTTAATTATTGGAAATATTGTTTGAGGGCTTGTCCATTTAATGGGAGGGCATCAACTTCCCCCCTCATATTTTGTAATTGATAAGTGCCCACCCCAATATTCTCAACCACCTGGAAAGGTCCAAGCCACAGATTCTGAAACTTAGAATGTTTCCCTTTTCGCTCGTTTGCTCTGTCCCACTTTAGGACTAAGTCTCCTACTTCAAAATTCTTTTCTTTAGCTTTATGCTTATCAAACCATATTTTCACTATCTATTGGTGATATAGAAAATTTGACTTAGACTTTCTTCTCTCTTCTTCTAGCATGAGTAGAGTATCAATTGTTTGTTGTATGATCGATGAGAGTTCCTTGTTGGAATCTTGGGCTAGTTGAAGAGATGGAAGATAAAGCCCATTTGGGAGAATGGCTTCCTGTCCGTAAACCAGGAAGTATGGGGAATTTCCTATAGCTTCCTTGGGTGTGACCCTATCATCCCATAGAGCGCTATGGATTAGATTATGCCAATTCCTTTGGTTATCTGCAACCATCTTTTTTAATATTCTCACTAGGTTCTTATTGGTTGATTCTACCACCCCGTTTCTCTGTGGATAATAATTTGCAGAGTACCTAATTATGATTCATTTGTCTAGAGAAAACTTTGTCAATAGAGTGGAAGAAATAAGTTGCATTATCAAAAACTAGAAAAGAAGGGACACCAAACCTTGTGATCAACTATTTTTCTATGAATTGGATCACCACCTTCTCGTTTACATGAGTCAAAGGGATGACCTCTACCCACTTTGTGAAATAATTGGTGGCAGTAAGTATACATTTGTGTTGTTTCAAGGAACTGGGTGTAATTTCTCCTATGATATCCAATCCCCATTGCTCAAAAGGCCTAGAGACAATCACTGGTTGGAGAGGGATTGTTTTTGTCTTCTCTCTCCTAGCGCTTATCTGACAAGTTTTACAATTCCTAGCGTAGGTGTGAGCATCTTTGAATAAGGTGGGCCAATAATAGCTATCTCTCAGTATCTTATGAGAGGTGGTTTTTCCTGTGAAATGTCCACCGGTAGGGCCATCGTGGATCTCCTTTAGAACATTTTCTTCATATTCACATTCAATACATCTTAAGAATACTTCATTATAGTTAATCCGAAAGAGTACTGAATTTATGAGGCGATATTGTGCAGATTTTAACCTGAGAGCTCTCCTTTATCTTGGGTTGATATTTTCTGGACAAGTTCCGTGGTGTAGGATATAAGTTAAATTATCATACCAAGACTCTAGCCCTGGGGAAATGTATGAAGCTTCACCACACCATAATTCCATTTCATTCTCCCATCCAAAATCTTCATTTACTTGGTCCTGGGCTTCAACTGTGAGTTTGCAAAACCCTTTCCCTTTAACTAGTTTGGTAGGTTTTATATCTAGGTAAAATTCTTGGACAACTTCCATCTAGTTCCCTCTTCTTTCCCCCATTTATTGTTGAGTAAACAAGGATCATACTGCAGGGTGAGGCACAATCACTTTTGTGTGGTTCTTGAGGATGTAAGACCTGAAGTGTTTTACTGCCTTGTATACCAGATAGGCATGTTTTTCAACAATAGGATAGTTAAGATCGACTCCCTGGATATTAGTGCTCATGAATTACATTGAAGCCTCATTTTTGTGATCATCCTTCTGAGTAAACACTGCAGCTAACGACTGGTCGAAAGAAAAAGTATAGAGGAAGAAATCCATATTGAAATCGGGACTTCATAGCGGCCCAGGATATAGCATTTTTAATATTGTTGAAAGCATCCTTTGGTTCATCATCACACTTGAATTCGACATATTTGTGAATCATCTTTTGTAAGGATTTGATAGTTTCCCTAAAATCGGGAGTAAATTTCCTCACAAAATTGATTTGCCTGAAAAAAGACTGCATAGATTTCTTGTTGTGAGGCAACGATAGTTGAGCTATGGACTTAATCCTTTCTAGGTCTATGAAAATGCCTGCTTGGGATATAATATGACCTAATAGCTTACCTTCCTTGACACCGAAAATAGTTTTCTTTGAATTTAAGGATATATTGTATCTCCTACACCTTTCGAAAATTTGGGTTAAGTGTTGGATGTGCTCTTCTCTTTTCTTTGAATAGACAATCACGTCGTCTAGATACACTACCACACACTTGTTGATTAGTCCCTAAAATTCTATGTACATGGCCCTTTGGAAGGTCACTCCCACGTTGATTAACTCAAAAGGAATGTGTTTATAAGTGAAGTTTCCCCACTTGGTTCAGAAGGTAGTTTTTAAACGATCCTCCTCTGAAACCATGGCTTGGTTGTAACCCAAGAAACCATCCAATAAAGAGAAAATATCCGAGCCAGAAATGGTCTGTAGGAGTTGCTCCATTGGTGGGACTGGGTAATTGTCCTTTTCTGAAGCTCTATTGAGGTTTCTAAAATCTACGCATAAGTGAATTTCTCCAGACTTTTTCCTCACAGGAACCAGATTTTCTACCCATGCAGAATGACTGACTTGGAAAATGATCTTGGAATCTAAAAGTTTCTTTAATTCCTGATACATGAGATGTTCCAGGGATGGGTGATACTTTCAGAGCCTCTATTGGAAAGGTTTCACCTTAGGTTTTAACAGTATAGTCTGTTGAATGATCCAGGTGTCGTAGGTTTTCAAGTCTCAGTAGGACTATGCAAAGACATCTTGATATTGTTTGAACATTTTGAGATAAGCCTTTCTTTCATCCTTATATATGGTCTTTCCGAGATTCACATTCTTTGTATTTTCTGGGGTTTTGAAATTTATAGTTTCATGCAAGGGATAGGAGCTACCGGTATTTGCATTCCTAGGCCCCCTAAAACGTTCTTTCATTTCAAACAGATTTTTTAGATTAGCGATCGCCTTCAGGATGGTGTGAGATTTTGATTTTTCAATAGGCTAGCCTGTTCGAGGATTAGTTCCTATCGATTGCTCCTGGAATACCTCATTGTTAATGGATAAATATTTGAAACTGTCTTGGTTAGTCAGGAATCTTATGATATGTTCATATCCTTCAAAGAATTTCCAATAAGAGATATTTTTAGGCACCGATGGTTTGTAGAGTAGTTCCACAGTGAATCAGGATGCTTCATAGTCTTCCAGAGGTGACAACATTGAAGCAGTTGTGGCCAAGGAATCAACAAGGATTTTCTTTGCTCTGGGGATCACGGTAATATTGAAAGCTTCAAAATGCTCCATTAACCTATACACTTCCTGCTAATAACTATTCAGGTGTGAGGAATTGCAATGTATAGTATTCCTTACTTGTCTAATGATAATATCTAAGTCCCCGAAAAATTTAAATTCCTTGACGTTCAAGTCTATGGCTTTCTTCAACCCTTATACTAGAGCTTCATACTCAACAGTGTTATTGGTGCATTCGAATTCTAGTCTACAAGACATGAAATGATGTTTACCTTTTGGATCAATGAGGATGCACCTTGCCCCTTATCCCTCCTACGATTTAGATCCATCAAAATATATGGTCCAAATTTGTGAATGAAAATCGCCCTTTTCTTCTTCCTTATTACTTTCTATCTCTCCTATCTCTTGTTTTGTAATTTCTAACACAGGGTCTTGGCAGAAGAGGGTGTCTTTTGTCGGTATCAACGATTTCTCTTGAAAGAACATTTCAGATTTTTGAGTGAGGGGAACATTAGATAAGAGAGGAGAAAATTTTCCAAAGTGGGAATCACAAGAATAATTTCCCAGCACGGGGAAATGTGTGGATGAGGGTTCGTTGAAGGTTTCTAGTTCAGTGACCATATGCTTAAGATATCTCTCCCTATCGATTATGATCATATTCTTGTATCCCTTCAGTGGTAGCCAAAGGTGTGCCCAATCTGTGCTAAAGTACCCATTTAACTTCTCATACCAATCTCGACTTATTAATAACCCATAGGCCTCTGGGATGTCTACTACGATGATGCCAATCAATTCTACAAACTTAGTATGTGTCTCTGTTCTGATTATCACATCTATGAGTTCCCCCATGACTTTGACCTGGGTCCTATCTAGCTGTATCACATGTTTATCACTCTGTAGAGTAACGACATTTAATTTTTTGCAAATAGACAAGGGTATAATGTTGGAATATTCTCCCGAATCTACCAAAAAATTATGGAGGTTCCTGTTGAAAACTTCGAACGTTAAGAGGAAAGGTGGGAGAAAAGGCTTCCCCTTATTATATTTTGAACATGTATTCACGGTTGGTTTATTTACTGGGTCTGTGGAAGCTATATTTCTTTCCTGACTGTTATCACTGAAATTTCGTCCGCACATGGTTACAAGAACTCAAAATCATCAAACAGTGATGAAGTCATCCATGGACCTGAATTAATACCACAACATTCAAAAAAGGTCAAAAAACTATACAAAGTAGTGAAAAATTGAAGATCTCTATGCAGACATTGGGCGCGCGCACATGCGCGAAACACGAATGTAGAAATCGCGCATAGGCGCACGATGCATGACTGTTATCGCAAAAAGCCGCGCACTTGCTAAACGACACATTTATGAGAGTGGTCAGCCTCCCACCCACTTATGGTTCATCTCCCAAGCCGATTTGACCCTCAAATCTGGACTGGATCCGACTGGTGGGCTGGTCAAAGACCTAGGAATTCCATAAATGGCCTATTTTCACACTACAAAGTAGTTGAACAATAACCCAAAGCAATGCTATAAAAAGCCATGGATGCACCTCATTTTTTCAAGGAATTCAAAGTAATGTTATGCTGCCTTTATTGTTTTGAGGACTCCATCCTTGACAAGAGCATATTGGCACCATTACATTGGACAATCCACCTCACCATTGAGTGGATTTCTAAAGAGTTCTTTCATCACCATTTTCCATTTTTCTTTGTTGTAAGAAGAGCTAGCTAGTGGGGGTCCAAGAGCCCTCCCTTGGAGGAAGAAGGGACTCATAGTCCCCTTTCTTCTAGGTTCTTTGTTTTCACTAATAGATCAGCCTCAAACATTGGTGACATGGGTCTTATGGTTCTTTTTGTTTCTATGTCCCTATGCTCATGAATTTAGTTGTTATTGCATTTCTTAGTTTAATTCTTAATCGTAGTCTTTTATTTTCTTTCCCTAACTCTTTTCCTTGCAGCTGTCCTACTTAGCATACCCAACTGAGCTTGCAAGCACCTCTATTTTTCTCACCAAGGTGAYGAAAGAGGCGCAACAGATTGGCGACTCCACTGGGGAAAGGTATCAATTTCCTACCTCATTTGGGTTTTTCTTGCTCTTCTTTTAGTTTGTTTAACTTGCAGGTGCACTAATCGGCCTAAGCCGACCTGCCAACCTTCCAATTCCAAGTTGAATTGAGAGAAATCCATTCGTATTTTCATTCTCGGCCGTGTGCCACATATGCGAGGGTTTTTAGTCCCACAGACGTGCATCGTGCGCCCATGCGCCTGATTCACAATTATGTTCTGCGCACGTGCACCTATTGACTTGTCTCTGTTCGCGCGCATGTGCTCTGTGCGCCTCTGTCTCCATTGGGACCCGCACATCTGTGCAAAATTTCACATTGTAAAGTTGTTGAGATGTGGGGAAGGCCATTTTCCTTCTTAAAAATGATGTCAAACATGTTTTAAAGCTGCACCACACTTAATCCCCTCATCATATAAAGGGGTTAGTTAAAAAACACATAGGCACTTAGGAGGATAAAATCAATTTCCCTTATTTGTTGTTTTCCACATGAATGGCTTGTTTTGACTCACAAAGATAAGTTGGAAATCATTTTTAATCACATTTAACTTACATTGGGACTAGAAGTTGAGTAACAATCTCTTAGTATGTTCTTCTCTCGCACCTCCAAG
>ML780803.1:261754-295153 GCA_009831015.1 Picea engelmannii
CATCTTCGGTACTGTTACCCGGTAGCATTCTTACCCACATGAGTTGTCCCATTCATAGCACCTTTTGACACTTTTGACACTCATGTTGTTTTTCAAAACCCTTTAGGGATGGGAGTCCCGATAGTCTTTCATCATGTCACGAATCAACCACATACTCCTTCTCCTCATTTTTCTAGCATTCCCACACGGACTCCCAGATTATCTCTTCACGGTTCTATTTTTTTACTGCACCTCCGCAGTATCATGAACCCTCCATTTAATCCATAATTAGTTTTCCCATCTACAAACCTACCTTCATTTCATCTACCTCATACAGAAACTCACCAATGGGGCCCCCACCCTTCATCAGTTTTTCAAACAAATTATGCCCTACATGGGCCACCCATATCACATTGGGGCACCCGTTTCTGTATTTGTACTTTTCTCCCCAACTATTCGTTATTTATTGTACAAACACCTTTATTTTCAGTTGTTACATTACCTTTTTTGTCGTCACCTTTGGCGACCTACTTCCCTCTTTTTAGCCAGCCGCAACCCATGTCACCCTTGGTTGGAGCACTACTTATCATCTTCCCTTGCCCGACATCGTCCATATCTTCAGCAATTCACTTACCTCTACCCTCTGAATTTGTTCACCTTGTCCCGCCTTTGGCACAACTTATCCCCGTTCTTGTCGTCCCCTTGACACTCAACCTCATTGAACGGTTGCAGCCACTTTTTATCTCACAGATCCTCCAACCAAGGTTAGTCTTGAGTCTTCCCACATCTTGACTTCATCCATGTACCTCTGCCACTTCCTCACCTCACCTAGTAGATTTCTCGAAGCCATTTTCTTCTGGGAGTCGCGTCCCCCTTTTTGTCGACATCAACATAGTTTTTCAGAAGGGTGACAGTATCTTCATTCTCATTATCCACTCAATGAGAGATCTCGGATGGCACAGGGTTAAACACCATTGCTCCCTGCTGTCATTGACCCCCATAACATTTGACGCCAACACTTTCTCATGTTACGGTGGGTCTTACTTTGCGACTATTGCAGTTAGTTATTTCATTTGCTGAAGACCTCTGAACTTGGCAGGGCTATCAATGCCCACATCATCGCTGCTACTTCTTAACGCAATCACTGCCTACTATTCAGAGTATGTTCATTTGTAGAATTGTCTTCTTCCTTTATCACAACCACCCCCGAGGGTGCTGCAGTTTTCTACACCAACACTTCAGTCATATTTTTTCAAAGTTACATGACACGAGCATGGGGCATGCCCGCCTCGTTTGTATACAGTTTTCTATTTTATACACCTCATGGAAGTTTGGGTCCTACCGGTTCCTTTTTCCCTCCAACGGATCGCTCTGGACGATCCCACTATTTCTCTATCTTACAACAACATTCTCATTAGAAGAAACATTGATGGATTTCGACTATACATATTCTCCTAACCTCATCCATCAGGGGGCATCTGTTATCATTGAAATTTCGTCCGCACATGGTTACAAGAACTCAGCATCGTCAAATAGTGATGAAGTCATCCATGGACCTGAATTAATACCAAAGCATTCAAAAAAGGTCAAAAAACTATACAAATTAGTGAAAAATTGAAGAGTGCTATGCAGACATTGGGCGTGCGCGCATGCATGAAACAAGAACACAAAAATCACTCACAGGCACATGATGCGCGACTGTTATCGCAAAAAGCCGCGCACTTGCTAAACGGTGCATTTATGAGAGTGGTCGGCCTCCCACGCACTTATGGTTCAACTCCCAAGCCGATTTGACCCTCAAATCTGGACTGGATCCGACTGGTGGGCTGGTCAAAGACCTAGGAATGCCCTAAATGGCCTCTTTTCACACTACAAAGCAGTTAAACAATAACCCAAAGAAATGCTATAAAAATGCATGGATGCACCTCATTTTTTCAAGGAATTCAAAGTAATGTTATGTTGCCTTTATTTTTTTGAGGACTCCATCCTTGACAAGAGCATATTGGCACCATTACATTGGACAATCCACCTCACCATTGAGTGGATTTTTAAAGAGTTATTTCATCACCATTTTCCATTTTTCTTTGTTGTAAGAAGAGCTAACTAGTGGGGGTCCAAGAGCCCTCCCTTGGAGGAAGAAGGGACTCATAGTCCCCTTTCTTCTTGGTTCTTTGTTTTCACTAATAGATCAAACTCAAATATTGGTGACATGGGTCTTATGGTTCTTTTTGTTTCTATGTCCCTATGCTCATGAATTTAGTTGTTATTGCATTTCTTAGTTTAATTCTTAATTGTAGTCTTTTATTTTCTTTCCCTAAATCTTTTCCTTGCAGCTGTCCTGCTCAGCAGACCCAACTGAGCTTGCAAGCACCTCTATTTTTCTCACCAAGGTGACGAAAGAGGCGCAACACTGACCATTTCCAATCGTAGGGTCTTTTACTAAGTTCAAATCTTGTAGCAAGAAGTGCTTCTGCTGAGGGATCCTGCATATGTCCATGACTGATATGTTGTCCCTTAACTTCTTCAAATCTTCAACTACGTTGTAATCCAGTTTGGGCGATTCTCAGGTATGGATGCTTATAGGTTTTTTATTGGGAGAAGAAGGTGCTTTTGGGTGATCGAGAGTTTTCTTATTTCTCAAAGTTTGGGTAGCAATGATATCTTTTGAGACAGGTGGACCTTTACTGCGCGTTTGCACCACCGAGACCTCGACGGGTGGTTCTTGAGACTCAAACAGGTCGTCGAAAGGCATGATCAGGTTGGGATCCCATATCAACATGGTTGTATATTGTGGTGGATAAATATCTTCCTAGTCAACAATATTCATAACTAAACTGCTCACTTACAATATTGGTTAGGGAGACTTCTTCTAGAAACTGATTGGTCAAATTCATGGCATGCACCCATTGAGGGCAGTCTCTTTCGGAGTGGTTTAGTGATATGTACATAGAGAATCAGATGCTACATTCCCTATATCGATATTTAAGTTAGCTGGGGGAGGTTCAATCGCCTTGAACGATGGGTTCCTTTTAAAGAAAGTCTTATAGGGCATTTGGCCTTGGTTTCCTTCCCCTGTGTTTCTCTTCATATCTATGATATCATTTGATAATTTCTTAACCATGCATTGTATATATTTTATGTCTCCATTACCCTTGTCGGGAGTCTGTTCTTCTTGTTTCCTTGACGGTCTAGTCAAAAGGAGTCCTCTCCTGGGAGGAGGTTGAGATTCTTTCTTAACTAAAGAAACTTGGCCTTCTTTACACCCTTTCATCTAGAATTCTATCATTTTGGCTTATTAAAAATACTTAGCTAGGGTTCGTTTAACAACCCTTTTTATGAACATGGAAATATAAGCTGGGAGAGCGTTAGCATAAAATTCGATTTGCAATTTCTGAGTTGGCTTAGCTTCGGGATGGAACTTGTTCAAAATGGTCATGAATATTTTATTGAAGTATTTGACCCTTCTTTTGAACTCATGGTGGTAGCGAAAAACTCGACCATCAGAGATCCCATAGTACTTTCTTCGAAAAATTTGTCTAGAAAATATTTCTGGAACCTCGTCTAGCTAGTTATAGATCCTATCAGCAGATTGAAGTACCACATGGAAGATGAATTTTCAAACGTATAGGGGAAAATTCTGCATACTACATCTTCATGTTGGAAATTCATAAGCCTGATCGCTATTATAAATTTATTGATATGATCTTTACGAAATCCAGAGGTTTCAGGATTGAACTTAGGAAGCAACTTCTTTGAATGTCAGGGAAGGTTATGAACTAGTCCTGGGAGGGAAAAAATGTCTCTGGCCAACCAAGGTTGATTTTTTAGAGGTGGGTTCCCCCTTTCATCATTATGGACATTGTTTCCTTCCATATCTTTAGACTCTGAGTTAAACTCCTCCTCTTCTGAAAAATCGCCTGGTTCAGAGACGTCGCTGGCTGACGTTTCAGGTATCAAATAAAGAGGATATTGGATTTCGAAATTGCAAAATCTATTAAGTCTTCTACCGAGTGCATGAAAACCTTGTCGAGAGTACTAATGACTGGTCTACTTTGTTTTTTTCTTTGAGGGAGTATGGGAGCTAAGGAAAACACACCGATATGTCGAGCGTAGGCTCTTGTGATTATTTTGAATTGATTTACCTCCTCGTGAGGAAGAGTGTAAGGTATTTCAGGGTGAAAAGGTTCTTCCTCGAGCTGGGGTGAGTTACTCATTTCAGGAGTACTCAACATATGTGGGATTTCTTGGGAATGACTAGCCATGCATGTGGTCTATTTTGAATCTATAGGCTATTTGAAATACTCTGTAGAATATATATCTAGCCATTCATTCTCGGGCCCTCCTTCTAGCACCAATACTGTTGATGGGTCTTAAATCCCTTGATTCAATAGTAGGAACCAAACCTGCCACCGAGGCCCAATTAGAATGTACAATATTTGAAGTGGAATGGTTCTCCAGATCTTGTGATCCGACAAAATTATCGATGGGCTTTACGTTTTCTTGTGAAGGCTCTTCCTTTAGTTTGGACTATCTCTTTTTTGTATTTTCTCTTGGGTGGGACTGATATGAGATGTAAGCCGGTATAAACCAACTTGGAAAAAAAATAGAATTAAGCTTAACTAAGGGGAAGAGGATGAACTTGGGATAACCCGCTGCTCAAGCATGCAGACAATAATTTTACACCACGGGCCTAGTACTAATACATTAACCAAGTGAGCATCCAATTACTGTCTGAGATACTAATTACCAAAAAGAAAACACATATGAAATAAGATAATGGAAATAAAAATAATTAATCTACCATAATCATTCATCACATAATAACACAACGATTCATCTTCATCATTAAAGAAAAAAAAAAAAAAACATTGCACCAGATAACTTGACAACATAATTAATTGCTCTTACTCATTACAATATCATTCATGAAACAATATAGGAAATAGTTCTTCTCCACGTCCAATCACACATGCAGTTGATGAAGGACTTCTCAATTCAAAGAACCTTCAAAATAATTCTTAACAACCAGAAGGAAATATTTCTTGCAACAACCATCGACCTCTAACTAATTGGTTGATGTTCTTATTTATAAAATAAAATCCAACTAAAAATAATGACTAAGGTAGTTTGAAAAAAACAAAATTCACCACGTGGCATCCTCTTCTAACGGTTTCTTTAACAGTCAACTCGAGATATCACTTGAAAGGGTGAATTTAATCATACTTTGACCAAATGCTAAACAGATCCTTGCAAGTTTGATCCCATGGAAACCTATGCTACTCCATCCGAGCCATGTAGAATCCTCTGGTATCTACCGCATGCGCTCGGTACTTCACTAGGCTGGTGTTTAACTATTGTAGCATGGTTTGAGCCTTCTTCGGATGTTCCATAAATATTTTCACTTGTCCTGGAAACCTATCAGTCACCTTGGCTAGCTCTTTAGCCTATAGTGAATCCTTCTTGGCATGCGATTCGACTATGTCGCATAAGTCAATGAAGTTGTTGGGGTCACTGAAATTGGGGAGTCCTATAACCTTCATTGCTTTATTGATTTTACCCCATTGTTTCTCACATTTTGCCCATTTCTTTTGAATTTATCTGTGTGGTTCCTGAGACATCTTAGCCCAATACTCGATCGATCACTTCATATGATCAAGATTTATTTTTCCCAACACTCGGATGCCATGTTATTCTTTATCTCAGCCCTGCTAGATTGCATCTATGTATTCGAGTCTTTCTACTTCTTGTTGCGCCCTTTCATTCCATCGCTCCATATCCTTTCATTTTGTGAGAGCCATGAGAGTGTCTTCCTAGAGCTCATATATCTTTGTAGTGAACAGGTGTTGCTCATGTGTGAACCTATTGTAAGCCACTTCAAACTCGCTTCTCAAATAAACCATGGTCTGAGTGGTGCCCTTATAGTATTCAGCCAAGTGACGCAAATGTTCTATCTCCTTCAGAGTGGAGACCAAATATTTTTCATCATGTTTAGCTATGTCTAGGGTGGCATCCGAAATCTCCATCCCCCCGTTTAATGACCTCGGATGTTCTGGCATTTTTCGTGTTTATCAAATCCTCCTCTGTGGTGATGAGGACAGCGAAATCCAATGTGATTCTCCTTTTCTTCATGGTTCTTTGGAATATGGACCTCTTCTTTAGATCATAGGATATCACATAGATATCGGCCACCTCATCCATCGGTTTGAGAATCTGTTGATCACCCCATGTAAGTGTGTTTCCCAGATTTCCAACGGTGTATAATTTTTCCATATCATGAATTTATCATTGTACTTCGAGGGCGCAACCTCTTCTTGTCGCTTATCGGGGATCTGAGTATCAAGCGAAATAGAGACATCRGGAAAAGACCCAATACTTACTTGCTCGTCAGCAATTGAATCACCGAATTCATTTTGTGGGGATCCTCCTTTTGGCTCATTTGGTTCTAAATTACCCTTTGGATCGTCGGCTTGGGTATCCGGTGCTTCGAGGTTCATTGTGTCGGGAACATTTTTGGCTTCTTTTTCCTTTCGTGGGATTTCCTAGGTTTGGGCCTTGGGATCAAAAGAAGCAACCTTCTCAGGTCCCTTTTCTTCTTGGATATGCACAGGGGTCCTGAGAGATGTCTCTAGGTTCTCATCATCGCTATATATATTTATAAATTCACTCAAAGGATTAGGCGTGCCTATTCCTATTGATACTCAACCCGCCTTTGGTTGAATCGTCGCACCTACCAGTGATCTGACCAGTGGCCTTATGGAATCAGGGTTATTTATTTTTCCCCATGCAATCTGTAGAGGAGGGCCATTAGATAGATGTAAGGATCTCTATGTTTGGCGTTCGAGTACCAACCGGAGGTCCAATTGGTGAAATTTTTATCCTCTCTCCACTAGGAAGCCATCGGCTTACTGGTATCGTGTTTCTGATAGAAGCTCAAAACAAAATCAGTATTCAACCGCTCTTCCATCTCTCTAAGCTTGTAATAATTCTACACTTATAATGGAAGGAAAACCCTAACGCACCCGTCATTTTCATCATTAATCAAACATTTTTGTGTGTCAGTGTGATCAATAATCCATTTTAGGAGTTCAATGCAGGTAAATACTGGAGTCTTGCTTGCCACCATGTTTAGATACACCTTTCAGAAATTTAGGAGGACTTCATCTTCGAGTCTTCTCATATCAGGATCGCTGTGCAGAGTATATTTTGGGAGTTATTACCACTTAATATTATTGAAAAGTTCTTCCCAACACGGGAATATTGTCTTAGTCCCAATGTTTGGCTCTCTGTCTCCAAAGGTCGGGGGTTGAACGAAAGCTTTCTTGGTGGTGATTTTGATGAGGGGCACCAGTTTTGGAGAGAATTCCAATTGTCTTGCCACTGTTGGGGAGGAACCTTCTCACACCTCTGGTTCCTATAGTTTTGGTGCTCTTGGAGATTTTCTGGTGGTGGGCTTCTTCGGAGGCATCATTCCTACAACCGAAAACAATCTTTAGGTAGGTGTACAGAGTGACATTGGATAAAATGTATGAAATGAAGCATTAAACATCCGTAGACTGGTACATACCTTTAATTATTGCTAAACTATTGTTTTTATACTCACTAGACCTTAGAAGTTATCCCTGGACTGCTCGTCTCGCTCCTCTGGATGATCCAGATTCTTTTGTTCACATAATAACCCTGTTTTCAATGACTTAGAGAATATAACGGGAGAAATCCTACCAGTCATATCAACCAGTTAATATGAGTAATGGGTGAAATTCAAAACAATCTACTGCCAAATCTTTGTAAATAAATTCTACCTGGGTTAACGGTGGAGGTGCGGGGGGGAAAAATGCACTATATCAGCAGGTTCAAATGGTCCTTTGATTCGCGCATGAATTAGCAATTAGTGTGAGATTATGGAATTAACTAACCTTTAAATGCGTCATATCTAGCGTATATTAGAGATAAAACATCCCATTGCATCATCTTCTTAGTGGGAAGATTGGGAATCAATGATATTCTTATGCATGTTTCCATCTATATCCTCTTGAGAAAACTTCCGACGTTGATTGTCTTCATCGTATGGTATTGACGCAGCGCCATTGACTCGTGATATAGGGCACTAATGAATAGGAATTTAACTTATGGGTAACGGTTGGACTCGGGCTTTGTTTAAGTCAAACACACTAAACTGAGCTTGACACTATGACTCTCGATGCCAGGAGAGTGTCCGACAACCTTGGGAATAAAAATAGTGCATAGTTTCTTCGTGGGTTATCGTCCTTCGAATATCCCGATACCGAAAACGTTTTGGAATTCAGTGATCGATGATTATTATTTCATTTTCGTTCAATGCTTATTCTTTCAACCTTTCGTCGATGCCGAGAGAACTGGTCATCGACGATATCCTTGGTGAAGCCCTTTCATGAAAGGAAATGCCCGTTCGCCGACGACGATGCTGACGAAGATCGGGGCTCGACAACTTTGGTTCTCTCTAGCATTTTCTTTCACGCTTAATCCTTTCTGATGCTGAATTCTTTAAGCGAGCCCAGGAAATCTTTGACTGTCACTTCTCTAATTTAGATACTATTCTTTTAAGTTATTGATTTTCATATATCCAAGCAATCTTTTAAAGACTTAATGAGAATAAAATATGATAAGCAAAGGACACATTTTTCATATTAGACAATGCCAAAAGATCAAGTGGTAACCAAAAAGTGAAATTTTATGTAGACTTTTTAGGGTGTGTTGAGTGCTCAACACCTCCTTAGGAAGAAATGGTGTCCATTGCGTTGAGTTCCCAGGGGAAAGGGGGAAGCGTTTGCTAAATCTGGACCTTGGTGAGCTACTCACTTTGCAGGAGAATTTGCACTGCTTGGTTTGTGGGAGGTTGTCAAGAACCTGATGAGATGGTTGTGTGTAGAAGGAATCCTTGCAGTTTGCTTAAATATCTTTGACCTACTTCTAGTGAATTGAAGGTGCTTGGACTAAGGCTGTAGTGGTTGTAGTTTCCTTCTATTCAGCTTTTGAAATGATTCTAAAGAAGCTGAATTTTGTAGTATGGGATACTACCTTGTAGCACTGTTTAGGTGGGAAAGTAGTCAAAACTACCTCTGCTATCCTATAGAGATAACCCCACAGAGTAACAATGACACTATGGGCTCGAGACTCATAAATATCATGGTGCTTCCACATATATGGTTTTCCTAAAAGAACATCACAGACATCCAGCAGGGAAAAATCACATAATACCTCATCCTTGTAGGGTTGGATGCCCTATGAGAATCGACACTGTTGGATGACACATAGATCTCATCCATGGAAAAGGCACCCGATGTTGTATGGTTGCAAGTGTGGTGTTGTTGGCAATCCAAACTATTTGATGACCTCTGCCGAGGTGAGGTTATTTCAGCTTCCAATATCAACAATAAAATGAAGCGAGGCCCCCTTCACCTACATCTATGAATGAAAAAGGAACTCCCCCTTTTTAGGATCTGATGGTTCTTATGGTTGAATTGTTGTGGTTGCGACAGTAGAAGAGGGGTCTGTGTCAATGATCTGTCTTCCCCCATTATTTTCTAAATTAGATTGTGAATCATGTTTCAACTCCTTTTCTTTGATCTCGGCAACCAATGATTGTTTTGAGAGACATTCATCAATATTGTGCTAGGGGATTTTGTGGAAATCATACCACTTTCAAGTGTCCTTTTTTGTCTTTCTGTCACCCTTTTTTTGCGTCTTGGAATTATTTTTTGAAGGCTAGTTTTTAGGGCCGTATTTACCAGACTTTGGTTTTTATGGATTTGTAGAACCAAAATATTGCTTGTTTTGGAGTTTAGATTTCTTCTCGATTTTAGCAACATATCGATAAGAATTTCCCAGTGATGAGATGTCTAGAAAATCCATTTCAATTTTTATGTATCTGTGTAGAGTCCCACGGTATTTCAGAACCAAATGTTGCTCAGAGTATTTGATACCCATCTTGGTATGCATGGTATGGAAGGTATTGCTAAACTCTGGCATTGCTTGGACCCTCTCTTACTGTAGTGTGGTCCATCTCATGTACTAGTTTTAATAGTTTTCAACAAGGTAATATTGTTCCTTGATCGCATCCACAAAAAAATCCCAAGTGGGCTCGACCCATATATTCCAGACTGCTCTGTGGAAATTTTCTCTCATTACGTTTCTCACCAATGTTTTACATTGGGGAGAGCCTTAAGGAGTGCGAAGGTGATATTTTCCCTGTCAGAGAAATTATGAACGGAGAAATAACCTTCTAGCAAATTTAAACATTTCTCTAGGGCATCTGCATCTATCTGTCCTACAAATACGAGAATATCAAAATTAACGTGTACCTTGAAAGGAAAGGTACGTCCAAAATGGCCACTTGATGAAGATGTACATGATGTTATTGGCGGGAATTGAAGTATGTGGTAAAAATTCTCCATCATTTCATCCCTTTGTCGTGTGAGAGCTTGCTTGAGCAACATATTAATAGAATCTTCTTCTCTGTCATTTTTCTTTTATTCCGCCATGTATGGTTTCTTGGGTATGAGAGAGAGATTGTACTCAAGAGAGATAATATCGAGACCCAACTTGATTTTTGGCACTCGACCAAGTTTTGAGGAAACATCGGTCAGGTTTGACCACTTTTTGGACTTCGACAGACTGGTCGAAGATGGAGCACCCAGGAGGAGCTGAGATCGCGGGATCTCACTTGTTTTGTGGACCTAGCAAGGGGTTCATTAGGGTTTATGGGATGTTGGCCCATGGGTTTACCCATTATTAGGACTTTTTGTAAGAAAATGTAAAAGTATAAATAAGAAAACATTGTAAGGTAGAAGTAGCTTAGTGAGGAGAATGTAATTGGATAAGTGCAAGAGGCAAGTAGTTCTAAGTTTCTTTGTGAAACAAAACATGTATGTAAGGCTCCGTGATTGATAGAGGAGTTGGATCTGTGCTTTGACCTGATTTTAGGAAGGTGGATCCGGTGCTTAGTGCACAGATCACCTGTCCAGTGTGAAGCTTGGCTCTGTGTCTTAGCGCATAGGAGCAGATGAATGTAAGATATTAAAGCCTAATAAAGAATAAGAAGCAGTTGGTGGACATAGCCCCACACTAGGATGGACCACGTATATCATGTGTTGATGGTTTTCTTTGTGCTATGATGTTTATGTTGTAAATCTTCTTAGTGCATTGATTGTTATATATGATAGATAGATATGTGAATGCATAGTGCTTTATTTGTGTTGAATATGTTGGATCTAGCTTAGGATGCTAAGTGTGATGTTTATTTTGTCATTGTTACTGCATCGATCTATGCTTAGTGTTTGATCTACGATGAGAGTAAGACTAATATATTGATGAATTTTGTTCCTAAGTACTCTGTAGAGGTGTTATATTCATAGATTTGTGTCCCATCTTGGTTATAGACACCTGAGCCTTGTAACCCCCCTTGCCACTACCTTGGGTGAGACTTTGCCTTCTTCGTAGGTGTTTCCAAAAGGGCCGATAGTTAGGGTTTTGTTGGTGCATTGTTGAAGCATTGAACCATAGGTCTACCCTTATGCCAACAAATGGTTTCATTGTCGGGACTGAAACTATGATTGCTAGGAACTAAAGTAAAGAAAAGATAATATCTATGCATAGATATGTTGTTGTAGTGCGCAATAATCTACTTGACTTGTGAAGCTTTGTGTTAAAAGAGAAATATGATCTGAAGAAAAGAGATAAGATCTTGAAAAAGGTAAAGCTTTGTGCTTTGATAGAGTAAGATAAGTGGAAATTTTTGTTTTGAAAGAATGAATCTAGTTATGATTGATAGATTCAGTCCTAGTCTGAAAGCTAGGGCATAGTTAGAATACAAAATTGATCTAAGTAAAGGTAATAAAAATAGAGAAAGATATGTTATTCCTATGCATAGAAAGAATTTTTGGACTAATGAATGGATGCAGGAACCTAGAAAGAATTTTTGCAGATTGCAGGTCCAACACTGTGATCCTAGTGCGCAGTATATGAGAAGTTGGGGAACTTACAAAATAAAGAGAGGATTGACATTATGTTATAACTGCAGAAGACTGGGACATCTTTCTAAGGAATGCCCTGGTATAGGTCCTATTTGTCTTTGTTGTAAACTTACTAGTCATGAGGTTGAGGATTGCCAAAGGATGATTGCTAAAGTCGAAAGTATGAACATGAGACAAGAAAACTATCAATATACTAAGAGAATGTTAGAAAATCAGAAAGAGAGAGAATCAGAGAAAGTTCAGACTACATTAGAAAAGTTAAAAGAAATGATGAATGATAAAAAATATGCCAATTTATCAGAGATGTTGAAGGAAAAATATCAGATAGATACAAGAATAGGAGACTTTGACATAGACTGTTTCCTAGATGAGGAGACACAAGTGACTATCATGATAAAAGGTACTTGGGAAATTTTGGGAAAGCTTAATGTGGTACCTTCACTGGGAAGGATAGGCTTGTTTAAAGGAAAGATGATAACCCTATGTGGAAGAGTTACTAATGTACCTATTATGATCCATGGAACATCGACAAAAGAGGAATTTGAAGTCATTAATATTGTTGAGAACAACGCCCCCTTCCCCATTTTTCTAGGTAAGACTTGGAATTCGAAAGATCAGATCAAAAGGAAAGTAGAGGAAGAAGCTACAAAAAAGAAAAAGCAACAAGTAAGGAATTTCATAGCTAGAAAAATAGATCGACTGATAGAAGAACGATAATTTAAGTCGAAGAAGCAGAATGCAAGAGAATTAGTTGTCAAGGTTGAAAGAATGCAAGAAGTTTTAAAGGACCTATCCATGAAAGAAATAAGTATATCCATCTAGGAATTAATAAGATAAGGGATATTAACTTCAAACCCCTCAAAAGTACATCAGCACTGTGAAGTCACTACGATAGGAGAAATGAAGAATAAGAATAGGAAGAGGAATCCAAAAAAAATTAGAGAGACTCAGATCATAGGAAAGAAGGCAAGGAATCTCAGTAAGAAGAAATACAAGTTAGAAAATCTATAGGAATTTACATAGAATACTTCGTAGGAGGCAGGCTTGCAAGCTCTGAACCTTGTCGAAATAGTAGAACCGCGCAGAATGATACTTTGCCTTGGCAAAGCTATATGATCATTGGAGGCACCTCGATCATTAGAACGACACTCTAGAATGGTTAGGAAATGCATTTATGGGTGGATAGACTGACATTGGATGTTGAGACTGCACCATAATGGATGGATTCTCTTTGATCGAGGCATTCTTGTCTATTGGAGGAATTCATTACGACGCTCACTTATTTAACCCATCGGATGTTGTAGAAATTTTAATACAAATTATGTATTTCTTGGATTCTCCTGATCTAACAATTATATGCCACTTTTAAATACATAATCGCTTCTACTAAAATTCTTGTGGAATTTAAAACACCATCGCCAATTTCAATATCAAGAAGAGAGATCAATCACCCATAACACAGATGTTTTACCGGGAAAACATAAAGCTAAAAACCTCACTATCATATATTATGTATATATCATGGATCAAGAAACAATATCATACAAAACTCTAATCCAAGAGCTCTCAGTACAATATACAATCATCTCACACTATCATATAAAATTTTTCAAATGCATGTGCCAATTTACTACCTCCAGACAACCTACCTCCTCTGCGCAATCCCTACTGATGGAAATACTTGTAATGAATGAATCCCTTTTTCCTAGGTTGCACATTCATCATGGGCACATCCAATGTGTGTGTGGTTTCATGTGTGCACTCACTAATGTCACAATTGATAGTCAAAATTTTCCTTTCACCTATTATCTCAACTGGGTCTCCACTGGATCTGACATGCATGTAGCTAACAGTGGTAAATATTCAGTTGCATGTGAGACCACTAATTGTGAATTAATTAATAATTAATTCACTGATCTCTCACTAGTGTAAGTTTAGTTACAACTAGTACAACTGAGCTTAAATCACTTAATTGAGTTAAACTACTTTACAACTCACATAACTACACATATAACTCTGTTACAACTTTGAATCACTCACTTACAACTAATTCGACATGCATGTCCCACAAGTCAACCTTTGAACTCAAATTTCCTATAGCTAACTGATTTTTCACTTCAGTTAACTATTTCCAAGTGCTCATTGAGAATAGATTAATATTTATTGTCCAACTATTATTAAGGGATAATAATAGTCAACATAGATCTATAAATAGAATTTTCTGACCATCTATAAATAGACATCATCTACAAATAGAATTTTCTCATCATCTAAAAATAGAATTCCACCTAAAAATACCCTGAGGCTCCATCCTAGTGTAGGTGCATAATTTTCACTATGATCTTCTTGTTGAATCTCAACACTCCCTCTTAATAAGAAAGGGATTATCCTTCACCCCGATCCTGTCTCTATGGTATTCGAATTTTCTTCTGGTGAGCACCTTCATCAGAATGTCTGCATCCTGATCTTCCATAGGAATGTACTGAAGAAACATGATCTTCTGTTGCACACAATCTCTGACATGATGATACCGGATATCTGTATGCTTAGATCTATCATGAAACACAAGATTAATCGAGAGTTTAATGCAACTCTGATTATCACAATGAATCACTGTCAAATCTAAATGAGAACCAAACAAACCAACCAAGATCTTCCTCATCCAGATAGCCTGACATGCAGCTTGACATGCTTCCATGTATTCCGCTTCCGCTGAACTGAGTGCCACGGATCTCTACTTCCTATTATACAAAGAAAAAATTGTAGATCCGATACTAAATATCCCCCTTGATGTGCTCTTTCTTTCCATTGGGATGCCCACACAATATGCATCCGTGAAGCCATGAAAATTCACCTCATCCATCTATCTGTACCATAAGCCATACTCAGATGTTCCCCTCAGTATCGCAAGACATGCTTACCCACCTTCCAAAAGAGCTTGGTAGGCTTAACCATCGCTTGAATCAACTGGTTAACCACATATAAAATGTCTGGTATCATGTTCACTAAATACATTAGCAAACCCACTAACTTTTGATAGATAGTAGCATCCACTACCTCTCCAGAAGTAGCATCCTCTTTCCTCCAATTTCCTAGAAGAGGAGTATCCATGGATTTGTAGTCCTCCATGTGAAACTTACCCAATATCTCCCTTGCATACTTGCCTTGAGACACAAAAGGTTCACCATATCGCTGCCATATTTCCAATCCAAATAAATAATGAAGGAGGCCCATATTCTTCATATTGAACTCCTTTGCAAGGTCCTCCTTGAATGAGTGTATCAACTACTCATCACCAATTAGTATTAAATGATCAACATAAAGAACAATGATTAAAAGCTTACCCTCCACCATTGCATCAACCCAAGTGGGATCCTACACTGCTTCCTGAAAGGAAGATGGTTCAGTCACAATACATTTTATCATGAGAGCCATGTATCCAATAAATCGATCAGGAGACTATCTCTATCTGCTCCGTGAAGTAGGTGATCCTACATTCTGTGAAACATCTAATCTCAATCTTTCAGCTTCCGTGGTGCACTTTCTTCCATTTCTGATGGATGGATCTACATGAGTGGATTCCTCCCCTCCATGAACCTCCTCATGTGGTTGATCCACATCTTGAGACTCATCTTTTGGAACCAACAGTTCCTCCTCTACATGCAAGTCTAGCACCCTCTCAAGTGACAACCGCATGGCTTTCCCCTCATCAAGTTTTATATCCCGTCACATAATAGTCATATTACTGTTAGGAAAATACACACGATAATTATGGGGTGTTTCTATGTACCCCACAAATATCCCAACTTCAACAATCAGCGCCAGCGTCTTCCTGACGTTCTTGGTCACATGCACATAAACAGATGAGCCAAAAATCTGAAAGTGAGAAACATCCGGTTTCTTACTAGTGAAAGCTTCTTCAGGTGTACTCATGCCAAGTACTCTATGAGGAAAACGATTTTTCACATAAACCACAGTGTTGCATGCATCCACCTACAAATGAATTGGTAGGCCCTGATCATGCAACATCGCTCATGCTGCACCCATGATCATTCTGTTCTTCCTCTTCGTGACCCCATTTTGTTGTGGGTTATGAGGCACTATGAGTTCTCTTCAAATTATTTATTTGCTGCAAAAGTATTTGAATTCTTTAGAGATGTATTCTCCACCATTATCGCTCCTCAGATCCTTCACTTTCTTCCCTGACTCTTTCTCCACCAATGCTCTAAACTCACGGAACTTTGAGAATGTTTGATCCTTCTTCTGCATGAAGAAGATCCGTCATTTATGAGAAAAGTCATCACCAAAAATAACATAATACTTATGTTTTGTTGTTGAAGCAACTGATAATGGTCCACACACAGCTGTGTGAACTCTCTCTAGGATCACCTAAGCATGGTTCTCCTTTTCATGAAAGGTGGAATTTACATACTTCCCCATGGTGCAAACCTTGCACTGATATAACTGAGAAAGTGTTCCCATTGGAAGTCCAGTAGATATTTGTTGCATGATTTTCAAGGCTCCATGATGAAGATGGCCCAATTGCCTATGCCATAATTCTCCCTCATCCTAGCTCACCACTTTTTCTGCCTTTCCCATCATGGAAGCGTAGCCATCTACCTCCATCTTGTAGATATTCTTAACTCGAATCCCTATCTTCTTGACTTGACCCATTTTTTTATGTCGCAGAAAATCTTTTCCATCGCTGAAAACAATGTCATAGCCTCTATCCTCCAACATTGCAACTGAGACCAAGTTTTTCTTCAGACCTGGAACATGCATAACATCTTTCAATTTAAATGGTTTACTTGACTCCCTCTGAAAGGTAATGGTACCAATTCTAGTCTCACTATATCTTCCATCGTCGCCCATCTCTATATGCATTTTGAGATCTTTCTCCTCCAAGTCACTGAAAAGATCCTTATCTCCCGTCATGTGGAAGGAAGCGCCACTATCCAAATACCACACCAATCCCAATGCTCTTGACACCATGTATTTGATCAAGGATAATTCAAGTTCAAATTGTGAGGCAAGGGCCTCACTAGTTGTAGCTCCAACAACCTTCTTATTCTTCTTCTTCTGCAAACAGTTAGTAGTGAGATGCCCATGTTCGTGACAGTAAAAACACTTCACTTTGGACAAATCCAACTTCTTTCCTTTAGAATCAGATTTTGAATGGAATTTATTCCCCTTCCCTTTCCTTTCCTTGGAAACCAAAGCAAAATCCTCATCATCATCATGTTTTGATGAAGAGCCATCTCTGGTGTTCCTCTTGAACTCCTTCTGCGCTAGATCCGACCATAGTCGTTCCCAATCTGACAAATTTTCCCTTCCATTGACAGAGTCTTGATAAGTGTTCAAATTATTGGGAATTCCTAGGAGAGACAAGCTCACCAAATCATCATCAACAATTGTTATTCCCACACTCCCCAACTCAACCCAACATTGGACAAACTTTGTGAGATATTTTGGAATGGATTCGCCCTTCTCCATCTTGATCTTCCTAAGTTTATCTTTGAGCGCCAATTTCCTATGGTCACTGCTATTTTTGAATAGATCCATAAAAGCCTCCCACATTTCATATGGTGTGGATTTCCCATAGAAGTTTGAGACAATGTGGTCTCGTACTCCCTCCAATAGGATCCTCCTTGCCTTTGTCACTTTCTTTTTCCATGCATCAATATTTGTAGCATTTGCAACATCTGGCTTAGGAACATCCTTGTCAATGAATTCCTTCAAGCCATTGTCTTCGAGTACTGCCTCCATAATGTCCTTCCAAGAAGTGTAGTTCGAGCTTCCCTCAACTGCATACTCTAACCTCAATCCATTGAAAGTCATTTCGATCTTGAATCAACTGTAGCACCAAGAAATTCTTTCTGCAAATTCGAATTCTATCCAATCAGAAACTTAGCTTCTGCAATCTTCTGTGCTCTAATACCATGTAGAAATTTTAATAAAAATTATGTATTTCTTGGATTCTCCTGATCTAAAAATTATATGCCACTGTTAAATACATAATCACTTCTACTAAAATTCTTGCAGAATTTAAAACACGATCCCCAATTGCAATATCAAGAAGAGAGATCAATCACACATAACACAGATGTTTTACTAGGAAAGCATAAAGCTAAAAACCCCACTATCATATATTATGTATATATCATGGATCATGAAACAATCTCATACAAAACTCTAATCCAAGAGATCTCAGTACAATATACAATCGTCTCACACTGTCATACAAAAATTCGCAAATTCATGTGCCAATTTATTGCCTCTAGACAACCTACCTCCTCTACGCAATCCTCTCTAATGGAAATCCATGCAATGAATGAATCCCTATTTCCTAGGCTGTGCATTCCTCATGGGAACATCCAATGTGTGTGTGGTTGCATGAGTGCACTCACTAATTTCACAACTGATAGTCAAATTGTCCCTTTCACCTGTTATCTCAATTGGGTCTCCATTGGATCTAACATGCATGTAGTTAACAATGGTAAATCTTTAGTTGCATGTGAGACCACTGATTGTGAATTAATTAATAATTAATTCACTGATCTCTCACTAGTGTAAGTTCAGTTACAACTAGTAAAACTGATCTTAACTCACTTAACCGAGTTAAACTACTTTACAACTCACATAACTACACATATAACTCTATTACAACTTCGAATCACTCTCAGTTACAACTAATTCAACTTGCATGTCCCACCAATCAACCTTTGAACTTGAATTTCCTATATCTAACTTATTTTCCACTTCAATTAACTATTTCCAAGTTCTCATTGAGAATAGATTAATATTTATTGTCCAACAATTATTAAGGGATAATAATAGTCGACATACATCTATAAATAGAATTTTCTCACCATATATAAATAAATATCATCTATAAATAGAATTTTCTCATCACTTAAAAATAGACTTCCACCTAAAAATATCCTGAGGCTCCATCCTAGTGTAGGTGCATAATTTTCATTAGGATCTTCTTTTTGAATCTCAATAGACACTGTGCCAAGACAAATTCTTTCCACCCGTAATTATCTGAGCTAACAACAAAGTGATTGTGTGTGTTGAGTTGTGTTATGAGACATCATTGTCCATTTTGTGTACCCTGCTATCTGTTCACCTACCCCGACCTATTTGTTAATAGTGAGAATGTTGGCCAAGACCACTAAGTTAGAGAAATCCATTGAAGAGGTTATGAAGAAATTTATGGTTGATAAAGCTATGTCTGAAGGAGTACATGCATCGTCGACCAAGGAACTGTAGGCTTCCCCTTCGAATGGACATCATTTGAAATGTGCCAACCCCACGATTGAGAAGAGAAGTAAGCATTGTGATGATCTGGCTAATGTGAAGCAGATCCCATCGATCTTACTTGATTATATCCTGCCCTTGGCTGGCACGGTTAACTGCGACAACATTCCACGGGACTTCAGATACACATTGATCACCGCGTACATTCTGAAGGGAATACACGTAGTGGGAACTCAGTTAGGATAGATCCCAGCACTGAATAACAGTGACTTTAACCTTGGACACATAAAGAACCATGTCATGCTCACATCCCATAGATATTTGATGAAGACGACTAGGAAGAAGCATGAGATAGCCTCCCATCGTTGGATTGAGCTGTCGCAGTCCACGATACTGAATGTCATGAATATTCCTCATTTTGGCCGACATCAGAAGCTTAACGCTTTCGTTAAAATACTCTTGTAGTGCTATCATGGTGGATACCCGTGGCTTGATAGGCAGATTACTATTGATCTAGCATTGATCCACTGGATTACAGGATTGATCATGCAGGGACCCAACCGTCAGTAATTCTACCCAAGGAAGACCTCATATCGCTCCCTGGAACAACGTATCAAGGAGGCATATGGAAAAGTTTAGAAGGGAAAGTGAGGCTACAAGGTAGCCTCTATCTAGGATGGTATAGTGTGCCTCACTTGCCAGCTTATAGCTGGTAATATTATAAGAAAAAATCACCCCATGTAGGTCACCGAGTTCATGGTGGACCTTGCAGGGAAATGCGTGGAGGGGATGTAGATGAATTGGGTGAGTTACCTCGTCAACGAGATTGAGAAAGATGATTGAGAAGTGAAATATTAGGGATACGAGTTCCACTTCAGTTGCCTATGTGTGTTGATTTTATTTGTCTCTTGGAAAATGTCGGAAGGAGCCACCTTCCCGGAGATTGAACCATCGGAACCGTTGGGTGTGAATTTCTCAACCTTATGGTATATGAATGACATATTGAAGTAATGGCAGTTGATAATAGTTTTCTATGCCTACTCTTATAAACTAAAGGTTTCCATTGAGTTGTTCCCACACATGACACCGCATACATTGCACCAGTATAGACCACTAGATAAGTTTCACAGATCCACATTTTATTTATATCACTGTGTGTAGGGATGAGAGCAAGAAAGAATTATAGTCCTATTACAAGTTGACAGATGAAGATATGGAACAGATCATGAAGGAATGGTCGGAGGAATTCCAGACACATTTTGATGATGTAGAACTCTACAACCCTGACATCATAGGAAGCCCCTTGGTCACCTGGTTCGAGCATGCAAAACAGACAAGTGTGAAGAATAAGAAGAAAAAGGAGGAAGTTCAGAACATAGAGACTGATGAGGAGAACAACACCTTGGAAGAAAGTGGACCTGGCTCACCCATAGGAGGAGGAGGAGACAAAGTAAGTCAAGAAGTAGGAAGGGAAGAAGGAGAAAATAAAGGAGAAGGAGAAGCTACACCACCGAAGGATCCTCCTACCGAGACAGAAACATCGAAGAAGAGGAAGGTTTCTCTGCAGAAACCCTTGACAAGAAAGAAGAACCATGCCAATAAGCCCCAACTAGAGGCTACACTCACAGAGGATGATATCGGCTTGGTCCACAAAGCGATGGAGGATGCATCTAAGGATCTCTTGCAGAGATATGGATCAAAGAGAGAAGAGTTGTATGTAAAGGTCGAGAAGGATCTGAATGAGATACAACAAGCTATTCAATTTATCCACACAGTACCTACTGCACCTTCCTTGTTGGAGATTGCAGAATTGGGGGATGAGCCCACCCAATTGAGAATATTATCATATGCAACAGAGGCTCAACTTCAGTGAGTTCAAGAGGAGAAGGAAAAGGCCACAAAATCCCTGAAGAAAGAGAAATAAGAGATCTTAGAGAAATTATGAGTTGCACAGTACTGTGTAACCATGTATGAAAATGAGAAAGATGAATTCCAGGCAATGATTGAGGAGGAAAAAACAAAGATACAAAGAGAAAAGGACCAGATGCTCACAGAGTAGACTATAGTCAAAGAAGTGGTGAGCAGAGCACTTCACTCTATGGTAAGCTTGGCACATGAGGAACACAAGGAATTCGAGGTTCAAGTGATGAAGCTCATTGAGGCCATCCAACAACTTCAAGCAAGGGTAACAAAGTTGGAGATCCAAGCAGTACCAATAACTCCATAGGAGATGCACGACTAGAGGGAGGAAGCCGCTAAGAGTGTAGTCGAAAGGATCAGAACCCTTGCCTTAAAATGTAAGAAGATGAGAAATAGGAGTGCACAAACCTACAAATGCCTCACAGAAGATCCTGAGCTAAGGAAACTAGAATCACAGCTATAGGAGGCGCAACAATAGGCACTAACATTTCAAGCATAGATGAAGTCACTCATGGTAGTCGAGAGAATGAAGAGATCGCAAGAACAACGCGTGGCCCAACAGAAGATTACTGCCATCTAGGGAAGAGTAATGGAAGTCACATAGAGGCTACAACCGATGCAGGATGAAGCCTGTGCAGTGTTTTAAGAGATTGAAGGATAAGGTTCACAACTGGACCAAGTAGTTGCGACAATGGAACAATGCCTGGAAGGGACTGTTACAGAGAAAATGATCCAGGAGTTTGTTGAGTAGGAAGCTCAGGTGAAGCAACAAGTCAAGGTAGCTCGAGCTAAGCTTGAAGCCTTTGAAGCAGTGCTACCCAGATCTGAGTGGCTTGGGATGCGTCACATGTGAGTGTTGGGGGCCTGTTGGCCCTTGATCAACTATTGAGGAAACATTGGTTAGGTTTGACTACTTTTTGGACTTCGACAGACTAGTCAAAGATGGAGCACCCAAGCAAAGATGAGATCGTGGGATCTCACTTGTTTTGTAGACCCAACAAGGGGTTCATTAGGGTTTTTGTATTAGGGTTTATGGGATGTCGGCCCATGGGTTTACCCATGATTAGGAATTTTTGTATGATAATGTAAAAGTATAAATAAGAAAATATTGTAAGGTAGAAGTAGCTTAGTGAGGAGAATGTAATTGGATAAGTGCAAGAGGAAAGTAGTTCTGAGTTTCTTTGTGCAACAAAACATGTATGTAAGGCTCCGTGCTCAATAGAGGAGTTGGATCTGTGCCTTGACCTGATTTTGGCAAGGTGGATCTTGTGCTTAGTGCGCAGATCAACTCTCCAATGCGAAACTTGGCTCTGTGACTTAGCGCACAGGAGTAGATGAATGTAAGATATTGAAGACTAATAAAGAAGAAGAAGCAATTGGTGGACATAGCCCCACACTGGGGTGAACCACTTATATCATGTGTTGATGGTTTTCTTTGTGCTATGATGTTTATGTTGTGAATATGCTTAGTGCATTGATTGTTATAAATGATAGATAGATCTGTGAATGATTAGTGCTTTATTTATGTTGAATGTGCTAGATATAGCTTAGGATGCTAAGTGTGATGTTTATTTTGTCATTGTTACTGCATTGATCTGTGCTTAGGGTTTGATATGATATGTGAGTAATACTAATATATTGATGAATTTTGTTCCTAAGCACTCTGTAGAGGTGTTATAATCACAGATCTGTGTCCCACATTGGTTACGGACACCTGAGTCCTGTAACCCCCCCTGCCTCTACCTCAGGTGAGACTTCTCCTACTTCGTAGGTGTTTCTAAAAGGGTCGATAGTTATGGTTTTTTTGGTGTGATTTTGAAGCATTGAACCTTGGGTCTTCCCTTGTGCCAAAATTTCTATACTCGGACCTCGTCGGGGACATGCACTAAAAAATGATCAAGAGCAGCCTGCTCTAATACCACTGATCCATATTATTTTTTTTAGATTGAAATGAAGGAAGATATATACCAATGAAATCTACAGAGATATTATGAGATACACGTAAATATTGCAATAAACATAGAGATACAATAATACACAATTTGTATTAATGAGCGAAATGTACAAAACTGTAGAAATACAGAGTGAAACACTTGCTAGAATGGTGGCAGCTTATCTCTAAGAATATATGTGACAACTACTCACATTCGCTATAATACGATTTTACAATGAGGCTCCAAAGGCCTTTATATGATAAATGAAATCAAAAACCCTAACCCCAAAAGATAAAAATCCAATAGTTTTGTGGACCATGGTTTGGGTAGTTTGGTGTATCAACATCTTGGGGGTTTGACTTTGGCATACGATATTCATTTGGGGAACATGATAGCTCGTTGGAAAGGTATCGATGAGGATTATAATTTAGGTTTTTCAATGAGAGACTTCAACTCTCAAGGAGGTGATTAATCATGATTTTCTTTTTTGGGGCCCTTAAAATGGCCTCAAAGGTTTAGGAACTGAAAAGATGCTAAAAATAGTGAGTTTCCAGAAAAATGTTTTGAGCTGGTCGGAATATGTGGGTGGCCACTGATATATACCTAGATCAATCCCCCCTCCTTAGGAATAAATGGTCTCCATTTCATTGACTTCCTAGGGGAGAGGGCCTAGGGGGAATCATTTGCTGAATCTGAACCTTGGTGAGTTTCTTGCATTGATGGAGAAGTTGTGTTGCTTGGTTTGTGGGAGGTTGTCGAGAACCTGATGAGATGAATGTGTGCAAAAATAATCTTTTCAATTTTATTCAATCTTGTTGACCTGCTTCTATGGATAGAATATGCTTGGACTAAGGTTACAGTGGTTGGAGTGTCCTTTTGTTCACCTTTTGAAAATATTGTGAAGAAGATGAATTTTGTAGTATGGGATACTATCTTGTGACACTATTAGGTGGGACAATAGTAGTAACTACCTCTGGTATCATGTAGAGATGACCCCCAAGAGTGACAATGAAATTGTGGGTTCAAGAATCATAAATACCATGGTGCTTCCACATATATGGTTGGCCCAGAAGAACATCACAAACATCTAGAGGGGAAACATCACATAATACCTCATCCTTGAAGGGATGGATGATGTATGACAATAGACACTACTGGTTGACATAGAGATCTCATCCCCAACAAAGCCACCTGATGTTGTATGGTTGTGGGTTTGGTGTTGTTGAAAATCCCAAATATTTGATGACTGTTGTTGAGATGAGGTTCTTCTAGCTTCTTCTATCAACAATAAAATGTAGCGTGGTCCCCTTCAGAACCAAATTTTTCTCAAAGTATTTGATTCCCATCTTTGTATGGAAGGTATGGAAGGTACTGGTGAACTCCAACACTACTTGGCCCCTCTCTTTCCATAGTGTGGTACATATCAGGTACTGGTTGTCATAGTTTCCAAAAGGGTAATATTTTTCCTTGATCGCATCCATAAAAAAATCCAAGGTGGGCTCAACCCCATATATTCTAGACTCCTCTGTGGAAATTTGGTCCCAATAATTTTCCCACCAATGTTTGACATGGGGGAGATCCTTAAGGAGTGAAAAGGTTATCTTTTCCCTATCGGAGAAATTATGAACAGAGAAATAACCTTCTACCAGATTTAACAATTTCTCTACGGTATCTGCATTTATCTTTTGTAACACACCCGACCCCTAAATGTTAAATCTTAAGCTATTATTATGTTACCTTTCTATTTATTAGATAACAATAACATAGACATGATCACTGAGAGAAACACAATCAAAAGAGTACAAAAGCATTTATCCTGGGAAACCCTCAAGGGGAAGAAAACCCAACAAAAATTCCTAAATATAGATAGCCAATACAATGCCAAGACAATGAACCAAACAACACATAAATTCCTCTTCCAAGGATGCACCTCTCTCTCTCTTCCTTCTTCCGGAAACTGGTAACTGCAGCATCCTTCAATACTTGCGCACTAGATGAGTGAGTTGAGTGTGTGTCTAAATGAGGCCCTGGCCTCTCTTATTTATACAATTATGGCATGCGTGGAAGTGTCTCTTCACTGGCAGGGCCGACTTCTTCTTTTGGGTGGTTATAACCACCTTTAATATATTATGGGGTCGACTTCTTATTTTTCCTATTACAATTAGGGTTTGACCAATCCACAAAATGGGATTTGGTCATTTACACTGCCCGACATGATCAATCCACAAAAGGGGATTGATATAATCAATAATAAATATATTTATCTTTATCCACAAAAGGGGATAAGAATATTCTTTGCAGTTACACAATATTTTAACACTAAATAGCCTTCTAGGTATGGGGCATCAAATGTTTTCTCTTCAAATCATATCAAATCATATCTTTGAGGTCTTCATATTCTTCTACTCATTCGTAGCTTTCTAACGACTATTACTCGCTCAAAATCTGATCCTTGGTTTGCAATATACGACCTCCCGAATTTATCCAGGAGTTATTAGTTGGGGTTTTCATTATTCGGCGTTGAACACCCATTTTCTTAATGCATTACTACTCCCCGAAGTCCCAAAATATATCAACGTGGCCTTGGCCATTCGGTGATCGACATTCAACATTTTGCATTGAATGTCTCCTTTTTCGACGTTCAATGTTCGAAAAATAGGTGATCGACATTCTACATTTTCGATGTTCGACAATCAACATTCGACATCAAACGTTTCGACGTTCAACGATCAACAATTGATGCTACACGTCCCTATATTATACTATGCCCCAAATATTCCAAACTCCTAAAGTTATCCGGCTTCCCAGAGTCTCGGTCATGTCACCAACAACGTTGGTCAGGAGGGCACAAACAAGAGGCTGACACACGACGAGGGCCAGGGGTGACATGTTTCCTCTTTAGGGGATGACATGTGTCCTTCTCTAATAGGTGTAAGAGGTCTACAAAAATTCCATATCTTGGTGACACATGGCACGCTAATCATGGGTCCATGTCAAACTAGGTGACGTCAACACTTCACATCACCTTAGGGTGACAACCTTCGAAACCCTTCAATCTCACGATCAAGATGCGTCCACATAGACCTTGAGATTTGTGGCTTACGTCGCTTCACAAATTAAATGCTCGAGGGTTTCATGGTGTAATTATCTCCTTACTCCTAGAGTAGGTCAAGGCCAAATTGACCATGGAGTAGATCCAACGTTTACGAGTGATCCCAAATATCTTTTAGATCGATGAATCTCATTAATTCATGACTTTAGAACTTATCGACACAACACACTGCAAATTCCCTAGAGTGCCAACTCTCTAGACTGTAGGATCTGGCACCATGTATCACCTACCTGTCAACGACTGAGATTTACTCCGTCGTTCGTGAATTCAGGAGTCTTCACACTTTGAAGACTCTTGTCCAAGTTCCTCCGTAGTTCTGAGTCCCTAGACTACAATATCTCCTACCACGTGGACCAAATGAGTAATTTCCAGAGAGGACATGTGGTCCCCTTTAGTGGGTGACACATGTCACATGTTAATGGACCTATAAGGTCTGCGAAATTCCCAAATCCAAGTGACATGTGGCATGTTAATCATGGGTCCATGTCAACCTAGATGATGTCACTGGGTCATGTCACTCCAAACTGATAGCCTTGTAACATCCCTCAGATCTTATAGTCAAGATCTAGCCACGTAGATCCATAGATATATGGCTCCCATTACTTCAATAATTTAGCATTTGAGATTTCCTCTTCTCGTTAACACAATGAATCAAAACTGTTGAAGTGACACTCTCCAAACTGTGAGATCTGGTGACATGTATCCTTTCTAATGAAAGATCCTGATTCACTTCATACTTTAGGACTTTGGAGGATTCGTATCCCTTACGATAAATACACAATTTCACCGAACTTGCGAAGACTAAAGGAGTCAAGGAGTTCACACCTTCGCTCCTTATCTAAATCAAACGATCGTGATAGAACTTAGATCCTCCCAAACGGATCTCATCTACTCATCTTCCAAATGAAAATATCTTCCCATTCAAGACTTAAATCTTGCTATCCATCCTGAGCTTCTTCATTTCTAAAATACTTGGGTGATGGTGTGTGCTTTGCGCTCTTTCTCCCAATCTTAACAGACTCCTTCTCCTAGGAGACTCAAAAAAATTGGGAGTGTTGACATGCATACGTGAAACTATACCCAAGTTTGATGAACTCACAGTTCATCTGCTTAAACTTGAGACATGATAGGAATCCAGCACTTACATGCATAAACCATATAGTTCCTTACATGCTTAAATACACAATCAAGCAAGATAAAGGGACACAGTTTAATCATCAAGAAAACATGCACATACCTGAAAAATTCATAGGATATCTAACTTTAATTTATAGTTACAGTTCAAATATACAAGATATGAGAATACTTATCTATTTCAGATTGTATCCAATGAACTAATTGTGGGTGTGCGCCTTTCCAACCAACCATAGTCTCAAAGGAATTCACTCTTATCACTCCGGCCACCCCCGTGCCAAGCCATGTTATCACTAGGGAAATTTTGGAGTTTCTATTGTTTCTTAGTCGTGATCTATGTGAGGTTTATCATATGCCTCTTCAACATCAAGGTCACAGTCTTCTGCTCAGTTCACACTCTTTTGTAAGTCCTCAAAGATATTTTTTCTTGTTCTCTCCAGTAACTAGAACAACTTATCGAGATTTATGTTCCTCTTCTCAGCTGGAGATCCTCACACCCTCTCCCTTCCCATGTGTCTTCTCTCATCTGCTTCACCCATATTCCCCCCTTGCCTTTCTCCTCCTCAGGATGGATATGGAACTGTCATGTTCCTTCTGTCAGAAAGAAGCTTGGGTCAGTCTAGGTCTGCAAGAATTTTTGGTACTTTGGGCTCAAAACCTCATGTCTCCTCAGCTAGACCATGATGCAATTCATGGGGGTGGTTGATGGTTCAACCACCAATCCTTTTATTATTAACTGATTTCTCCTTGGGGGTCAGGATGAGGCATATCATTTCAAAAAGGAGAAATTTGGGTCATTGGACATAATGAACCCTCTCCATAATTTTCTCATTTATTTCCTCTTGTGATATCATGGTCAGTACTTCAAGGCTTCAACCCCACAATCAGTTGTTGGAAATTCAAACAATAATACATTTACTTTGTTCCCATGCCATAGCATGGTTGTCACAATTAATGATTAATTACAATCTAGGGAAAATAGGGGTATTACAATCCCCTCCCCCTTAAAAAGGAACATTGTCCTCAATGTTCTTTCTCAGTAACATCGGTCATACCTTTCTCATTCAGCTACTTCAAAAGTATTTATCCTCTTTCTGGTCCAAGTTTCGTCAGGATCTTGGTGTTTGTCACATGCCTTCAATAATATTAGACAACGATCATATTAACCATAATTTCATGAAGAAACATTTTATTGTTGCATAAAATTCAAGAAAATTTCATAACTTAGTACAATAATCAGTTGTGCAGTTCTTGGATTCGTATCCCCATGGTTGTATTGTTTTTCTTGGATCATTGTTGTTTCCTAGACATACCCATTGTGTGCATGATCCCAATCAATATTTTATAAGACTTATCAAAGTCTCCTCTTCCTTGCGGTCACTCACCTTCCAGACCCAGGCTCAAGAATCCCCTTCTCTTCTATACAGTTCCTCAGGCGATCCACCTTGCATTTCCAAGGATTTCTCACACAAGAATAATTTTACAGACTTCATTGAACATTACAGTTGGGGCTTCCCTTAGAATTTCTCTGTCGAGGCATTCCTCCGGCTTCTATTGCCTCAAAACAACATATTCTAGGTGGTCATGGATTACCACATGGTTCTCATGTCTCAACAATAGCATATTTCAGGATTTACGACTTGAAAACCTTCATCTGTCCTCCCTAGAAAAATATTTTTCATCTCACATGTATCATAGGTATACAAAATTATGAGAAATTATCATCAATTTCGAATTCAGAATTTTGTTGCAAATTTGTTACCCACAGATTTCAACATTCCCCATTATTTTTAGATCTGTTCCGCACATGAAACAAATTCACAAGTATAGGAATTTCCTTCCAATAGTAGTTTAGCACTGAAGTAAATTGGTCTTCCTTATGGTCTTACAACAATGCCATATACAAGACCCCTTTTCCCTCCTGCAACTTCAACATTCCTCAGCTAAACAAATTGTTATTTTTCATGCACATTGTATTTTCAAACAATGCATACTAATAGTCCCAGTCATTGTCATCTATTCAAGGGTACAAAGAAAAATGGAAGTATTATTATTTATGTAAGCATCCTTTCAACATACTAAATTTTCCAAATGAAATTCAAATATTAAATGACTTTAATCAATGTGCCAATATTCATGGCCACATTCATAACCAATGCACACTTGCATTGATTTTCAAGTCCCCACACTTGGTGAGCAACACTCTTCTATGGTGTGTTGGATTTCAACCAACCTCTTCACCATATGGATTATTCCTTCTCATTCAATATTACAATAGGACTATGCTTCCTTCTACAGGATGATCATGATCCCAAATCAACACACATGAAACTAAATGTTTCTCTTGATTGCACCCAAGAATTCTTCCTTCATTAGTAACCAGGGTGCCAACACTCATGGCCACCCAATTGTATATTTTCTTTAACACCTCTACAATGTAAGTAAAATATTGGAAGGCCCTCCTTCCTCAATGGAGAATCTTTTGTCTACCCTTTATGCAAACTTGCATTTCCTTGAAGAAATTCCATGAAATGTGCTAACTATGAGTACCTTCATTCCCCAAACTCCCTAGATTGGTTATTGTACCCATGGTACTCTTTACTCATGCATTTTTTTGCAAGGATTATAACTCATACTTGACTAGCATAGACTTCCTCTCTCTATTGTTCAGATTCTTCTATCCTGAATCTTACCCTTCTTGGGTAGCAATAGAGTACAACAACCACTCACAATTATTTGCATATATTTAGAATAATGAAATATTTTTAGAATGGATTCTTACCAAATTATTTCATACCTTATGCCACATAGGTATGGATATTTTTATACATGTCCTGGCTGCTAGCACCCTCTCTGATATTTCCTCATAAATGGTGCTTTATGGGAACTTTTAGATCCCCTTTTACAATCTTTTTCCAACCACCTTCTCATAGTCATCCTTTTCTTGAGCTTGTCCATCATTGGAAATTATTTTCCTCAATAGTTCCAATTAATTTCTACACAAGACATACATCATAAATATTTTAGTGGTAATGTAAAATAAAAACGAAAGTATCATAACTTTTAAGTCAATAAAACAATTGGCAGATATGTCCTAGCATATCTTTATGCACCTCATCACATTATCCTTAATGCTTCCATGAGTGTGACACAAGCAATTCTCAAATATTTCCACAATCATACAACCATCATCATTATGGTGTCAAAACATTTACTTTAATCAACATACCAACTTTCTCATCCCGGAGAAAAAAAATAATATACAACAAGAAAGGAGTTAAGTCTCTTCCTTTTTCCCAACTCCATCTACACATCATGGGACCTTCATTCCAACTGGGTTATTTTCCAAGGCCTCACTGACTTTGTTTAATATGGATTCAACCAAGCCTATTCATTAAAACTTACTTACTTACTTATTCTCCTTTCTCTAGATGTACTTGTTTCCACAACTGTTCTTTAAGCCTATGACTCTGTTAAACAATCCAGAGTTCTTAGGGTGAGAAAAGTGTTCCTCCTTTTCTCCTTCTTTGATTATGCGATCTACTTATTATTGTGATCTTCCTATTCATTTCCTTGAGAAACCTCGATTAGGCTCACCCTAACTCTTAGGATACATCATCATGCTTTAATAACAAACCTTTTGTTCATAATGGGCCATGACCTTGTGCACGCTGCATGTTACCATTCGATTATCAGAATGGTCTACACTCATGGGTTAGTTTTCCACTCATATATTTTGTTTTAGAATGTAATACATGATTATTATATAAATAGGCTTGTAGCCCACTTTTCAATTCTCAACAGTCAATAAGGTTTTGAATTCATTCTCTTGATAGAGTCTTCACACAATTCCTCCACAGGGAACTCCTTCAGCAGGGAACTTCCTTATTGCATATCCTTCTCTATCTGGGGTGGCCTCAACCTTCAGTTAGATTCATTTGTTTACCAAATATCCCATAAGGAATATAAAAATGAATCATTGTTATGCATCCAGTTTATTTCTCCACACATATTCCTTGTTTTGGTAACTTACATCCATGATGCACTTAACCACATGCATAATCATAAATCATTTAACTTATGATGGTTCAAAAGTGTTCTCATGCAATTCTCAAAGGCCTAATCATGTTTCCTTTCTTCATGAAATCAGAGTATCCTTTCTCATTTACTCTTTCATATGTTTATACTAGCCTTTCCTAAGGGAATGGAACACATTCTCCTCAAGCTACCATTCAAAACCAATCTTTCATGAATCCTCATAATAGAGTCGGCCATGCATCCATGGTATTCATTCAATCTTGTAAAGTGTAATTATTTCTTTACATATCACTCATCAAGGAAGCCATATTGTTCCTTTAGCTTACATATATTCTTACATCATACATGTGCATCACTTGCACATTTAATATCATTCATACCTAGCCCAAACATGCATCATGCAAGCTCATTGCTTTCACCCTTTCCATGTCATACATGCACATGGACACATCAGACTTCTAGATCCTTTTCTCAATGATCTTACTTCCATTCTCAAGACAACTTCCATAGACATATTGAACATTGATCTTTCCCCGCATTTGGGAGCTTGCAGTCATTCTCATGCTATACACATGGCTAGTTTAATAGACATAATCATAACTATGTGTCTCTTTCTATATGAAAACAACCAACAAGAAATTGTTCTTTCCTCTAGTGTTATAAGATGACTCAACATCCCAAAAATATTATTTGGGAAAATCCAACAGTTCTTCAAGGAAACAAGACAACTTATGAAGCTTCTCTTTCATGCCTCAAACCATTCTTTGTCAGCAAATTTCTACAAGGGAATCTTTTCCTAAACTCCCTCTACTCGTTGTTAGGCAAAAATATTGTTGTTTAATTCCATCGTAGTAATTGCCCAACCATTTAATTTGTCAATCCGAGGTTTGTAGGATTACGAAGCACATGCACTATATATGTAGGATTAGGCACCTAACTTCTAATCTAAGAAAATTCAATCAAATCCTAACTCTTTCATTCCACTTAATAAGACTTAGTTGTTGTAGGAAATAAAACACTAGCTCCCGTTCAGGAGGTCCTCTCAAGATGTTTCACAAAACCTATCAACAATCAAGATCATCAAGTAAACACTCATGCATTGAAAATAAATACATTTAAAAGGGCTTAGTTGTTGTAGGAATGAAAACACTAGCTCCCCTTCAGGAGGTCTTCTCAGAATGTTTCAAATAACCTATCAACAATCAAGATCATCAAATAATTCTAATAAAAACAATAAAGCATATAAACCTATTCAAAGCATTAAAACAAGAAGAAGATGCTACTATGATCTATTTGGAGTGAGCTCAATTCTCCCAAGAACAAAGTAACACATAAACTAAATCATTCTAAATCTAAACTAGAGAATGGGAATTGATGTGAAAAGAAAGCTTGATTCTTGTTTCATCATAAGTTGGATACAATGCTCCAAGAGTTATCTCTTTGAAATGGAGGAGGCACTCCTATTTATACAAAAATTAAGATAACTTAGATCCACAAATCTCTCCTAGATCCACAAATGTCTCATTTGGTTACAACCATGTGCTCACACCTATCAAGTGATATCTCTACAATTACTCTCACAAATATTTCTTTCATGATTAATCTCCATCCAAGATACTTGAGTAGATCTCCAAATCTTTATCAAATCTTCAAAGGGTTGAAGAGGGAATTCGAATTTGAGGCTTGATGGTCAAATTTGACTTGGTTGGAGTCTTCAAATACACCTGCAAACATCATGAAACTCATCCCACTTTCATATATAAGTGTAAACATGTCATTTTTCCAATATTTAATCATAAATTCACTCAAAAACACTAAAATAGATGCATTGGAAAATAATATGTCTAAAACCCATGTAATTGTTGGGACTGAGAAATGTTGTATTTTCATCCACCTTTCCCTTCACTATTCCTTACATTTCATCGCCCAATTAAACCTTCGTCATATCATTTTCATAAATACATTTGGGTTTCACATTATTATTTTCCACTTTATTCATTTTAGTATTAAAAGT
>ML780803.1:312975-336543 GCA_009831015.1 Picea engelmannii
GGCAGGAGGTGGTGTGCTAGAGGCACCTTGAGTGTTTCTCTATGTATGTTTTTATTTTGTATATAGGCTGGTGAGCCCATTTTTGGTGTAGTGAGACCAGTTTTGTATAGAGGTGCTCCATTGGCCTGCGGATTTTGTATGTGATGTATGTATGTAAACATTTTGATGGTACTCGTGACCAATTTATATATATATGAGTATACATTTTGGGGTCTTTGTGATGTTTACATGTGTTTTTTCATGTATTGATGATGTATAATCTATATATGCTATGACAGTCTCTTGATGGTTTATTTGTGTGTAGAGGTATCTTGATGTGATATATGCCAATCTAACACAATGTTAGCTAAGTTATCTGTAATTTGATTCAATTGTCTTGGAATATGTGTAAATGTAATGAAATCAAAATGTCGAGATAAAAGTCTAACTTGTACGTATTTTCGAAAGAGGCATGGATCACGGACATGGTACACATTGTTGAGCTAGAGGACGACTAGTTGAGAGTCAAGAAAGACGCTAAGGTGACGAATACGATGATGATGGGCATCGACGAGGAGACCAATGACGACAGTGTACTCATCTTGGTTGTTGGTTGCTAAACCCAAACATATGCCACTAGAGTGGAGTAGTTCATGTGAGGCGGTATAGAGGGCCCAAGTTGCCAAAGCGAGATTTTGTGTCCAACAACTGGCACCGTCAGCATAACCAATGTGGTAGGCTAGTGGAGGAAGCATCTGTCAATAACAAAAATGATTATTTAGATGTGAGGGATGGAAAAAAGATTAAAAACACTATAAAATAAATAACCTAATGTAGAATGGATATGCTTAGGCGTAAAATTTCTTTAAGTATAACCCGTTGACGGGTTCTTTGAGAGATAGGCTTTCCGGGGAAGCCAGGATGTATGCACCTTTGGTGAGGCAATGTTGGATAATGTAGGGGCCATGCCATAGTGACTCAAATTTTCCATGATAGAGGGTATCATGAGAAATATCGTAAGCAAGGACGAGGTCATGTTCGTGAAATGAGAAAAGGTTGACATGGCGATGAAAGGTGGCATTTGACCATTTTTTGTTGCCTCATTGTTCTGTAATGAAGATCGATGATCTTCATCCAGGGACTCTAAGTTCAACAGTCGCTACTCCATTGGAGCAGTGTTAGGTAATAGCTCAATTGCAGTGCGTAAGGTGGGAATTTTGCACTTGATGGGAAGAGTGGCCTCAACCCCATCAACTAGATGAAATGGTGTGAAACCAATGGTTGTTTTTACGACCATACAGTAAGCCCATAGCGCGGAAAATAACATATGATGCCAATTGGTCTTATGTTTGTTAACCATGCGCTGCAACATGGTTTTGAGGACCTTGTTAACTGCTTTGACCTGTCCATTAGAATGAGGGTAATATGGTGAGGCAAACTCATGGGAGAATCCCAACCGAGATGAGAGTTAGACAAAAATCTCATTCTCGAAATGTTTCTCATGATCGGAAACTAGTTGGAGTGGTACTCCAAAGCGGGATATGACATCATTAAAGAAAAAACGTGTTGTAGTGTCAGCGGTGTTATTGAAGGTGGGCATGGCTTAAGCCCATTTTGTGAAGTAATCGACTACGACAATAATGTATTTGTGTCCATTGCTAGATGGGGGATTACAAGTCATGAAGTCTATGCCCCATTTACAAAAGGGGTCGGCAATGATGACTGGGTGTAGAAGAGCAGGAGGTGCTCGTGCTTTGTTGGCATAAAGCTGACATTTATCACATCGCTTCATGGCATAAATGCAATCGTGAAACAATGTAGGCGAAAAATAACCTATGTGGATGATTTTCTGAGTAGTGAACATCCCCGAGAGATGGCGCCCGCACGCGCCACTATGGAAATCATTCAAGACTCTATCAACCTCGTTGATAGTTAAGCATCGATGGAGTATGGTGTCGATCCCTCACCGATATAATATATCTACGATGAGGAGATAGTAGGGGGGCTGGTGATGAATACGACGGTGGTCATCTCTTGAAAGGTGGTTACCAAACTTTTGGGTTCGGAGGTAGATGAGGACGTCGTCGTACCAAGGATCATTTGAAGTGATGTAAAAGAGATGTTCGTCAGGGAAGTCGGTATTGACGGGGGCACTGGTAGTATCAGAGGGGAAGGCCATGACCAGTTCAGTGAGGACAAGAGATTTCTTGCTCTTGGGTGTTGAAAATTCAAGATCATACTTCTGAAGGATAACGATCCATTGGGAAAATTTGCCATTAATTTTCTGATGGCTGAGCAAGTATTTCATAGGGTTGGAATCTACTACGATCTTAGTCGTGCGAAGTAGAATGTAATTACGCAGTTTCTGGATTGCGAGGATGATTGCAAGGGCTAGTTTCTCTTCATGTTTATACTTCAAGGGTGGCCCTGAGAGGTTTTTACTAACTATTGTGCCTCTTCCATCACCTTAGTGAACAAAATAGAGGTGCTTGCAAGCTTAGTTGGGTCTGCTGAGCAGGACAGCTGTAAGGAAAAGAGTTAGGGAAAGAAATAGAAAACAACAACTAAGAATTAAACTAAGAAATGCAATAACAACTAAATTCATGAGCATAGGGACATAGAAACAAAAAGAACCATAAGACCCATGTCACCAATGATGAGGYTGATCTATTAGTGAATTAATACACCAAGAAGAAAGGGGACTATGAGTCCCTTCATCCTCCAAGGGAGGGCTCTTGGACCCCCACTAGCAAGCTCTTCTCACAACAAAGAAAAAGGGAAAATGATGAAAGAACTCTTTGCAAATCCACTCAAGGGGTTAGATGGATTTCCCAATGCGATGGTGCAAATAAACTCTTGGAAAGGATGGAGTCCTCCAGAGAATAATGGCAGAATAACATTACTTTGAATTCCCTGAAAAATGAGGTGCATCCATGGCCTTTTTATAGTATTCCTTTGAGCTATTATTTAACTGGTTTGTAGTGTGAAAAGAGGCTAATTAGGGAATTTCTAGGTCTTTGACCAGCCATCCAGTCAAATCCAGTCCAGATTTGAGGGTCAAATCGGCTTGGGAGCTGAACCATAAGTGGGTGGGAGGCCGACCACTCTCATAAATGCATCGTTTCGTAGGTGTGCAGATTTTTTCAATAACAGTTGCGCATTGTGCGCATGTGCGCGATTTCTGCATTCCTATTCTACGCATGTGTGCGCGTGCCTAGTGTCTTCATAGAGCCTTTCAATTTTTCACTACTTTGTATAGTTTTTTACCCTTTTATGAATGCCTTGGTGTTAATTCAGGTCCATGGATGACTTCATTACTATTTGACAATGCTGAGTTCTTGTAACCATGTGCGGACGAAATTTCAGTGATAACAGATGCCCCCTAATGGATGAGTTTAGGAGCATACGTATAGCTGAAATCCATCAATGTTTCTTCTACTGAGACTATTTTTGTAAGAGAGAGAAATAGTGGGATCGTCCAGAGTGATACGTTGGAGGGAAAAAGTAACCAGTAGGATCCGACCTTCTATGAGGTGTGTAAAGATGAAAACTATGTACAAACGAGGTGGGCATGCCCCATGCTCGTGTCATGTAACCCCAGAAAAGATGAATGAAGTGTTGGTGTAGACAACTGCAGTTCCCTCGGGGGCGGTTGTGATAGAGGCAGAAGACAGTTCTATGGATGAACATACTTTGAATAGTAGGCAGTGATTGCGGGGATAAGTAGCACCGATTAGGTGGGCATTGATATCCCAGCCAAGTCCAGAGGTTTTCGGCAAATGAAAGAACTAACTGCAATATTCGCAAAGTAAGACCCACCGTAACATGAGAAAGTGTTGACGTCGAATGTTATGGGGGTCAATGACAGTAGGGAGGAATGGTGTTTCACCATGTGCCATCTGAGATCTCTCATTGAATGGATAATGAGAATCAAGATACTGTCGCCCTTCTGGAAAACTGTGTTGATGTCGACAAAAAGGGAGACGTGACTCCCAGAAGAAAATGGCTTCGTGAAATCTACTAGGTGAGGTGAGGAAGTGGAGGAGGTACATGGACGAAGTGAATATGTGGGAAGAATCAAGACTGCCCTTGGTTGGAGTATGTGTGAGATAAAAATTGGCCGCAATCATTCAACGAGGTCGAGTGTCAGGGGGACGACAAGACCGGGGATAAGTTGTGCCAGAGGCGGGACAAGGTGAACAAATTCAGAGGGAAGAGGTAAGTGGCCTATGGGATACTCTGAAGATATGGATGATGCTGGTAAGGGTGGATGATAAGTAGTGCTCCAACCAAGGGTGACATGGGTTACGGTGGGCCAAAAAAAGGGAAGTAGGTCACCAAAGGTGACGACAAAAAGGTAATATAACGACTGCAAATAAAGGCGTTTGTACAATAAATAATGAATAATTGTGGAGAAGTATACAAATATAGAAACAAGTGCCCCAGTGTGATATGGTTGGCCCGTATAGGGCATAATTTGCTCGGGGAACTGATGAAGGGTGGGGGCCCCATGGGTGGGTTTCTGTATGAGGTAGGTGAAATGAAGGGATATTTGCAGATGGGTAGATAGATTGTGGATGAAATGGAGGGTTCATGCTACTATGGAGATGCATCCCGACCATAGAACCGTGGAGAGATAATCTGGGAGTCTGTTGGGATAGCTAGCAAAATGAGGAGAAGGAGTATGTGGTTAATTCGCGACATGATGTAAGACTATCGAGACTCCCATCCCTAAAGGGTTTTGAAAAAACAACATGAGTGTTAGAAGTGCCAAAAGGTGCTATGAATGGGACAACTCATGTGGGTAAGAATGCTACCGGGTGAAAGTACCGAAGATGCAAATGGAGGTGTTGGTACCGTAGAGCCGGGAAAAGGGATCCTAGAGGCAAATTTTAGAGGGTCTGACTGTAAATGTAAGTGCGATACAGAGGGAATGACTACATGCCAGTGTTGAGTATATACCTGAAGGGGTTGTGTTGATGTATGATGACCAAGTACCTGCAAACATGAAAACCAAATACCCGATGTGAACAATATTGGAAGATAATCGAATATAGGAGTATGTATTTGATAAGTGTGAACATGCGTATGCGTACCTAATCAGTGTAAAAAAAAATGGCATCCCGGGGGCTCAGGATGAAAAGAGGCCCAGGGACTGTTGTGATGTAGATGAAGGGATGCTGATCCCGTGGCTGAAGACAGATTGAGAAATGGACACCGTGGGCTCCCAGAATGGTGAGTGGAAGTTTGACAAAAAGGCCTATATATAGCTGTAGGGCCCACATTGCGACCTCATTTGTACTTGCTACTATAGTGATTGGACGAGAAGCATTCAGAGGAGATTGTGAGATTCAGGGAGGATAAGGCATCTGATTGAGAATATGCGAGTGTCAGGTTAGTGGTCTGATCATCCTGCATAGAACTAGGGTTTCATTTTTGGGCAGGGTTTGTATGGAGGGTTGTACAGGGGTAGTTAGGGGGTGTGGGCTCCACATGCACGGGTGATCCGGTAATAGGCGTGCACACGTGCGCACCTGTCCACCGGATAGACGCACATGCAAGCGATGGAAAGGGAATAATGGGCATGCATTATGGGCATGCCTATTGGTTAAACAGGCGTGCACATGTGCGCGCCTGTCGATTGGACAGGCGCGCACATGTGCGTGCCTGTTGGTTGGACAGGTGTGCAGATTTGTGCACCTGTATAGTGAACATGCGCACCTGAGAACGCACCTATGTAGTGAAAAAGTGTGCACATGTGCATGCCTATGTAGTGAACAAGCGTGCATATGTGCGTGCCTCTGGAGTGTACAGGCACGCATGTGTGTGCGCCTGTGGGTTGAAAAATCACGCCGTGGAGGCAAGGTTGATGGGTGTAAAATGTGTCTTTTTGATGTTTTTGTATTGCCCATGTGGCTGAATTAGGACGGTTTGATGTTGTGCAGGTGGGCTGTGTGCACGATGCCTATTGGTTAGAGAGAGAGAGATTGGTCCCAGTTGCGAGATGTCATGGCTATTGAGGAGCTAGGTGTACGTGTGACTTTGGCAGCCTGTGGGCTGCTGAAGTTCTTTGAGTGCCCCTTGATACGGGAATAGGAGTATCTCCTGCAGTTTCTTATCCGGATGTGGAGTCCGGACCTGCACTGCTTCATAGTGCGGGGAGAGCAGATTCCCTTCACTATGGTGAAGGATATGTATTTTTTGATTGGGCTCCCATTTCGGGGAATGCCCCTACCAGTGGAGCCGGTGTTACCTAGAGATACGCTGCTAGAGATGGTGGGCCGAAGGTATTGTTCAGGGATGAACTATATGTCTGGCACAGTTGTGATCATTGGGGCGATGGATTCCCTAGCACATCGTTGTATAGCAGCGATGATTGTGAGAGTGTATGGTTCACTGGCGACGCAGCATATCAGTGGAGGCTAGTTGATGGTGATGGAGAGGGTGTTGGATGGCGAGCATTTCACCTGGGGGCTTACGCTGCACTCCAGGATGGTGGGGTAGCTGGACCAATGTCGGTCCATGGACACGGGAGAGTTTTCCTTCGGGTCCATCCTGGTGGCTTGGTTTTTGGAAAGGGTGTCGATGTTGCGCTGTAGGATTCTATTGGGTGCGCCTGGGGTACAAGAGCCATGGCTGAGGCGGTGGTCGACCATGTTGCTTCGCCATGGTGGTGGTGAGGGTGGCCACTTGTTCACTGTAGAGGCGGTGCAAGTATGGCCGTAGATGCTGCAGGTGATATTAAGGTACCCCTATGGATGGGTTGACTTCTGGGATGATCCAAACATGGTGCTACCTCCAAGGGAAGTGTTTGACCACCGAGGTATGTCGATGATTTTGATGTGTATGTTTTTGGATTTTTTGAGATAACATGCCATATGTATATGATATAGATGTTGATACTGTTTGTTGTGTGTTTGTGTGTGCATATGTGGCACCTTGCGGACACGAGGTGGAGTTACAGAGAGAATCAGCTCATCAAGAGCCGGAGAGATTGCCACGGGGAGAGAGACATCGGCGTGAGAATGTCGCGATGCGACCAGCTAAGCTAGAGAGGGCAGCGAGGAGATGTCGTTTTGATGACCCTGGTGTTGGGCCATCACACAATCCTCCGATGGTGGCCGGAGTGGATTTTGATGACATACGCTGTCGTCTGGAGGCGGTGTTACAGGATCTACCTGAGGGAATATGGTCTAGCATCCAAGATGAGGGAATCCTGGAGTAGTGCGTGGGGGTTCTACCGCCATGGCAGGCCATAGTACGATGAGCAGCAGTGGTTGGTGATATGATGACTGGACAATTGTCGCTAGGGTAGGAGGGATTGGTAGGGGGTGGACCAACACCACCTGAGGGAGGGACGGGAGGTGGTGGGCCGCCACCACCTGAGGGAGGAGCAGGCGGTGGTGTTCTAGAGGCGCCATGAGTGGTTCTCTTTTGATGTATATATATTTCTTGTATATAGGTTGGTGAGCCCATTTTGTACCAAGGTGCTTCATTGGCTTGCGGATAGTTGTATTTTTTGTATGTAAACATTTGGATGGCATTGTGGACCTTCCGATATATACATGAGTATACAGTTTTGAGATCTATGTTGTGTTTACATTTGTTTTGTTAATGTATTGATGATGTCTAATCTATATATGTGATGAAAATTTGTGTTATATGTTTATGTATGTGTAGAGGTAGCTTGATGTGATATATACCAGTCTAACACAATATTAGCTAGGTTATCTGTAATTTGATTCAATTGTCTTGGAATATGTGTAAATGTAATAGAATAAAAATGTCGAGATAAAAGTCTAACCTGCAGGTATTTTCGAAAGAGGCAAGGATCACGGACGCGGTACACATTGTTGAGCTAAAGTATGACTAGTTGGGAGTCGAGGAAGACAGTAAGGTGACGAATACGATGATGTTGGGCATCGGCTAGGAGTTCGATGAAGACAGTGTACTCGGCTTGGTTGCTGGTCGCTGAACCCAAACATATGTCGCTCAAATGGAGCAATTCATGTGAGGGGGTGTAGAGAGCCCAAGCGGCTGAAGAGAGATTTTGTGTCCAATGGTTGGCGCCGTCGGCGCAACTGATGTGGTAGGTTGTTGGAGGAAGCATCTGTCAATAGCACAAAGGATATTTTAGACGTGAGGGATGGAAAAAAGATTAAAAATGCTATAAAATAAATAACCTAAAGTAGAATGACTACGTTTAAGCGTAAAATTTCTTTAGATACAACCCGTTGACAGGTTCTTTGAGAGAGAGGCCTTCGGGGGAGGCTAGGATGTATGCACCTTTGGTGAGGCAATGTTGGATAATGTATGGGCCATGCTACAGTGACTTGAATTTTCCATGGCCAAAGGTATCATGAGCGATATCGTAAGCCAAGATGAGGTCGCCTTCACGAAATGAGCTAAGGTTGACATGTCGATCAAAGGAAGCCTTGGATCATTTTTTAGCTGCCTCGTTGTTCTGTAATGAAGATCAACGATCTTCATCCAGAGACTCTCAGTTCAACAAGCGTTTCTCCATTGGAGAAGTGTCAGGTAATAGCTCAATCGGTAGTGGTTGGGGTTGTGGACTGTGGTGAGTGGTGGTACTAATCAGTCCGTCTGCTGAGTGAGACATCCCAGGTTTGTCTTGGCCAAATGGCACAGGTTTTGGAAGATCAGGAAGTACAGTGTATAAATACCCTGACTGTGCATAGATGAGGTCATACTGTTGGGCCTTGCTGATGGCTTCCTCTTCAGATTGAGGGAAGGTGGAAGCTACATCCTTACCGAGGAGAGAGACAAGTGATCTAAGAAACTAGTTGAGAGACTGTTGTTTGGTGGTTTATGCTTTGCACAAACTACGTTTCCTATGCCACTCGTGAATGCGGTCAGCGATATGTGTGGCCGAGGTTTGTTTGAAATTAGAAAGTAGTTCTAGACCATTGTCGTGGCAGATGGATAATTGGAAGAAGGTCAAGAATGCTTTGGCCAATGACTCAAAAGTTTCGTGGGACCCTGATTTTTCTTCTACATACCATTTGGCTGAGGGGCCAGTGAGTGTGTGTTGGAATAATCGCAGTTTGATGGAATCATCCATAATTCTATTGGAGGATCCCCATAGGTGAAAGGTCATGACATGGTTGGCAGGGTCATCGCCTGCCTTTCCTTCGAACTTTGGTATGTCCGAAGGTCGTTTGGTGGGCATTGCAGGCCATGTGGGATCATGCAATATAGGATCATTGGTGAGTTTGTTGAGATCCGGTATGTTGAGAGAGGCCAAATATGGAATCTGCAGTGGGGGAGGAGGATTAGCTCTGCCCATGGTGTGAGTGTGTTGTGAACTTGACCCTTGAGGGGGCCTAGGTGGGTTGGTGCTTCCTCCTTGAGAGGAGGTTGGTCCCCCACTTTCGTGTAAAGGAGAGTGAGTGAACGAATGACCTTGGGAAGTGGACCCAAGTAATGTAGAACCAAGCAAGGTTGATCCTAAAATAGTAGCAATCACAGGAGTTTGTGAAGGAGGTGTCGATGAGTGGGCAAGACCAGACACTCCCCCTAAGATAGAAGGGAGGTTTAGTAAGCTTCGTGAACGACGGGGGTGTTGTGGGTCTCCTATGATGTCCGACTAGCTGCGTGAATGTGTGCAAAGAGTGGTGAGAGTAATATAGAAACAAGAGCCTTTGCGTTGAATGTTTACATGATATATATATATCCAAATCAAACTGTAATCAGATGTGCATCATACATAAAATGTGTTTTGAAAAAGAAGCATAGATATGTGGGTAAGTGGGTTTTGTCCACGTGGGGAATTAAAATAAAACAAATGCTCGTGTCCTAGAATACGTAATGTCCTTCCTCTTGAATAGCACCGAACCTTCCAATAGTACTCAATAGTGGGGTATGAAGTCACTGGAAGAGAAACTAGTGAAGGATGAAATAATTGGTTATAATGAGGGGTAAAGGGGGCATATCCCGAAAGAGCTAGCGATATTTCCCTATAACCACACAAAATCCAATCAAGGTTCAATTGCAGCCCACAATTGCCACCTGGGTAGATGTCCTAGAATTTGGTCACTAGGTACCTCGGTCAAAGTGCAACATCTAGATTTTCGGCCTAAGAAATGGGTCATGGGTTGGATCCCGTCCAAGAGGTGGGTTCCTCAAGGGGGGATGCACAGAAAAACCGGACCTCAGCTTTCAACTCTTCATGGGTATCTCCCTGCCTTATGGTATTAGGAACACTTGACTTGGAGGATTTTAAGTTCCCTATTTGACAACTTCTATGGTTTTGACAATGTGAGAACTAGATAACGGGGAGTTATTTGGATGCCTATCCTCAAAATCCTACCTAGACTAAAAAATTTCTTTTGGCACCTCCTGTGGAGGAAAACTTAGTGAGTTTTTTAGAAATATTTTAGATGTAGTTGTTTTGGGAGGTTGGGGGTGCAAACCAACCTCGTTGATAAAAAATGGGAGTGGATAGTTTCGTCAAGAAAAGGGTGGGCTGTTTTCGGAATCCCTTTGGAGGAAACTTACTTTGACCTCCACGTTTCAAGAAGAAGCTATGTGAGTGATAAGTGACCTTTGTGTGTGAGTGAAAGTGTGCCAATTTTTAGTGAATTATATGTCACCTTGCTGCATGTGGACTTCGCTTGGTCCTTACAAGTGTTTGATTACCTAATTAACTAAGTGCCTTTGGTACAACCTTGCGTAATTCAAAAGTCCCTAGGAAGCTAGCATGTGGACGGGTGGGTCCATTACTATCCTTTTAACTCCCTATTGTGATGTAATCTAAGAAAATCTTTGAAACTATACTAGATTGATCATGTGGGCATGTATGGGCCCGTTACAAAACCTTTAAACTTCCCTAGTGATTTGATCTAAGAAAGCAAATTTCAACACTATCCTATCTTTGGAGCATGTGGGCATGTATGGGCCCATTACAATATTAAGATGTGTTTGAAAAAGTAAACTAAGAGGAGTCCCAAGAGGAGTCCTCTCCTAAAGGTTTTAATGTTCTTAAGGGTGATGAAATCATTTCATAATCTTTTTCGGATTCTCAAGATCGCTTGGAGGCGCGAGAGAAGAGCATACTAAGCGATTGTTATTCAAATTCTAGTCCCAATGCAAATTAAATGTGATTAAAAATGATTTCCAACTTATCTTGTGAGTCAAAACAAGCCATCCATGTGGAAAAAAATGAAAGAAAAGAAGGGAAATTGATTTTAACCTCCTAAGTGCCTATGTGTTTTTGACTAACCCCTTTATATGATGAGGGGACTAAGTGTGGTGCAGCTTTAAAACATGTTTGAAATCATTTTTAAGAAGGTCAATGGCCTTCCCCACATCTCAACAACTTTACTATGTGAATTTTTTCATAGATGTGTGGGTCTCAGTGGAGACAGAGGCGCACAGAGTGGATGTGCATGAACAGAGAAAAGTCAACGAGCGCACGTGCGCAAAATAGAGTTGTAATTTAGGCACATGTGTGCACGATGCGCATATGTGGGCCTAAAAACCCATGCATATATGACACATGGCCGAGAATGAAAAATCTGGATGGATTTCTCTCAATTCTACTTGGAATTGGCTGAGTGGCAGGTCAGCCTAGGTCGGTTAGTGTACCTGCAAGTTAAACAAACTAAAAGAAGAGCAAGAAAAACCCAAATGGGGTAGGAAATTGATACCTTTCCCCAGTGGAGTTGCTAATATGTTGCACCTCTTCCATCACCTTAGTGAGAAAAATAGAGGTGCTTGCAAGCTCAGTTGGGTCGGCTGAGCAGGACAGCTGTAAGGAAAAAAGTTAGGGAAAGAAATAGAAAACAACAGCTAAGAATTAAACGAAGAAATGCAATAACAACTAAATTCATGAGCATAGGGACATAGAAACAAAAAGAACCATAAGACCCATGTCACCAATGATGAGGCTGATCTATTAGTGAAGTAATACACCAATAAGAAATGGGACTATGAGTCCCTTCTTCCTCCAAGGGAGGGCTCTTGGACCCCCACTAGCAAGCTCTTCTTATAACAAAGAAAAAGGGAAAATGATGAAAGAACTCTTTGCAAATCCACTCAAGGGGTGAGATGGATTGCCCAATGCAATGGTGCAAATATACTCATGGCAAGGATGGATTCCTTAAGAGAATAATGGAAGAATAACATTACTTTGAATTCCTTGAAAAATGAGGTGCATCCATTGCCTTTTTATAGCATTCCTTTGAGCTATTGTTTAACTAGTTTGTAGTGTGAAAAGAGGCTAATTAGGGCATTTCTAGGTCTTTGACCAGCCATCCAGTCGAATCCAGTCCATATTTGAGGGTCAAATCGGCTTGGGAGATGAACCAAAAGTGGGTGGGAGGCTGACCACTCTCATAAATGCATCGTTTCGCAGGTGCGCACCTTTTTGTGATAACAATCGTGCATCGTGCACATGTGCGTGATTTCTGCGTTCCTGTTCCGCGCATGTGCGCGTGCGCCTAGTGTCTTCATAGCGCCTTTCAATTTTTCACTACTTTGTATAGGTTTTCACCCTTTTATGAATGCCTTGGTGTTAATTTAGGTCCATGGATGACTTCATCATTGTTTGACGATGCTGAGTTCTTGTAACCATATGCATATGAAATTTTAGTGATAACAGATGCCCCCTGATGGATGAGGTTAGGAACATACGTATAGGTGAAATCCATCAATGTTTCTTCTACTGAGAATGTTGTTGTAAGAGAGAGAAATAGTGAGATCATCCAGAGCGATCCATTGGAGGGAAAAAGGAACCAGTAGGACCCGACCTTCTATGAGGTGTGTAAAGAAGAAAACTGTGTACAAACAAGGAGGACATGCCCCATGCTCATGTCATGTAACCCCAGAAAAGATGAATGAATTTTTGGTGTAGACAACTGCAGTGCCCTCGGGGGTGGTTGTGATAGAGGCAGATGACAATTCTGCATATGGACATACTCTGAATAGTAGGCAGTGATTGCAGTGATAAGTAGCACTGATTAGGTGGGCATTGATAGCCCAGCCAGGTCTAGAGGTCTTCGGCAAATGAAAGAACTAACTGCAATAGTCGCAAAGTAAGACCCACCGTAACATGAGAAAGTGTTGACGTCGAATGTTATGGGGGTCAATGATAGCAGGGAGCAATGGTGTTTCACCATGTGCCATACGAGATCTCTCATTGAGTGGATAATGAGAATCAAGATACTGTCGCCCTTCTGGAAAATTGTGTTGATGTCGACAAAAAGGGGGACGCGACTCCCAGAAGCAAATGGCTTTTTGAAATATACTAGGTGAGGTGAGGAAGTGGAGGAGGTACATGGATGAAGTCAATATGTGGGAAGACTCGAGACTACCCTTGGTTGGAGTATGTGTGAGATAAAAAGTGGCTGCAACCGTTCAATGAGGTCGAGTGTCAGGGGGACGACAAGACAGGGGATAAGTTGTGCTAGAGGCGGGATAAGGTGAAAAAATTTAGAGGGTAGAGGTAAGTGGCCTGTGGGATACTCTAACGATATGGACGATGCCAATAAGGGTGGAGGATAAGTAGTGCTCCAACCAAGGGTGAGATGGGTTGCGGTGGGCCAAAAAAAGGGAAGTAGGTCGCCAAAGGTGACAACAAAAAGGTAATGTAACGACTGCAAATAAAGGCGTTTGTATAATAAATAATGAATAATTGGGGAGAAGTGTACAAATACAGAAACGGGTGCCCCAGTGTGATATGGTTGGCCCGTATAGGGCATAATTTTCTTGGGGAACTGATGAAGGGTGGGGGGCCCATGGGTGGGTTTCTGTATGAGGTAGGTGAAATGAAGGGATATTTGCATATGGGTAGACTGATTGTGGATGAAATGGAGGGTTCATGATACTACGGAGATGCAACCCAACCATAGAATCGTGGAGAGATAATCTGGTAGTCCGTTGGGATATCTAGCAAAATGAGGAGAAGGATTATGTGGTTAATTCGCGACATGATGTAAGACTATCGGTACTCCCATCCCTAAAGGGTTTTGAAAAAACAACATGAGTGTCAGAAGTGCCAAAAGGTGCTATGAATGGGACAACTCATATGGGTAATAATGCTACCAGGTGACAATACCGAAGATGAAAATGGAGGTTTGTTTACTACAGAGCCGGGAAAAGGGATCCTAGAGGCAAATGTTAGAGGGTGTGATTGGAAATGTAAGTGCGATACAGAGGGAATGACTACATGCTAGTGCTGAGTATATACCTAAAGGGGTTGTGCTGATGTACGATGACCAAGTTCCTGCACACATGAAAACCAAATACCCGATGTGAACAATATCGGAAGATAATCGAATATAGGAGGATGTATTTGATAAGTGTGAACATGTGTATGCGTACCTGATTAGTGTAAAAAAAAATGGCGTCCCGGGGGCTTAGGATGAAAAGAGGCCCAGGACTATTGTGATGTATATGACGGGATGTTGATCCTGTGGCTAAAGACAGATCGAGAAATGGACACCGTGGACTCCCGGAATGGTGAGTGGAAGTTTGGAAAAAAGGCCTATATATAGTTGTAGGGCCCACATTGCCACCTCATTTGTACTTGCTGCTATAGTGATTGGATGAGAAGCATTCAGAGGAGATTGTGAGATTCGGGGAGGATGAGGGATCTGATTGAGGATCCGCGAGCGTCAGGTTAGTGGTCAAATCATCCTGCATAGAACTAGGGTTTCATTTTTGGGTAGGGTTTGTACGGAGGGTTGTACAGGGGTAGTTAGGGGGTGTGGGCCCCACATGCATGAGCGATCCATTAATAGGTGCACACATGTGCGCACCTGTCCACCGGATAGACATGCATGCGAGCGGTGGAAAGGGAATAATGGGCGTACACTATGGGCGTGCCTGTTGGTTGAATAGACGTGCACWTGTGCGTGCCTATCGGTTGGACAGGCACACATATGTGCRAGCCTGCATAGTGAACAGGCGTGCYTGTGTAGTGAACAATTGCACACACGTGTGTTCCTGTGTAGTGAATAGGTGCACATATGTGTGCGCCTGTGGAGTGTACAGGCGTGCATGTGTGTGTGCCTATGGGTTGAAAAACTACRAAGTGGAGGCAAGGTTGATGGGTGTAAAATGTGTCTTTTTGATGTTTTTGGATTGTCCATGTGGCTGACTTAGGATGGTTTGATGTTGTGCAAGTGAGCTGTGTGCACGATGCCTATTGGTTGGTGACAGCGAGATTGGTCCCAGCTATGAGACACCGTGGCTATTGAGGAGCCAAGTGTACGTGCGACTTTGGCAGCCTGTGGGCTGATGAAGTTCTTTGAGTGCCCCTTGATACGGGCACAGGAGTATCTCCTGCAGTTTCTTATTCGGATGTGGAGTCCGGACCTCCACTGCTTCATAGTGCGGGGAGAGAAGATTCCCTTCACTGTGGTGGAGGATGTGTATTTTTTGTCTGGGCTCCCATTTCAGGGAACGCCCCTACCAGCGAAGCTGGTGTTACCTAGAGATACGCCGCTCGTGACTGTGGGCCTGAGGTATTGTTCGAGGCCGAACTATATGTCTCGAAAAGTTGTGAGCATTGGGGCGATGGATGCCCTAGCACATCGCTGTATAGCAGCGATGATTGTGAGAGTGTATGGTTCACTTGCGATGCAGCGGATCAACGGAGGCCAGTTGATGGTGATGGAGAGGGTGTTGGCTGGTGAGCATTTCGCCTGGGGGCTTACGTTTCACTCTAGGATGGTGGGACAATTGGACCACTATCGGTGCATGGACATGGGAGAGTTTGCCTTCGGGTCCATCCTAGTGGCCTAGTTTCTGGAGAGGGTGTCGATGTTGCGCCCTAGGATTCTATTGGGTGCACCTGGGGCGCGAGAGCCATGGCTGAGGCAGTGGTCGACCATGTTGCTTCACCACAGTGGTGGTGAGGGTGGCCACTTCTTCACTGCAGAGGCGGCGTAGGTATGGCGGCAGATGCCACAGGTGATATTACGATACCCCTATGCCAGGGTTGACTTTCGGGATGATCATGACATGGTGATACCTCCAGGGGAGGTGTTTTACCACCGAGGTATGTTGATGATGTTGATGTGTATGTTTTTGGATTTTTTGAGATAGCATGCCATATGTATATGATATAGATGTTGATACTATTTTTTGTGTGTTTGTATGTGCAGATGTGGCACCTCGCGGGCGCGAGGTGGAGTTGCAGAGAGCATCGACTCATCAGGAACCAGAGAAACTGCCATGGGGAGAGAGACGTCGGCGTGAGGATGTCGCGGTGCGACTAACTGAGCCAGAGAGGGTAGCGAGGAGACATCGGTTTGATTACCCTGGTGCTGGGCCATCACACGCTCCTTCGGCAGTGGCCGGAGTGGATTTTGAGGACATACGCTGTCGTCTACAGGCGGTGTTACAGGATGTGCCTGAGGGCATATGGTCTCTCATATAGGATAAGGGTATCCTAGAGTAGTGTGTGGGGGTTCCGCCACCATGGTGGGTCATAGTACGATGAGCAATAGTGGCTTCTATTGCGATGACTGGACGACTGTCGTCGGGGTAGGAGGGACCGGTAGGGAGTAGACCACCACCACCTGAGGGAGGGGTGAGAGGTGGTGGGCCTCCACCGCCTGAGGGAGGAGAAGGCGGTGGTGTTCTAGAGGTTCCATGAGTGGTGCTCTTTTGGTGTATATATATTTCTTGTATATAGGCTGGTGAGCCCATTTTGTATCGAGTTGCTTCATTGGCTTGTGGATAGTTGTATTTTTTGTATGTAAACATTTGGATGGCATTGCGGACCTTCCGATATATACATGAGTATACAGTTTTGAGATCTATGTGGTGTTTACATTTGTTTTGTTAATGTATTGATGATGTCTAATCTATATATGTGATGACAATTTGTGTTATATGTTTATTTATGTGTAGAGGTAGCTTGATGTGATATATGCCAGTCTAACACAATATTAGCTAAGTTATCTGTAATTTGATTCAATTGTCTTGGAATATGTGTAAATGTAATAGAATCAAAATGTCGAGATAAAAGTCTAACCTGCAGGTATTTTTGAAAGAGGCAAGGATCATGGACGCAGTACACATTGTTGAGCTGGAGTACGACTAGTTGAGAGTCAAGGAAGACGCTAAGGTGATGAATACGATGATGTTGGGCATCGGCCAGGAGGTCGATGACGATGGTGTATTCGACTTGGTTGTTGGTCGCTGAACAAAAACATATGCCGCTCAAATGGAGCATTTCATGTGAGGGGGTGTAGAGATCCCAAGCGGCCGAAGCGAGATTTTGTGTCCAACGGTTGGCATCGTCGGCGCAACCGATGTGGTAGGCTGGTGGAGGAAGCATCTTTCAATAGCACAAAGGATAGTTTAGACATGAGGGATGGAAAAAAGATTAAAAATGCTATAAAATAAATAACCTAAAGTAGAATGACTATGTTTAAGTGTAAAATTTCTTTAGATACAACCCGTTGACAGGTTCTTTGAGAGAGAGGCCTTCGGGGGAGGCTAGGATGTATGCGCCTTTGGTGAGGCAATGTTGGATAATGTATGGGCCATGCTAGAGTGACTTGAATTTTCCATGGCCAAAGGTATCATGAGCGATATCGTAATCCAGGATGAGGTCGCCTTCACGAAATGAGCGAAGGTTGACATGTCAATCAAAGGAAGCCTTGGATCGTTTTTTAGCTGCCTCGTTGTTTTGTAATGAAGATCGACGATCTTCATCCAGAGACTCTAAGTTCAGCAAGCGTTGCTCCATTGGAGCAGTGTCGGGTAATAGCTCAATTGCGGTGCATAAGGTGGGAATTTCGCACTCGATGGGAAGAGTGGCCTCGACCCTATGGACTAAATGAAATGGTGTGAAACCAGTAGCTATTTTCACAGTCGTACGGTAAGCACATAGCGCAGAAAATAACATATGATGCCAATTGGTTTTATGTTTATTAACCGTGCGCTATAACATGGTCTTGAGGACTTTGTTAATTGCTTCGACTTGTTCGTTAGACTGAGGGTAATATGGTGAGGCAAACTCGTGAGAGAATCCTAACCGAGATGAGAGTTCGACGAAGATCTCATTCTCGAAGTGTTTCCCATGATCGGAAACGAGTTGGAGTGGTACTCCAAAATGGGATATGACGTGGTTAAAGAAAAAACGTGTTGCAGTGTCAGCGGTGTTGTTGAAGGTGGGCATAGCTTCTGCCCATTTGGTGAAGTAATCGATGGCGACAACAATGTATTTGTGATCATTGCTGGAGGGGGGATTACAAATCATGAAGTCGATGCCCCATTTACAAAAAGGGCCGGCAGTGATGACGGGATGAAGAAGAGCGGGGGGAGCTCGGGATTTATTGGTGTAGAGATGACATTGCTCACATCATTTCACAGCATAAATGAAATCGTGAAATAAGGTAGGCCAAAAGTAACTGGCTCGAATAATCTTCTGAGAAGTGGATATGCACGACAGATGGCCCCCACATGTGCCATTGTGGCAGTCATTTAAGACTCTATCAGCCTCGTCAATAGTCAAGCATCGATGAAGAATGGTGTTGACTCCCCGTCGGTATAGGATGTCTCCAATGAGGAGGTAGCGGGGGGCATGATGTCGAATACGATGACGATCATCTCGTGAAAGGTGGTTACCGAACTTTTGAATTTGGAGGTAGACGAGGAGGTCACCCTACCAAGGATCATCTGAAGTGATGTAAAAGATATGTTCGTCGAGAAATTCGGTGTTGATGGGGGTACTAGTGGTGTCAGAGGGGAGGGCCGTGACAAGTTCGGCGAGAATGAGGGCCTTCTTACTTTTAGGTGTGGAGAACTCGAGGTCGTACTCTTGAAGGATAACGATCCATCAAGCAAATTGGTCATTAACTTGTTGACGACTGAGAAAGTATTGCATAGGGTTGGAATCTGCGATGACCTTCGTTGTGCGAAGCAGAATGTAGTGGCGCAGTTTCTGGACGACAAGGACGAATACAAGAGCAAGTTTCTCTTCGTGTTTATACTTCAAGGGTGGTCGTGAGAGGTTTTTACTAACATAATAAATGACATGTTCATGATTGTCATCACCTAGCTGGACGAGGACTCCTGCTACTGATACAGCTGATGCTGATACATAGAGGATATAGTCACGATTGTAGTCAGGCGCACTGATTAAAGGTGTGTTTGAGAGTGTTGTTTTAAGATAGTCAAATGACTTTTGGGCATGGTCGTCCCAGTGAAATGGGATTTCGTGACGTAGTAAGTGAAGGAAACCATGTGCGCGTATGGCGAAATCTGGGACAAAGCGTCATAGGAAGTTAGCTTTGCCTTGTAGGCTTTGCAGTTGACGTAAATTCCAGGGGGGTGGAATTTCGGTGATAGCCTTGACTTTGAGGGGGTCCACAGTAATACCACTTTGGGAAACAATAAAGCTAAGGAGGCACCCTGCGGTGACAGATAACACACACTTGAGAGGATTCAAGCGGATGTTGTACTAACAACACCGTTGAAAGATGATTCGTAAATCATCAAGATGTTGGATGCGTTTCTTGGATCGAGCTGTGAGGTCATCCAAGTAGGCGAGGATGATATGAGACAGATCATGAAAGATGTATGTCATAGCCCGCTGGAAAGTTGCGCCGACATTCTTTAAGCCAAAGGGCATGACACGATATGCAAAAGTACCCCAAGGGGTAGTGAATGTGGTTTTATATTGATCAACGGGGTGAATTTGAATATGATTATAACCAGAGAATCCATCCATAAAGGATAGAGCCTCGTGGTTGGTGCAGTCTTTGATAATTTGATCGATGAAAGGCATGGGAAAGTTGTCTTTAGGACATGCGTGATTGAGATCATGGAAGTCGGTGCAAACATGGATAGTGCCCTTTTTTTTGTTAACGGGTACAGGTTTGAAAACCCATGAGGTATATGCGATGGGGTAAATGAACCTGGTAGCGCGTAATTTGTCAATTTTGGCTTTGATGGCCGCAGCTTTGGATGGGTGTAGTGGTCGTTGTTTTTGACGAACTGGTGTAATGTCAGGCCAGGTGTCAATGCTATGTTTGACGATGGAGGGATCAAGGCCAGGCATTTTTGTGTATGACCAGGCAAAAATATCCCTATATTCCTGGAAGAGGGCTTTATAGGCGGTGATTTCCTGAGGAGTGCAAGCAGCTCCAATGGTGATTTCCTCGACGGTGCCATTTTTAATGGAAATGTCGATTTTAATGGTTGGGGAAATGTTGGCCATGTTACCTTCTTCAAAAGAATCAGGGGCAGGAATGGGGTTTTTGAACCAGTCGATAGGCCCGGATGGGATAAAATCCTTGGTTTTGACCACGTAAATGGGGTGTTGGTTAGGAGGCATGGAGGCTTCCTATGGAGAGAAGAGTGCGTGGTGGTGTAGCGCATCCCAGGGGAGGTATGGGTGGTTTAACTCTTTGAGTATTTCTTCATCGCATTGGAAGTGATGGGAATACAAGGGGTCATGAGGAGTGATATCGGTGACGGTGGTCGGGTGGTTTCCCCCTGGTCTGGAAGAGGCAGGGGGAACAATGTTAGGATATGGTGAGGGTTCACTCGACATAAACCATATATTGAAGTATTGAGGGGCACCCAAGGTAGTTGGGTGTAAAATGTCTGCAGGGGAATGGGCGGGAGAGTTGGGGGGTGAATCCTTAGATAAGTCATCTAAGAACCATGGAGGCATTGGAAGGGCCTCGGGTTCAGGAGAAATAACGTGAAGATCCACTAGTGACGAGGTAATGTCAATTATCGACTCTGCGGGCCATTGAAGTAGGGTCAATTGGCATTGCCTGTATTCAAGGATCATAGGACACTGGTATGTAAAATGAGCTAATGAGTCGCAAAGAGAGAAAGGGCATATCATACATTCATTGACTGAAGTGGGGACATACCGGATGTCAGTGATGTTGGTGGAGGAGGATGTAGCAGGGCTAGGGTTTCTTTGGAAGCTCTGGCGCACTGCGGCTAATGTCTGCCGAAAGCGTGGCAGTGATGGACAATGGTGGGTATAATGGCCATATTCTAAACATATAGAGCAAGATAATTTGGTCCACAACCCTTTATTACTGGAATGGGGGGTGGGAGTGGTAGGACTGGCCGTAGTGGCGAGTGTTGGGGGAGTGTGATTGAGTGGGATTAAATTTCGTAACTCAGGTAGAGATGGGAAGTTGTTGGTTTGGTGTCCCTCTTTCTCACATAGTGTGCAAGGAGGTTGGATGCATAGAGGAAGTGGAGTTGTGGGCTCCTTTTTCTTTCTCTTGCCCCCAGCTATGGCAGGGGGGTTAGTGAGTGGGGGTGTGGTGGGAGTAAGGATGGGAATCATCATGGGGATTCCTTCTTTTTGGGGGGGGAGGGATGGTCGAGGGACCATCTCTAGTGGGTGTAACGGGGGTCCCATCGGTGTAGGGTTTGTCTTTGGAAGGATAGGAGGAGACTCAACGGGTGCATGATACTGACGATTACGTGTTTGCAGAAGGATTTCTTCCTCACTAGTGAGGAGAATTGTGCGATCTGCTAGATTCTTGGGGATGAGGTATTGTCCCACCTGAGGTGGAGGATGTTGTGTGTCCTATTGGGTGTTTATCACACCCTGATGTGGAATAGGATTCTGCAGCACGGCAGGAGGGGGTTGTTGCACATATTGTTGTGGTGCCTACTGGGGGGCAGGTGGTGTTGGACAATGGGGAAGACTACCAGAGTCTTTCAACCGTTTGAAATCAGCGATTTGGGGGCAATGATGAGTGTAATGGACGAACTCACCACAAAGGGCACAAGGGAAGTTGGTTTTAACATTATTGTTATTTCTCCCTTAGCGCTTATTATTATTGCCCTTATGGGGGTTTTGATGCCCCTGGTTTTGGTTGCCCCCAGTGGATTGGTGCTGTGGGGGTTGATTCCCGCCTAGACCTGGGTTGTTTTTATTCTTGTTCCATCCTTTCTTCTTGGCATTGTTCGATGGATGGGCGGGATTGGTCGTATTTAGCTGTTCAAAATTTTTGTATTGTTGAACATCAGACGATTGAACAAAATTTACCCCCGCATGAGGATGGGGGGGGGGCATGGGTTGTGGGGGGCCAGGAAATGGGAAGTACGGATTATTTGGTGGTAATGATCCATAAGGTACATAGGAAGGCGTAGTGCTTTCTCTAGTACTATAAGATGAAGTAGAGGGGGTACCAGAGTTCGTTTGAATAGGTGGATGTATGGGGAGTGTCGACGGTGGTCCACTGATGGGTGGAGTTATCGCAACAGGGTATGGTTATTGATAAGAGGGTGGGGGGTAATAAGAAGTGCTGCCATATGTCGACGGGTATTGAGGTGTTCCATACATAGGTGGTGGTTGGGGTTGTGGACCGTGGTGAGTGGTGGTACCAATCAATTTGTCTGTTGAGTTAGACATCCCAGGTTTGTCTTAGCCAAATGGCACAGGTTTTGGAAGATCAGGAAGTACAATGTATAAATACCCTGACTGTGCATAGATGAGGCCATACTGTTGGGCCTTCCTGATGGATTCCTCTTCAGATTGAGGGAAGGTGGAAGCTGCATCCTTACCGAGGAGAGAGACAAGTGATCTAAAAAACCAGTCGAGACACTGTTTTTTGGTGGTTTCTTCTTTGCACAAACTATGTCACCTATGCCACTCGTGAATGTGGTCAGCGATATATGTGGCTGACGTTTATTTTAAATTAGAAAGTAGTTCTAGACCATTGTCGTGGCGGATGGGTAATTGGAAGAAGGTCAAGAATGCTTTAGCCAATGACTCAAAAGTTGCGTGGGACCCTGATTTTTCTTCTACATACCTTTTGGCCGAGGGGCTAGTGAGTGTGCGTTGGAATAATCCCAGTCTAATGGAATCATCCATAATGTTATTGGAGGAGCACCATAGGTGAAAGTTCATGACATGGTTGGAAGGGTCATCGCCTGCCTTTCCTTTGAACTTTGGTATGTCTGAAGGTAGTTTGGTGTGCATTGCAGGCCATGCGGGATCATGCAATATAGGATCATTGGTGAGTTTGTTGAGATCCGGTATGTTGAGAGAGGCCAAATATGGAATTAGTAGTGGGGGAGGAGGATTAGCTCCGGCAATGGTATGAGTATGTTGTGAACCTAACCCTTGAGGGGGCCTAGGTGGGTTGGTGCTTCCTCCTTGAGAGGAGGTTGGTCCCCCGCTTCCATGTAAAGGAGAGTGAGTGAACGGATGACCTTGGGAAGTGGACCCAAGTAATGTAGAACCAAGAAAAGTTCATCCTAAAACAATAGCACTCACAAGAGTGTGTGAAGGAGGTGTCGATGAGTGGGAAAGACCAGACACTCCCCCTAAGATAAGAGGGAGGTTTAGCAAGCGTCGTGAATGACGAGGGTGTTGTGGGTCCCCTATGATGTCCAACTAGCTGCGTGAATGTGTGGAAAGAGTGGTGAGAGTAATATAGAAACAAGAGCCTTTGAGTTGAATGTTTGCATGATATATATATCCAAATCAAACTGTAATCAGATGTCCATCATACATAAAATGTGTTTTGAAAAAGAAGCATAGATATGTGGGTAAGTGGGTTTTGTCTACGTGGGGAATCAAAAGAAAACAAATGCTTGTGTCCTAGACAACGTAACATCCTT
>ML780803.1:337766-351099 GCA_009831015.1 Picea engelmannii
TTCTAGTCCCAATGCAAATTAAATGTGATTAAAAATGATTTCCAACTTATTTTGTGAGACAAAACAAGCCATCCATGTGGCAAAAAATGAAAGCAAAGAAGGGAAATTGATTTTAACCTCCTAAGTGCCTATGTGTTTTTGACTAACCCCTTTATATGATGAGGGGACTAAGTGTGGTGCATCTTTAAAACATGTTTGAAATCATTTTTAAGAAGTTCAACAGCCTTCCCCACATATCAACAACTTTACTATGTGGATTTTTGCACAAATGCGCGGGTCTCAGTGGAGACAGAGGCGCACAGAGCGCATGTGCGCGAACAGAGAAAAGTCAACGAGCGCACATGCATAGAACATAGTTGTAATTTAGGCGCATGTGTGTATGATTCATCTCTGTGGGCCTAAAAGCCTGCGCATATATGAAACACAACTGAGAATGAAAAATCCAGATGGATTTCTCTCAATTCAACTTGGAATTGGCTAAGTGGCAGATCGGCCTAGGCCGGTTAGTGTACCTACAAGTTAAACAAACTAAAAGAAGAGAAAGAAAAACCCAAATGGGGTAGGAAATTGATACCTTTCCCCAGTGGAGTCGTCAATCTGTTGTGCCTCTTCCATCACCTTAGTGAGAAAAATAGAGGTGCTTGCAAGCTCAGTTGGGTCTGCTGAGCAGGACAACTGTAAGGAAAAGAGTTAGGGAAAGAAATAGAAAACAACAACTAAGAATTAAACTAAGAAATGCAATAACAACTAAATTCATGAGCATAGGGACATAGACACAAAAAGAACCATAAGACCCATGTCACCAATGATGAGGCTGATCTATTAGTGAAGTAATACACCAAGAAGAAACAAGACTATGAGTCCGTTCTTCCTCCAAGGGAGGGATCTTGGACCCCCACTAGCAAGCTATTCTTACGACAAAGAAAAAGGGAAAATGATGAAAGAAATCTTTGCAAATCCACTCAAGGGGTGAGATGGATTGCCCAATGCAATGGTGCAAATATACTCTTGGAAATGATGGAGTCATCAAGAGAATAATGGAAGCATAACATTACTTTGAATTCCTTGAAAAATGAGCTGCATCCATGGCCTTTGTATAGCATTCCTTTGAGCTATTGTTTAACTGGTTTGTAGTGTGAAAAGAGGCTAATTAGGGCATTTCTAGGTCTTTGACCAGCCATCCAGTCGAATCCAGTCCATATTTGAGGGTCAAATCAGCTTGGGAGTTGAACGATAAGTGGTTGGGAGGCCAACCACTCTCATAAATGTGTCGTTTCACAGGTGCGCGACTTTTTGCGATAATAGTCGCGCATCGTGCACATGTGCATGATTTCTGCATTCATGTTTCACGCATGTGCGTGCGCGCCTAGTGTGTTCATATTGCCTTGGTGTTAATTCAGGTCCATGGATGACTTCATCACTGTTTGACGATGCTGAGTTCTTGTAACTATGTGCGAACGAAATTTCAGTGATAATAGATGCCCCCTGATGGATGAGGTTAGGAGCATACGTATAGCCGAACTCCATTAATGTTTCTTCTACTGAGAATGTTGTTGTAAGAGAGAGAAATAGTGGGATAATCTAGAGAAATCCATTGGAGGGGAAAAGGAACCAGTAGGACCCGACCTTCTATGAGGTGTGTAAAGCAGAAAACTGTGTACAAATGAGGCGGGCATGCCCCATGCTCGTGTCATGTAACCCTAGAAAAGATGAATGAAGTGTTGGTGTAGAAAACTACAGTGCCCTTGGGGGCAGTTGTGATAGAGGCACAAGAAAATTCTGCAGATGAACATACTCTGAATAGTAGGCAGTGATTGCGGTGGTAAGTAGCACCGATTAGGTGGGCATTGATAGCCCAACCAAGTCCAGAGGTCTTCGGCAAATGAAAGAACTACTTGCAATGGTCGCAAAGTAAGACCCACCGTAACATGAGAAAGTGTTGATTTCGAATCTTATGGGGGTCAATGACAGCAGGGAGAAATGGTGTTTCACCCTATGCTGTCCAAGATCTCTCATTGAGTGGATAATGAGAATCAAGATACTGTCACCCTTCTGGAAAACTGTGTTGATGTCGACAAAAATGGGGACGCGACTCCTAGAAGAAAATGGCTTCATGAAATCTACTAGGTGAGGTGAGGAAGTGGAGGAGGTACATGGACGAAGTCAAGATGTGGGAAGACTCAAGACTTCCCTTGGTTGGAGTATGTGTGAGATAAAAAGTGGCCACAACCGTTCAACGAGGTCGAGTGTCAGGGGAACGACAAGACCAGGGATAAGTTGTGCCAGAGGTGGGACAAGGTGAACAAATTCAGAGGGCAGAGGTAAGTGGCCTATGGGATACTCTAAAGATATGGATGATGCCAGTAAGGGTGGACGATAAGTAGTGCTCCAACCAAGGGTGACATGGGTTGCGGTGGGCCAAAAAAAGGGAAGTAGGTCGCCAAAGGTGACGACAAAAAGGTAATGTAAGGACTGAAAATAAAGGCGTTTGTATAATAAATAATGAATAATTGGGGAGAAGTGTACAAATACAGAAATGTGTTCCCTAGTAAGATATGGTTGGCTCGTATAAGGCATAATTTTCTTGGGGAACTGATGAAGGGTGGGGCCCCCATGGGTGGGTTTCTGTATGAGGTAGGTGAAATGAAGGGATATTTGCAGATGGGTAGACGGATTGTGGATGAAATGGAGGGTTCATGCTACTGCAGAGATGTAGCCCGACCATAGAACCATGGAGAGATAATCTGGGAGTCCATTGGGATAGCTAGCAAAATGAGGAGAAGGAATATGTGGTTAATTCATGACATGATATAAGACTATCGGGACTCCCATCCCTAAAGGGTTTTGAAAAAACAACATGAGTGTCAGAAAAGTCAAAAGGTGCTATGAATGGGACAATTCATGTGGGTAAGAATGCTACGGGGTGATAGTATTGAAGATGCAAATGGAGGTGTGGGTACCGCAGAGCCGGGAAAAGGGATCCTAGAGGCAAATGTTAGAGGGTGTGACTGGAAATGTAAGTGAGATACAGAGGGAATGACTACATGCCAGTGTTGAGTATATACCTGAAGGGGTTGTGTCGATGTATGATGACCAAGTACCTACATGCATGAAAACCAAATACCCGATGTGTACAATATCAAAAGATAATCGAATATAGGAGCATGTATTTGATAAGTGTGAACATGTGTATGCGTACCTGATCAGTGTAAAAAAAAATGGCATCTTGGGGGCTCAGGATGAAAACAGGGCTAGGGACTATTGTGATGTAGATGACGGGATGTTGATCTTGTGGCTGAAGACAGATCGAGAAATGGACACCGTGGGCTCCCAAAATGGTGAGTGGAAGTTTAGAAAAAAGGCCTATATATAGCTGTAGGGCCCACATTTCCACCTCATTTGTAGTTTTTGCTATAGTGATTGGACGAGAAGCATTCAGAGGAGAATGTGAGATTCGGGGAGGATGAGGCATCTGGTTGAGGACCTGTGAGCGTCACGTTAGTGGTATGATCATCCGACATAGAACTAGGGTTTCATTTTTGGGCAGGGTTTGTACGGAGGGACGTACAGAGGTAGTTAGGGGGTGTGGGCCCCACATGCATGGGCGATCCAGTAATAGGTGCGCACACGTGCTCACCTGTCCACCGGATAGACATGCATGTGAGCACTGGAAAGGGAATAATGGGCGTGCACTATGGGCGCGCCTGTTGGTTGAATAGGCATGCACATGTGCGCTCCTATCGGTTGGACTTGCACGCACATGTGTGCACCTGTTGGTTGGATAGGCACGCATATGTGCGTGCCTGTATAGTGAACAAGAGCACCTGAGAGCGCGCCTGTGTAGTGAAAAGGTGCGCACATGTGCGCGCCTGTATAGTGAACAGGCGTGCATATGTGCGCGCTTGTGGAGTGTACAGACGCACATGTGTGCACGCCTGTGGGTTGAAAAACTGCACCGTGGAGGCAAGGCTGATGTGTGTAAAATGTGTCTTTTTGATGTTTCTGGATTGTCCATGTGGCTAACTTAGGATGGTTTGATGTTTTCCAGGTGAGCTGTGTGCATGATGCCTATTGGTTGGTGAGAGCGAGATTGGTCCCAGTTGCGAGACGTCGTTGCTATTGAGGAGCCAGGTGTACATGCAACTTTGGTAGCCTGTGGGATGCTGAAGTTCTTTGAGTGCCCCTTGATGCGGGTGCAGGAGTATCTCCTGCAGTTTCTTATCCGTATGTGGAGTCTAGACCTGCACTACTTCATAGTGCGGGGAGAGCAGATTCCCTTCACTGCGGTGGAGGATGTGTATTTTTTGACTGGGCTCCCATTTCAGGGAATGCCCCTACCGGCAAAGCCAGTGTTACCTAGAGATACACCGCTCGCGACGGTGGGCTGGAGGTATTTCTCGGGGACAAACTATATGTCTGGCACAGTTGTGAGCATTGGGGCGATGGATTCCCTAGCACATCGCTGTATAGCAATGATGATTGTGAGAGTGTATGGTTCACTGGCGATGCGGCGGATCAGCAGAGGCTAGTTGATGGTGATGGAGAGGGTCTTGGTTGGCGAGCATTTTGCCTGGGGGCTTATGCTCCACTCTAGGATGGCGGGGCAGCTGGGCCACTGTCGGTCCATGAAAATGGGAGAGTTTTCCTTTGGGTCCATCCTGGTGGCTTGGTTTCTGGAGAGGGTGTCGATGTTTCACCATATGATTCTGTTGGGTGTGCCTGGGGCGCGAGAGCTGCAGCTGAGGCGGTAGTCGACCATGTTTCTTCACCATGGTGGTGGCGAGTGTGGCCACTTCTTCACTGTAGAGGCACCGTAGGTATGGTGGTAGATGTCGCAGGTGATATTACGGTACCCCTATGTCGAGGTTGACTTTCGGGATGACTTGGACATGGTGCTACCTCCAAGGGAGGTGTTTGACCGCCGAGGTATGTTGATGATGTTGATGTGTATGTTTTTGGATTTTTTTAGATAGCATGCCATATGTATATGATATAGATGCTCATACTATCTGTTGTGTGTTTGTATGTGCATATGTGGCACCTCGCGGACGTGAGGTGGAGTTGCAAAGAGCGTCGGCTCGTCAGGAGCTGGAGATACTGCCGCAGAGAGAGAGACGTCAGCATGAGGACGTCACGGTGCAACTAGCTGAGCCAGAGAGGGTAGAGAGGAGACGCCGGTTTGATGACCCCGGTGCTGGGCCATCACACGCTCCTCCGATGTCATCCAAAGTGGATTTTGAGGACATACACCATCGTCTGGAGGTGGTGTTACAAGATCTGGAGGCGGTGTTACAGGATGTGCCTGAGGGCATATGGTCTCGCATCCAGGATGAGCGTATCCTGGAGCAGTGCGTGGGGGTTCCACCACCATGGCGGGCCATAGTATGATGAGAAACAGTGGTTGGTGTTGCAATGACTGGATGACTGCTGCTGAGGTGGGAGGGATCGGTAGGGGGTGGACCACCACCGCCTGAGGGAGGGGTGGGAGGTGGTGGGCCACCACCGCCTGAGGGAGGAGCAGGCGGTGGTGTTCTAGAGGTGCCATGAGTGGTGATCTTTTGATGTATATATATTTCTTGTATATAGGTTGGTGAGCCCATTTTGTACCGAGGTGCTTCATTGGCCTGCAGATAGTTGTATTTTTTGTATGTAAACATTTGAATAGCATTGTGGACCTTCCTATATATACATGAGTATACAGTTTTGAGATCTATGTTGTGTTTACATTTGTTTTGTTAATGTATTGATGATGTCTAATCTATATATGTGATGATAGTTTGTGTTATATGTTTATGTATGTGTAGAGGTAGCTTGATGTGATATATGCCAGTCTAACACAATATTATCTAGGTTATCCGAATCAAAATGTAAATGTAATAGAATCAAAATGTCGAGATAAAAGTCTAACCTATAGGTATTTGTGAAAGAGGCAAGGATCACGGACGCGGTACACATTGTTGAGTTGGAGTATGACTAGTTGAGAGTCAAGGAAGATGCTAAGGTGATGAATACGATGATGTTGGGCATCGGCCATGAGGCCGATGACGACGGTGTTTTCAGCTTGGTTATTGGTTGCTGAACCCAAACATATGCTGCCCGAATGGAGCATTTCATGTGAGGGGGTGTAGAGAGCCCAAGCGGTCGAAGTGAGATTTTGTGTCCAACGGCTGGCGCCATCGGTGTAACTGATGTGGTAGGCTGGTGGAGGAAGCATCTGTCAATAGCACAAAGGATAGTTTAGATGTGAGGGATGGAAAAAAGATTAGAAAGATATAAAATAAATAACCTAAAGTAGAATGACTACGTTTAAGCATAAATTTTCTTTAGATACAACACGCTGACAGGTTCTTTGAGAGAGAGGCCTTCGGGGGAGGCCAGGATATATGCACCTTTGGTGAGGCAATGTTGGATAATGTATGGGCCATGCCAGAGTGACTCGAATTTACCATGGCCAAAGGTATTATGAGCGATATCGTAAGCCAGGACGAGGTCGCCTCATGAAATAAGTGAAGGTTGACATGTCGATCAAAGGAAGCCTTGGATCGTTTTTTAGCTGCCTCATTGTTCTGTAATGAAGATAGATGATCTTCATCCAGAGACTCTAAGTTCAGCAAGCACTGCTCCATTGGAGCATTGTCGGGTAATAGCTCAATTGCGGTGCATAAGGTGGGAATTTCACACTCGATGGGAAGAGTGACCTCGACCCCATGGACTAGATGAAATGGTGTGAAACCAATAGCTTTTTTCACATCCGTACGGTAATCCCATAGCGTAGAAAATAACATATGATGCCAATTGGTTTTATGTTTATTAACCGTGCACTGTAACATGGTCTTGAGGACTTTGTTAACTGCTTCGACCTGTCCATTAAACTGAGGGTAATATGGTGAGGCAAATTCATGAGAGAATCCTAACTGAGATGAGAGTTTGACGAAGATCTCATTCTCGAAGTGTTTTCCATGATCGAAAATGAGTTGGAGTGGTACTCCAAAACGGGATATGATGTGGTTAAAGAAAAAACATGTTTCAATGTCAGCGGTGTTGTTGAAGGTGGGCATAGATTCTACCCATTTGGTGAAGTAATCGAGGGTGACAACAATGTCTTTGTGACCATTGCTGGAGGGGGTATTACAAGTCATGAAGTCGATGCCCCATTTACAAAAAGGGCCGACAGTGATGACGGGATGAAAAAGAGCAGGGGGAGCTCGAACTTTATTGGCATAGAGCTGACATTGCTCACATCGTTTCATGGCGTAAATGCAATCGGGAAACAAGGTAGGCCAAAAGTAACCAGCTCGAATAATATTATGAGCAGTGGATATGCCCGATATATGGCCCCAACATGCGTCATTGTGGTAGTCGTTTAATACTCTATCGGCCTCGTCAATAGTCAAGCATCGATGAAGAATGGTGTCGACTCCCCGTCGGTATAGGATGTCTCCGATGAGGAGGTAGCGGGGGGCCTGATGTTGAATATGATGACGATCATCTCGTGAAAGGTGGTTACCAAACTTTTGAGTTCGGAGGTAGATGAGGAGGTCTCCATACCAAGGATCATCCGAAGTGATGTCAAAGAGATGTTCATCGGGAAAGTTAGTGTTGGTGGGGGTACTGGTGGTGTCAGAGGGGAGGGCCATGACAAGTTCGGTGAGAACGAGGTACTTATTACTTTTAGGTGTGGAGAACTCGAGGTCATACTCTTGAAGGATAACAATCCATTGAGAAAAGTTGTCGTTAACTTGTCGACAACTGAGAAAGTACTGCATAGGGTTGGAATCTGCAACAACCTTCGTTGTGCGAAGCAGAATGTAGTGGCACAGTTTCTGGACGGCGAGGGCGACTACAAGAGCAAGTTTCTCTTCGTGTTTATACTTCAAGGGTGGCCTTGAGAGGTTTTTACTAACGTAATAAATGACATGCTGACGATTGTCATCACCTAGCTAGATGAGGACTCCTGCTACTAATACAGTTGATGATGATACGTAGAGGATATAGTCGTGATTGTAGTCAGGCGCACTGATTAAAGGTGCGTTTGAGAGTGTTTTTTTAAGATCATCAAATGAATTTTGGGCATGGTCATCCCAGTGAAATGGGATGTCGTGATGTAGTAAGAAAAGGAAATCATGTGTGTGTATGGCGTAATCTGGGACAAAGCGTCGTAGGATGTTATCTTTTCCTTGTAGGCTTTGCAGTTGACGTAAATTCCGGGGGGGTGGAATTTTGGTGATAGCTTGGACTTTGAGGGGGTCCACGGTAATACTTCTTTTGGAAACAATAAAGCTGAGGAGGTGCCCTGCGGTGACACAGAACACTCACTTGAGAGGATTCAAGCGGTTGTTGTACTGACGACACCATTGAAAGATGATTCGTAAATCATCAAGATGTTGGGTGCATTTCTTGGATCGAGCTGTGAGGTCGTCCAAGTAGGCGAGGATGATATGAGCTAGATTGTGAAAGATGTATGTCATAGCCCGCTGGAAAGTTCTGTCGGCATTATTTAAGACAAAAGGCATGACACGATATGCAAAATTACCCCAAGGGGTAGTGAATTCGGTTTTATATTGATCGACGGGGTGAATTTGAATCTGATTATAACCAGAGAATCCATCCATAAAGGATAGAGCCTCGTGGCTGGCATAGTCATCGATAATTTGATCGATGAAAGGCGTGGGAAAGTTGTCTTTAGGACATGTGTGATTGAGATCGTGGAATTCGGTGCAAACGCGGATAGTGATCTGTTTTTTGTTAACGGGTACAGGGTTGGAAACCCATGAGGTATATGTGATGGGGTAAATGAACCCAACAGTACGTAATTTATCAATTTCAGCTTTGATGGTCGCAAATTTGGATGGGTGTAGTGGTCATTGTTTTTTATGAACTAATGTAATGTCGGGCTAGGTGTCGATGTGATGTTCAACGATGGAGGGATCGAGGCCAGGCATTTTTTTGTATGACCAGGCAAAAATATCCCTATATTCCTGGAAGAGGGCTTTATAGGCGGTGATTTCCTGAGGAGTGCAAGCAACTCCAATGGTGATTTCCTCGACGGTGCCATTTTTAATGGAAATGTCGATTTTAATGGTTGGGGAAATGTTGGCCATGTTACCTTCTTCAAAAGCATCAGAGGCAGGAATGGGGTTTTTGAACCAGTCGATAGGCCCGAATGGGATAAAATCCTTGGTTTCGACCGCGTAAATGGGGTGTTGGTTAGGAGGCATGGAGGCTTCCTATGGAGAGAAGAGTGTGCGGTGGTGTAGCACATCCCAGGGGAGGTATGGGTGGTTTAACTCTTCTAGTATTTCTTCGTCGCATTGGAAGTGATGGGAATACAAGGGGTCATGAGGAGTGATATTGGTGACGGTGGTCGGGTGGTTGTCCCCTGGTGTGGAAGAGGCAGGGGGAACAATGTTAGGAGATGGTGAGTGTTCACTCGACATAAATCACATATTGAAGTACTGAGGGGTACCCGTGGTAGTTGGGTGTAAAATGTCCGTAGGGGAATGGGAAAGAGAGTTGGGGGGGTTGGGGGGTGAATCCTTAGATAAGTCATCTAAGAACCATGGAGGCGTTGGAAGGGCCTCGGGTTCGGGAGAAATGACGTGAAGATCCGCTAGTGATGAGGTAATGTCAATTATCAACTCTGCAGGCCGTTGAAGCAGGGTCAATTGGCGTTGCCTGTATTCAAGGATCATAGGACACTGGTATGTAAAATGAGCTAATGAGTCACAGAGAGAGCAAGGGCATCTCATACGTTGATTGATTGAAGTGGTGACATACCGGATGTCAATGATGTTGGTGGAGGAGGATGTAGCAGGGCTAGGGTTGCTCTGGAATCTCTAGTGCACTGCGTCTAATGTCTACCAAAAGTGTGGCAGTGTTGGACAATGGTGGGTATAATGGCCATATTCTGAACATACAGCACAAGCTAATTTGGTCTGAAACCCTTTATTACTGGAATGGGGGTTGGGAGTGGTAGGACTGGCCATAGTGGTGAGTGTTGGGGGAGTGTGATTGAGTGGGATTAAATTGTGTAACTCGGGTAGAGATGGGAAGTTGTTGGTTTGGTGTCCCTCTTTCTCACATAGTGCGTAAGGAGGTTGGATGCATGGAGGAAGTGGAGCTATGGTCTCCTTTTTCTTTCTCCTGCCCCCAGCTGTGGCAGGGGGGTTAGTGAGTGGGGGTGTGGTGGGAGTAAGGATGGGAATCGTCATGGGGATTCCTTCGTTTTTGGGGGGAAGGGATGGTCGGGGGACCGTCTTTGGTGGGTGTAAATACCAAACTTGGATTGCTAATTCCATATTAGGTAGGGTGAGCATTGCGGCTACCTAAAAATCTTCGATGCTTAGTGGAGGGTAAAAGAAGGGAATTTGGGTGATGGCTTGGGGAACTGTCTCCCAAACAGGAATATGTCCTTGGGGAGAGGTGGAATCGTGGAATGGTGGGGCCGATGAGTGTGTTGGAGGTTCTTGAGGGGGGGGTTCGGCGACGAGTGGGACGTCAGATATGATAGAAGCCTTTGTAGGAGAAAGGGTATCCTCTGTGTGAGTTCTGTTAGATGATATGACACATACTTGATTGGAAGGATGAAGGAGTGGTGTTGCTCCATGGTAAGTTCCTAATAATGATGGACCTTTAAAAATCCCAGGACCCATCTCGACGAGTGGATATGCATCGTGTCTTGTGTGAATGAGAGGAAGAATGTTATCAATGTTGGCAGATGGATTAGGCTTGTAATGTGAGACTTGTTCAATGGTAATGATCTTCCCATTGTGAGGGAACATCATTGTCTGAAAGATGGAAGATGCTACTACCTTCATAGCGTACATGTAGCTACGAGCGAACAAGATATTATAATCGAGTGGGGCATCGATAACTTCGATGTCGATGAGAATAGTCTTGCCCCCGAGTTCAATGGGGACATTTTGGAAGAGCCCTTCCAGAGATGATGGTCATCTGTCATAAGCTCGTAAGGTGATGGCGGAGGGTGTGAGTTTGGGGGAACCAAGCTTCTGCCATACCGTTTTGGAAATAATGCATGTAGATGCACCTTCATCGATGATACACATATGAACTGTGATGTTTCGTACTTTTATTGGTATTTGAAAAGCGATCAAGGAAGGAAGGCGAGGTTCTCTGCTGTCAAGATCAAAGGTAATGAGTCGGGTATCTGCGGGGTCGACTACCCCCAAGGCAGACAGTAATTATTTCCACTGACTAGGACAAGTTTGGAGGACCTCCAAAACTGGCATGGAAGCCGGGGATTGTGCTAAGTCGTCTACCAAACTATAGTTATGAGCTGCCCTAGCCTATGGGTTGTGGACATTCCTGCGCAATGGGATGCGAGGGATGTGAAGCGGTGGTTCAGCGAAAGGGTGAGGAATCACTAGCGGGGGTCCCGTCAGTGTAGGGTTTGTCTTTGGAGGGATAGTAGGAGACTCAGTGGGTGCATGATACTGACGATTACGTGTTTACAGAAGGATTTATTCCTCACTAATGAGGAGAATTGTGTGATCTGATGGATTGTTGGGGTTGAGGTATTGTCCCACCTCAGGTGGAGGATGTTGTGTGTCCTGTTGGGTTTTTATCACACCTTGATGTGGAATAGGATTCTGCAGCACGATAGGAGGGGGTTTTTTCACGTATTGTTGTGGTGCCTGCTGGGGGGCAGGCGGTGTTGGAGAATGGGGAAGACTACCAGAGTCTTTGAACCCTTTGAAATCAGTGATTTGGGGGCAATGATGAGTGTAATGGCCGAACTCACCACAAAGGGCACAAGGGAAGTTGGTTTTAACATTATTGTTATTTATCCCTTGGCGATTATTATTATTGCCCCCCTGGGGGTTTTGATGCCCCTAGTGCATTGGTGCTGTGGGGGTTGATTCCCACCTAGACCTGGGTTGTTGTTATTCCTATTTTTTCCTTTCTTCTTGGCATTGTTCGATGGATGAGTGGGATTGGCCATATTTAGCTGTTCAAAATTTTGGTATTGCTGAATGACAGAGGGTTGAACAAAATTTACCCCCGCATGAGGATGGGGGGGGGCATGGGTTGTGGGGGGGAAGGAAATGGGAAGTACAGATTCTGTGGTGGTAATGATCCATAAGGTACATAGGAAGGCATAGTTCTTTCACTAGTACTATAAGCTGAAGTAGAGGGGGTACCAGAGTTCGTTTGAATAGGTGGATGTATGGGGGGTGCCGGCTGTTGTTCCTGAGTATGTACTAAGGCTTGAAGTACAGTGTCAAGGCATCCGAAAGTATGTGAAAGATGAATACAAAGATAAAGTCACCTTTGGTATGAGAAACTAGGGCAGATTTCTACGTTCTCATCGTCTAGCTTCCAACTGCTCTTGAGTAGTTATATCACGCTCAATGGCTACCCATGAATGCTCGAGTTCTTCCCGGGTGTTAGCAGTTTTGAGGATCGTATCGAAAAGATTTAAGGCAATATGTGTTTGATTAGATAGCCCGGGTTCAATATTAGGTTGCGTAGCTGCAAGTACAATCATTGAGGAACAGTAACCGTAGGAAATAATTTAAAGAAAGATTTCAGTGCTATTTCAATTTTGGTCGAAATAAAGAGAGATTTTTACGTTTTCTGAACGAAATAAAAATTGCAAAAAGAAGGCCCTTTCCCGTAACTGCATTATAATTTAATATAAAAGTGTGATGCGGAAGAAAAACATTTTAGCTGTTTGTTAACATGAGGTTCTTGTCAAAAGAAAGTCACGTATAAGAAGAAGAAGAAATTGGTGAGAAAATAACCGACGTAGCCGAGGGTAAACGTAGAATTTTGAAAATGTGAATTCGTCTTACACCTGCTGATAGCCGATGCAGAGGAAAAACAATACACAGAGACAGAAAACCAGAATTCTTTTGTTATAGTAGTGGTCGTACTAAATTATAACAAAGCACATCAGTTATGAATGAACGAAATGAAATGAAACATAAAGAACAAAGAAGAAAACTTGATAATACAGTCTGGATGGAATTGAGAATCTTCAGATTACTTGTATATTAACTTCTTCAATGTAAAACTCTATTACAATCGATACCAAAAAGGTCCAGCCTCTTCTTCTTTTTGTGTCTATTTATACAAATTTTCCCTCTCCTACTCTGTTTTCAAAAAGTGCCAGGTGCTTGCCTTTACGTGATTAGGTGCATATGATACATTTGTCCATAAACTGGATACAAGATGTGACGGTTCCGTTTGGCAGTTGTTAGGAGTAAAATCACTCCATCTCTTCTACTCTATTTTCAAAAAGTGCCAGGTGCTTGTCTTTGCATGGATTTGGTACATATGATACATTTGTCCACGAACTGGGATACAAGCT